>CM056051.1:472532618-473082618 GCA_029574335.1 Rana kukunoris | reverse complement strand
GCGTCTACAAACTATAGGATAGATTTATAGATTTTTACTTTATTGTTTTTGTTACTGGCAATGGCAGGGATCAGCGATTTTTAGCGGGACTGCAACATTGTGGCGGACAAATCTGACTCCAAATGACACCAATGCAGTCATCAGGGCTAAAAAAAATGCACTGATCACTGTATAAATTACACTGGCAGGGAAAGGGTTAACATCAGGGGCAATCAAATCGTTAACTGTGTTCCCTGCTAGTGTTTTCTAACTGTGTGGGGGATGGACAGATAGGAAGAACACAGAGATCACTGTTCCTGATTAATAGGAACAGAAGATTTCAGTTCACTTTCCTGTCAGAACGGGGATCTGCCTTGCTTACATGGAGGGTTTGGAGCTGTTTTATACTTAATTGGATCTAAACTGGGATTCTACTTTAAACCCCAAGGCAAACATTTATGATATTGCAGATTACCAATTCTTAGATGTAATGGCTGCGTTCGTTTTCTTTGTTAGACTTTCCTTCTTTTATTTTCACCTGTGATCCTACCAGTAAAGCTGTTGTTTTTAAGAACAAGCTGTTCTGGAGATGTAGTCAAAGGGAAGAGACAAACAATTTACCATTGATAGGTGGTCAGCTTCTATTTATTTATGTAAAACGTTTATCCCAAAACGAACAAAACTGTTGCTGTAACTGCTTTTAAAATGTAAGTTGGAGTTTGGCTTTAATTTATTAGTGTATCTAAATCTGCTAGTACATCTATCACTCCCCTCCCCCAGACTGGCAATGCTGCTGTCTAAAGGTGTCCTCTGTGCTCCTTCATCCAGAGTAGGGGAACTCTAATACAGGAAGTGTGGTACTGGTCAGATCATCAGATGAAAACAAAAGCTGTAAAAAAGCCTAAAAAAATAAAAATAATGCAGCCGCCACATCTAATATTTGGTAAGCTAAAATATATCAAATTTTTAGTTTTAAGTTTAACATCGCTTTAAAGTCTGAGCATAGGCGTATGCGCACAGGGTGTGCCGGGTGTGCCTGGGCACACCCTAATCACCCCATGTGCCACACATTACCTATATTTTCAAAAATGATAAAAAAGAAACAAATAAAATAGTGAAAAAGAATACAAAATAAAATAATAAAAATAAAAATTACTGACACCATCCACTGCCCTACTGACACCAAATGTTACCCTAATGACACCGTTCACTGCTCTAATGACACTGTCATTGTCAGTATATATACACATACACACAAACATGTGTTTGAGCTTTGGGGTGCACACCCTAATGCTATGGGCTGCGCACACCTATGAGTCTGAGACAGGTGTGAACAAGTCCATTGAGAACAATTGGATTCTTCATCCTGTGCACTGCTGCGCTTCAGGAATCACAGAATAAAACTGAAAATAAAAAATCAGGCGCGAAGGCGGTGGCTTAGTAAATTATTTTTACAACGTTGGCATTAAGCGTTTCTCTGAAATTATTTAGTTTCACTTGTTGGACACTGTGGGGTTGATTTACTAAAGGCAAATAGACTGTGCACTTTGCAAGTACAGTTGCTCCAGAGCTTTGTAAATTAGGGGGAAGCTCTGCTGACTTCCATCATCCAATGTACAAGCACAAAAACACTATTTTTCCTGTTTTGCTTGCATGTGATTTATTTGAGCTTTACCTTTATTTACTAAGCTATGAAGCAAGTACACTTGTAGAGTGCAACCGTCAATTTGCCTTTAGTAAATCAACTCCTGTGAGTACTTGTTAGGACTGTTTGGACACTGCAAGTACTTGTAAGGAGCAGGCTGTGAAAAGCTGTTATGGATCTGATGTCTACTTGCTCTGTATTCCTGACATTCACAAGCCATAAGGGTCCTCCAAGGGTGGCTTCCCCCATCCCTTTGTCTAATGATTCGGAGTTCACCTGCTGTGCCCGTCCTCGAGGTGTGATAAGTCCATGTAATGCTGCAGATCAGAGCTCAGAAGTGAGAGTAATTCTGTTCAATCCTCCTGGCTGAATGGTGGAAATCTGACATTCATCTGCTGTGGAGCTCACATTGGATTACCATTTCCCCATTACGAGGAGGGATGAGGAAACGCTCATAGGAGCTTCCTAGAAATCACTGCCAGATGAACATAAGTCAGCCAGACTGGACAAAAAGGGATCTGAGATCTAAAAATCGATTTAGTCAATAATGGGCCAATGTGAGGGCAGTTTAGCGGTGGAACTGAAAACCTTCTGCACATGATGAAGATGGGGATACGCAGGTTGTTCCTTGTCCAGGCAAGAAGTTGATAAAGGCCCTCCTTTAGGAAAATATTAAAAATGGACATAATTTTTCAGGAAAAAATATGTATTTTTATTAGTAGTAGTAGTAGTAGTAGTATTTTTTTTCACAGGAGCCCTTCAAAGCATTGCACCCGTGATCAGTGGATGGGGTGTGATGGTGGGAGCTGATCTATTTGCACCATGTTACACCCTAAATACAGGTGTAACATATAACATGGTGAAAAAGATGGAGTTAGCTTTTAGGCCCTGTACACACGACCGAGTTTCTCGGCAGAATCCAGCGAGAAGCTCGTTGGGAGACATATTCTGGCGAGAAGCTCGATCGTGTGTACACTTCCGACGAGCGTCCCGTCGGGAAGCTCGTCGAGCCAAAAAAGAGAGCACGCTCTCTTTTTCCTCGTTGTTCAATGAGGATTTTGGCTCGACGAGCTTTTTCGACCGCTCATCGGGAACCTCGTCGGGCGGAACGATGGGTTTAGCCCGACGAGGTTCTCGTACATATGTACGCGGCCTAAAGGTTGGCCTTTGAGAAACTTTACAAATCTGCATGAATTAAAGGAAGACTAAAGAGAATTTTTAATCATTTAAAAAAAAAAAACATGTTATACTTACCTCCACTGTCTTGCACAGAGTGGCCCCGAACCTGGTCTTCTGGGGTCCCTCTGCGGCTGTCTCGACTCCCCCCCCGCAAGAACTTTCCACCTTCATGCAAGCTCTCTTGCATGGTGGTAAGTTCTTGCGGGCGCGCTCCCGTGATACAGCCGATCACTGTATCACTTAGCCCCGCCCCCGGCGCGACGCGTCATTGGATATGATTGACAGTAGCGCGAGCCATTGTCTGCGCTGCTTTCAATCAACCAATGAATGAGCCAAGAAGCTGACCGAGAAGCCAGCACGTTCAGGGCGCTGGACTTTCAAAGGGGTCAGGTAAGTAAACGGGGGCTCAGGGGGGGGGGGGGGGTGCTAATGCTCAGATGTTTTTTCACCATAATGCATAGAATCCATTAAGGTGAAACAACATGTTCCTTTACAACCCCTTTAAAGCGGTTGTAAAGACAGACTTTTTTTTATCTTAATGCATTATATCCATTAAGATAAAAAAACATTCTGTGTGCAGGAGCCCCCCTCAGCACCCCCTAATACTTACCTGAGCCCCACATCCATCCAGCGATGTTGCAGGAGTGTTTCAGCTGCCCCAGACTCCCCTCCTTATTGGCAGACAGCAGCACGGCTAGGTCTACAGGAACAGATTTTCATCACTGCCTTTAGGCACACAAGCTTAAGCCACTTCTTTTCCTCTACCACCTATAGGCATGTGTCTATATTGACTAATGGTAAATCTGATCCTGCTCGCCTAGCCTCACATGGGACAAAATCACTGAAACAGAAAAACAAATAATTTCTTAACTACAGTGGCAAAATGGCTCTCCTGTGCCGGATCACGTACCTCGTACGTACCTCTTGCAATTGCCTCTGAAGCAGCCATTGTGACTGGCAAAACCGGTCAGACTTCCAGTCTTGCTCCCATGATGCCAGCTTCTAGAATACCTCCTCCCTTATCTCCTCCTTAAGGAACTATGGCTTCTCCTATAATGGACTTATAGACCATCAGTACAAATTTTTCTACTAGAGTGCTATATGGCTTGGAAACTTTGTGCTATATGGCTAGGAAACTGACTTAAACGGATGGCTCCCATACTGGGCAATTATGAATTACATACTACACAGTTGGAGGAGCTCTCCTGTGTTAGTCAACAAAGGGAGGGCATAGGGTGCCATTCTATAAGCTATATGAATGCTATATGTGATGACAGCGGTACCTCTCCCTGGGAGTTTTCCAGTTATGCTTGATGCTTGTTTCATGTGCCATATAACTCACTCTGACTTCACACTGCTCATATGGGGGTTGGTCTTATAACCCAGTGTTTCTCAACTCCAGTCCTCAAGGCACCCCCAACAGGTCATGTTTTCAGGATTTCCCTCAGATTAAACGGCTGTGGTAATTACTAAGGCAGTGAAACTGATCAAATCACCTGTACAAAATAATGGAAAGCCTGAAAACATGACTTATTGGGGTGCCTTGAGGACTGGAGTTGATAAACACTGTTATAACCCATTTCATTGAAGGACACCCTTGTGGATTTAAAATGCCATCAACATTGTTTATACGTGGGTTGGTCTCACTCAGTCTATTAGAGGATCCATTAATGAACCTTAAATGACACTTAGCCATATATTTGTCCCGACATATATTCTTCTACCAAAGGATCCGTTCAGGAGTTCTGACCAATTGGTTGGCCAATTATGATTTGGTTTCATTAGTTTGATAGTGGGCTTTGTATGTTCTAGATCAGTGGTCTCCAAACTGTGGCCTGGGGGCCAAATGTGTCCCTTTACCTGCCTCTATCTGGCCCTTGGGATATTATTCCTCCAACTGACACCAAGGATGGGACACTATTTCTCCCACTGGCACCATCGATAGGCACAACTCCTCCTGCTGAGACCAATGATGGGGCACTATTTCTTCCACTGACAGCGTTAAAGGGGCACTATCGCTTCCATTGATACCAACCATGGTGCACTATTCCTCCCACTGACACCATCGACAGGGCACTATTCCTTCCATTGATACCAACAATGGGACACTATTCTTCCTGCTAAAACCAAAAATGTTAAAACTAATGATGGGGTAATTTTTACTCCCACTGATGCCGGGACATCTTCTACTCACACTGGCCACAGTTTGGCCCCCGTAAAGTCCGAAGGACACTAAACTGGCCCTTTGTTTAAAAAGTTTGGAGACCCCTGTTCTAGATTATAAGTGTTTAATAAAGTAATTTTTATTTTATTGTTACATGCGTCAGACTACTTTGCTAGGTCTCCTATATACTATATATCTATGTAGCACTACCCCCGCAAGAGATATTGGTTATGTTTTGGGTGGCACGTTACCTCTATCTTCTCGCTGTCCAGGGTTCTGTTCTTGGATTTTTTTTTGCAGAACTTAGTAGAAAAGAAGGATGAAGGGTGGAAGGGTAGATAGGTTCAGGTGCATAATCAAAAGCAAAGAAACACTCCTGTTTCCAGCATACATTTCTCATCGCCACTCTTGCCAGAGTGGGTATTGCTCACCCGGATAGGTCCTTCTCACTGGCCTAGCAGCCGGGATGGCGCACAAAGTAAACTACAGTCTCTTCCACAGACTTTCTTTTCTTGATGAGACACTTTGGTCCGGAATCCTCTGCCACAGGATTCAGCACCTGGATCTCTTTAGCTTGGTTTCTTTAGAACTTTTAGACCTGACAGGCGACACTGTCAAGCCTCTCAGTGTACGGTGCATCCTTCGATTAAGTTTCCAGGCCTTCTCCCATGGTACCAGCCTCTTGCATGGTCCTAACCAGGATAGGTCCTCCTCTGGCTTCCTTCATCAAGTGGCTTCCTCCCGCAGGACGGACAGCACAGGATCCCCTTTGCAGTACGAGCCCCAGCCAGACAACTGGGCCCACCAGACGAAGCCGCAGCCCCGGGCCAACGTGGTCCCGGAACTAGGATTCAGAGCACGCACCTCAAGCCAGGCGGGCCACAAGGCGCGAATGGACGGACCCCGCATCAATGCGTCTGTTCCTTAAGTACCCCTCTCCAGCATGCACAGCAGGGCTACCACTCCCACTGATTCGCTGCTGAGGGGAACACCCAATACACCTTGACCTTGTTGCTGCCACCCTTGGCCTGGGGTGGTAATGACACCCCCAGGCGAGCAATGGTGGATACTCTCAGCACAGCTATGGCTGGAACAGAGGCTAAATTGCCCTTAATCACTCTAGTCTGAGCCAAATAACAGCTCAGGCCCCACTAAATTTAAAGCAGCGCCTGTTCAACAGGAGTAGGGTGCTACATCTATGCACCCATCTAGGGATACATTATATTTTTGCACATTGAGGTTGAGCTTAGTCTGGTTTTTATTTTATTTTTATTATTTTATCATGTACTAATACAATAGACAAAACTATAAGACAAAAGGGGAAATATGTTCAGCAGGAATCCCTAGGCTTTGTTAAACAGAATGCCACAATTAGTCCTACATGTTTCTCTTGCAAATTGGATTGGTTGGTATGAGCTTATTAGATTGTAAGCTCTTCTGAGTAGGGCCCTCTTAACCCTCTTGTATTTTATTGTATTGTAACGGTATTGTCTTCCCTTTTACATTGTAAATGCTGTGTAAACTGTTGGCACTATATAAATCCTGTATAATAATAATGTCCATTAGTTGTGTGGTTCATGGAATATTGATGTTTTCCATTGTGGCTCCATTGGCTGGAAAATGTAATTCTCCTGTGGTCTCCTTTTCTTATGCTTGCCATGCTGCGTTCTCCTTGATAGCACTCCATATTACGGTAGGGGTGCCTATAAGGTAGACATTAGGGGGGATGAGAGGTGCACTACAGGGTGTATATATAAGGAGCAATATTTAGAGGATGTTGGAGAAAAATAAGAGGAGCCATACAGAGGGAATGCTGGAGGTGGATGGCAGGCAGCGTGGTTGGTTTAGTAGGGTAATATATCTTGACCTCTATTCCCTTGCTGTTCATATTGGCGGTTCATTATGGCATGAATCCTAACCCCCATGGCCTGGCAAGCACCTTGACCAAGCTCACTAATAGGCAGTTAATGTGGTTACCAAATAAATCTGTTCATTGTGATCTTAGTGTAGGAGAAGGAGGATCTTACCCATCCCAGCATTATAAACGCTTCTGCGCTGTGTCAGCTAAAGTAGTTATATAAATATAATGAGACAACACTGCTTGTGGTGGGTTTCGGACACACGCACACAAAAGGAGACATCGTAAAAAATGTTAGCAGCTTCACTGATTTCCTTTACAGGCATAAAAATCCAACTAGAGAGAAAATCTCAGACAAAATTGAAAATGATTTTCCTTAGTAGTCTCATGTGGGACGGCTCTTGTGAAGAATAATTAGTAAAACAGTATAGCTAAATACGTAGCAACACAGGCTTTGTACCAGTCAAGGAAGCATTCCTTACATTGTGGGAAAAGAAGCTTTGCCAACGCAGAGTGGAGAAATCTTTTTACAGGATTAGTAGAATAGTCATCTGTGCGGACAAAATGGCAGAGCCCTTGCAGGGAAACAATGTAGCTTCTTGTGAAGCATTCCACGGGCGATATTAACCCTTTCTTCGGCCACTAGTTGGGGTTAAAAGCGCCCCCCTAGTGGTGAAAAGCGATACGATAACAGCGTTAAAGTGCCACTAAAACTGGCACCGCTTTAACGCTAATTCTGGTACTGCCCAAGTGTGCAAGGGGTCTAAAATGAACTTCTCTTTTTTGCTTTCTCTTGGTCTGTTAAATAAAAACCATCAAAAGTTTTTTTGTTTTATCTGTTCAATAATTGCAAAAATACCTGTGATCCTGCCAGAAATGTTATGAGCTAATAAGTTTCTGTGCTATCTGCCTGTGCTGTTCTATCCTCAGTTACAGTACCCAGAGCTGTCTATGTGGACTAAAGAAACCCCCTCTTATGTTATGAAGAAAAGAAAAGGAGGTGTTCTGTAGTCATGTCCTAGGGTGACAGCGCTACTCCTCCATAGATACTGTACAGTACAGTACAGTAAGGCAGATACAATTTTTTTCTTCCACTTCCAGCAGAACGCAATGTTTACTGCTGGCAGCTATAGGATTTCTTTTGTGTGAGCAATTTAGTTGGTCTGCCTAGGCTGGGAAGGTTTTTTTTTGGTCTGGACTCTTTTTCCAGGCTTTTTAGGCCCTGCCTTTCTTCCCTGCCAATTTTCAAATAAGGTGAAGGCCGGGTCCCAGGGAGAGCTGTCTGTTGTGGTTTTTACTTATTGACTCTTTTTTTGGTGAATGGGAAGGGGTACAATGTACCCGATACCCATTCACATGGGGGTGGGGGAGGGATCTGGGGACCCCCTTGTTAGGGCGCTCTGCAAACTTACGTTCGGTTCGAACATCGGGACCATCCTAAATGCAACATACATCAAGAAAAACTCATTGAATCACACTACTGCACACAGTGTACTGCTCATCTCTAAGCCAGGGTACCACCATAATGTTGACTTTCACAGGAACGTGACCCCGTCTGGTTCTGGGCATTGATGAGCACGCACAGGCGAGAGGCACCCCACATGTCGGCAGGCTACGCCTGTTATAGGCAGGATCACCAGAACAAAATAAAATAAAAAAGCTTGAGAAGAGAAAACTTATGAAGCCACCACATCTCAGGCCTTGTACACACGACCGAGGAACTTGGCGGGCGAAACAGATCGTTTTCCTCGTCGATTTCCTTGTTAGGCTTGTCGAGGAACACGAAAAGCTTGCTTTGCCTACACACGTTAAAGACCAAATCTCCTCATTCTCAAACACGGTGGTATCAATACATACAACGGCAGGGGCTGCTTTTGCTAATCTCATGTTACTGCGTGTTATGAAAAAGTTTGGTAAGAGACATTTGCACTTTTCAGTCTGTTACAGCGTGACAAATGTGCTATTTCCATTACACACGCTACTTTTACCGAAGGTGCACGGGTTTCTTAGCATACACACGCTCGAGTTTCTCGTCAAAAACCAGCCCGACGAGGAACACGACGAGCCAATTTGACTCCCTTGCTCTCTATTTGCTCGTCGAGTTCCTCGATGAAAAACGTACACATGACCGGTTTCCTCGGCAAAAAAGCTCTGCTACCGAGTTTCTTAATGAATTCTGCCGAGGAAACCGGTCGTGTGTACGAGGCCTCAGGACTGGTGAGCTAAAATATATTATGTTTTTTTTTTAGTTTGAAATGCACTCTAAACAGGTAGTTCCCCAACTTTATGACATTGTAAAAATGTCCCTTCACCTTTACTTCCATTTTTCTTTAACAATAGCCACTATAGGAGAACTATCAGAGTTGTGCAGGTCATAGCTGTGTGGCCAGCACTGTATCCTGGCCTAGGCCAACAAGGCCCAGGCCTTGGGCAGCACTTTGCCAGGGGGCAGCGCGCAAAGTGTCCCCGCCGACTTGTGCTACACTGTACATTTTTTTTTGCATTACACATGTAAGGGACCCAATGGTCCCCAGGGCCCTTTACAAACCTGGCCGGCCCCCTTCCTTTTTTTTTGCATTACACCTGTAAGGGTCTCGATGGTCCCCAGGGCCCCCCTGCTTATCCCATTTTTTTGCTCCAGGGGGGCCCTGCCTAAAGCTGCCCTCTGGGTCGGATTGGGCTGAGAGACAAATTAGTCCAGCGCCCCCATAAAGCGGCCGCACTGCCCCTTGCAGAAATTTCCCTTCACTTCCTGCCCCATAGCCAAACAGGAAGAGAGAGAAAATCCCTGCAAATTAAGGGAATCCATTGCACCCCCAGGCCCTCAGAACTAGTGTCCCCACTGGTCTAGGGTGGGACTTAAACAGAAAAGGGTGTGGCCTTGACAGGAAGGGGTGGGTCATATTTAAATTAGAGGGTGCACAAGTTTAATCAGGCCTAGGGCAGCACAAAACCTAAATACACCCCTGTGTGTGGCAGCACCTCAGCTTAGTTGACAAGGCTGCGACACAACACCACGACTGACTAACATTCTTTTCAATCATTTCCTAAGAAAGCCTAAGCGTGTGTATGCCCACTGTACTTGTAGTTATTGAGCAAAACGACATTGCCAGTTCCATCTTTAAATATAAAGCATGTATGCACTATAAGCCATGTGCAACCACTCCTAATGATTACAGCCAAAAAACGCACTAAGCTGAGTATATAGGATAACATAAAATGATCACATGCTTTATCCTGCAGACATTGTTCTGGTTAATGCCATCTGAGGGTGGGCTCCCATACTTAGGAGGGTACTAATGACATCACCAGCATGGAAAACTCAAAATACAAGCCCTGAAGAGTGAAGAGGTATTTTTTCTGCTAGGCTGGTAAACTTGTGTTTAAACATCCAGTCAGACCGTAGGGACTTGAAGGAAGCCTGTACTGATTAAGTATTTAGGCTGCCATTGCTGTCTTCTTTCTCTGGGGATGCTGGTTCCCCAACTGTAATAAAAATCAATGGTTTGGGCCAATTTTCAGCTTTCAGCGCTCTCACATTTTGAATGACAATTACTCAGTCATGCAACACTGTACCCATATGACTATATGTAATAGGGATGGAAGTGTGTCACTGGGGACACCAGACCTTTCCTCTTTTTTCATATGATATTTTTGTCCTTTTTTTCACACAAATAGAGCTTTCTTTCGGTCGTATTTAACCACCACTGGGTTTTTTATTTTTTGTACTATGAATTATAAACAACATTTTTCTTTCTTTTCTGTTATAACATTTTGCTAATTTTGCTAATTAGTAATTTTTCTTTATAAATGTTGGCCAAAATTTATACTTCTACATATCTTTGGTAAAAATAACAAAATAATTAGTGTATATTATTTGGTCTTTGTGAAAGGTATAGAGCAGGGGTGTCCAAACTTTTTCCAAAGAGGGCCAGATTTAATGAAGTGAACATGCGTGAGGGCCGACATTCTTTGAACTATAAAAATTTGGTCTATGTGTGTTTGTCTGAGCACTAATACACTGCCCAACAAGAATTCTCTTGTCTTTTGTCTTTGTGGCTGTCTGTGAGTAAAGAGATGAGCTCTGGCGTATTATTTGGATATACCATATTTATTGGCGTATAACATGCACCTTCACTTTAAGAGCAAAGTTTCAGGATTTTTTTTTCATTTTAAATTAAAAACTGTGAAGCAAAATAAGGGTCAGTGCCCATCTGCAGCCTTTACAGGTGCCCACCTGCAGACCCACCATTGCCATGAATGCAGCAACCACCATTGCCAGGAATGTCGCACCATTGCCAGGAATGCATTTACCATTGCCAGTAATGCACTCACCATTTCCAGGAGTGCACTCACCAATACCAGGAATGCACTCACCATTGCCAGGAATGCGGCACTATTGCCAGGAATGCACCCACCATTGCCAGGAATGCCGCACCATTGCCAGGAATGCACTCACCATTGCCAGGAATGCACTCACCATTGCCAGGAATGCAGCACCATTGCCAGGAATGCACTCACCATTGCCAGGATTGCACTCACCATTGCCAGGAATGCAGCACCATTGCCAGGAATGCAGTACCATTGCCAGGAATGCACTCACCATTGCCAGGAATGCACTCACCATTGCCAGGAATGCAGCACCGTTGCCAGGAATGCAGCACCGTTGCCAGGAATGCAGCACGAATGAAGCATGTATGAGGCATGAATGAGGCACAGATGAGCAAGTATAAGGCATGGATGGGCATGAATGGGCAGGAATGAGGCATGAATGGATGGACATGGATGGGGCACAGATGGGAATGTATGAAGCATTGATAAGGCACAGAGTCGTTCCCAATGTTTTCCAATGATATCCATTTATATATGCGTGACTAAAAGTTGCAGCAACTTCAGTAATAGTTAATGCACTTTTTTGGTCCGACTTTCATGCAACTTGAAGGTCACAGACTTCAATGTAAACCCTCAGAAGTTGCATGAAAGCGGTACCTGAATGTTATGCCTCGTTTCCACTGAGCGGATCGGTTCGGTACGGTTTGGTACGCTATTTTGGGTGTTTCCATTATGAAAGTGTGCCATAAAACTGAACCGTACCGGACCATTCTGGGTCCTGCTTCAGATGTGGGGCCATAGAAAATGGAACGGTTCGGTTAGGGCGGACCTACAATACATTCCACTGATTGGTGGACACCCTAGGCATTTTTTCTGAACCCTGAATGGCCCGGGACGGTCCGACTTGCAGTGGAAACGCTCACAAGAATAGACCAGTCCATTCTAACCGTTCCAAACTGTACCGACCCGAACCGTTCCGTTCAGTGGAAACAAGGCATTATACAATGCAACCTGTGTACAACAGTTGTCCATTATCACTGGTCAAAGCCAAAGTCGTACCCAAGTTGCACCCATCCAAATTTGCATCAAAGTTGCACCAAAGTTACACTCCAAGTGTGAATGGAGCCTTAAAAAAATTAACCCCAGTGACTCAGAAAGTATTGAAACTAAAGAATCATATTGACAAGCCAGGCCATTAGCATTTACAGAAGGTGGTCAGCTATGGAACTCCCTGTATTTCTTTCAGCGTAGGACTCCTTTGGGAACAGAAACAAATCTCTGGCGCTATGCCGCATTTTCTTCCAAGTGGCGTTGGACCCAGAACTATTCAGGCACCATTAGATGGGAAGTCAATCAATCACAGCTCAAGGAAACCCTAGAAACCACAGAAGGAACCCTAGTTGAGAAAAGATTCACAATTATCCTTTAGTAAATCAACCCCAGTGACTTAGAAAGTATTAAAGTACAATTGTTTAATAGGAGTGATACATCTCTTCTCGCCCATAGGTATGGTCGGATTTAGTTTGGATTTTGATCTAAACTTACGGTTTAATATTCTTTACTATTTATTTTATAAATTTTTATAAGCAAGCGCCATTACCTTTCCCTTTATCATTATCTTACCAGTGTGTGAGCACTATTTTGTTGTGGCTGCTGCTTAGTTTTTAGTTATTTTATTAATTTTAGTCGTATTGCTCTAGTTAGTGTGGTTTTGCGCATTAGTTCCCCCCATTATTCATAATTGCATTAAAGTACAAAACATCATAATGACAGCCAGGCCTATTGGCATTTTCAAAAGGTGTTCAGTATTGACACTCTCCATATCTCTCTCAGTGTAGGATTCCTTTAGGAACAAAAAGAGAACTTGCAGTGAAGTAACTGGCTGCACAGGGTAAAAGGTACTCAAGTAATTAATGGTCATTACTCAAAACTTCCGTTTTTTTTTAAATGCTGTAGCTGCTGATTGGGTGCCCTAGTGCCTGGGGCCAGTGCTGTCTTCCCACAGCCAGTTCTTCTTACTGCTGCGGGTCCCAGGCTCTGCCATCTTGGATACGGTAACCAGCTGTGGCTTTCTGATGAAACACAACTGTCTCCTCTGTGCACATTTTTGCAAGTCCACTTTGTGAATGGTTCTGGAGCCTCCTGGAACATGTCCCAGGAGACTGTGGGGCAAGTAATATATTTGTTGCAAAGGCAAGAATTATATTTGTTGCAAAGATAAGGACATAAGACAGAAGCAATAGATACGTTTGGAATCATGGATGGAGGACAGTGAGGTAAGTGTCTGTAGATTTTATAGAAAGCTTTGATATTTTTGCAAAAAAAGTACAATACATGAATGCTATATTGGTACATAGGGGAGCTGGAATTCAGGAAAAAAAAAAGTGAACTTGGCCTTTAACCACTTAAGGACCGCCTCCTGCACATTAACGTCGGCAGAATGGCACGGCTGGGCACATGCACGTACAGGTACGTCCTCTTTAAGTGCCCAGCCGTGGGTCGCGGGCGCGTGTCCGCGACCCGGTCCGAAGCTCCGGGACCTGGACCGCGGGACCCGTGGACCCGATCGACGCTGGAGTCCCGTGATCGGTCCCTGAAGATGAAGAATGGGGAGAGCTGTGTGTAAACACAGCTTCCCCGTTCTTCACTGTGGCGCCGTAATCGATCGCGTGTTCCCTTTTATAGAGAAACACAATCGATGACGTCACACCTACAGCCACACCCTCCTACAGTTAGAAACACAGATGAAGTCATACATAACCCCTTCAGCGCCCCCTTGTGGTTAACTCCCAAACTGCAATCGTAATTTTCACAGTAAACAGATCATTTTAAATGCATTTTTTGCTGTGAAAATGACCCAAAAATGTGTCAAAATGTGTCAAAATTTTGTCAAACTATCTCCTATTTTGTAAACGCTATAAATTTTGCGCAAACCAACCGATAAACGCTTATTGTGATTTTTATTTTACCAAAAATAGGTAGAATACGTATCAGACTAAACTAAAGATTTTTTATCTATATATATATATTTTTTTTTTTGCGGGATATTTATTATAGCAAAAAGGAAAAAATATTGAATTTTTTTCAAAATTATCGCTCTATTTTTGTTTATAGCCCAAAAAATAGAAACCGCAGAGGTGATCAAATACCACCAAAAAAACCTCTATTTGTGGGAAAAAAAGGACGCCAAATTTTTAGGAGCCACGTCACACGACCACGCAATTGTCACTTAAAGCAATGCAGTGCCGAATCGCAAAAACTGTCCGGGTCCTTTGGCTGCCTAAAGGTCCGGGTCTTAAGTGGTTAAAACCCGGGTATTGAAAAAAAAATATATATATATATACATAGTACCCCTATTCATTCAGCAAGAAGGTTTCAGTTTTTAACAATTCCTTTTTTTTTTTTATAAAATAAAAACAGTGTCCCCCAATGTAAATCCATTGTCAATCACTGCGCCCGCGGCACTCAAAAAATAATTATAATTATATTATCAACTCTCATTGATGGTTGGCCATCAAATACCTTCTCTGATGTCTGACAGTTCTTATATAGGTAAGGGGTAGCCCCCTCCCAAAGTCACATGGTGGCACCACCCACCTTGTGACATCACAAACTGGTGCATGCTGGGTTGGTGACCCACCTGCCCCAAAGCACCACCCCCACATTGAGGGCATGTGGCCTGGTATGGTTCCAGAGGGACTCACTCGTCCACCCCCCTTTCCTGACCTGACAGGTTGCATGTTTGGATAGGGGGTCTGGTATGGACTGGAGGGGGACCCCACGCAGTTTGCCTTTTTACTGGCAAATATTTTTTATTTTTTTATTCAGCTGTCAGCAGGGAAGCATATTGAAAGCTGATGACTCATCATTGGTTGTTCATGTGCTCCCTCTGAGGAGACTTAAAATGTAATGTTATAGTTAGGACTGCAGTACACAGAGAGCCTTGACGTGGCCTGCAGCTTACACATGCATTTGCAAATGCGTGCAACTAAACCTCTGTTTTTAATGCACACTGTTAGACAGGTGAATTTGGTTGGTTGCTGATTGGTCGGTAAGTTTGAGCCTGTATATTCTATGTTTTTGGATGTATATGCGCCCTTTCCAGTGCTCCTTATTGTATAGACCAGTCATAGGTAGGGGGCAGTGACTTGCTTGCGGTTGTTAAGGATGACGTGGCCAGCTTCCCGGCCCCGCTCCTTAATAATCAGCTTTTACTGCACCCTGATTGGGAAAGCTTTGCCCAATCAGGGTGCAGAATTCACTGTGCAGCACGCAGTGCATTGCAGGGCGTTCGGCCGGGACGAAAACCCACTGAACACACTGCAAATTTGGGTGTTCCCTGAATGAGGCGAACAGCCAATGTTCGCCCCAAACTCATGCTTGGGCCGAATCGTTCACCGAACACTACTTACAATATAACAAGTTGTGGACAGGTAAACATTCATCTGATATGTCATTTTTTATTTTATTTTTTTATTAAAGTGTTACTAAACCCACAACAATAAAATCAGTCTGTATATGCAGCAAAGCATGCTTACTCACTCTGGAGCCTAAGGGGTTAATCCTCCACATTGTGTTAAAAAGCTGTTTGATCCTGTCTTCTCTGATCCTCCTCTTCTTCCACTATTTCCAATCCGTCTCCTGATAAGACAGAGCCTTTGGAGTCACTCTGCTCATGCTCAGTTTGGTGTGTAAGCACCAAGTAATATTTTCGTCAACTAAATTAAAAATATTTTAATCTACTAAAATACGACTAAAACTAAAACTAAAACAATTCAGATGACTAAAATACGACTAAAACTAAAATGCCATTTTAGTCAAAAGCCTAAATTACAACTAAAACAGAAATTTAGTCAAAAGACTATGACTACAACTAAATTGAAATTAGACGTCAAAATTAACACTGCACTACCACATAAGTATATGGAAATGGAGCATCTACTAAGCTGCTGAAAGAAAAAAAAAAAATAACAAAAAAAGGTTTTTTTTCCCAACCTAATATTTAATGTTGGTAATATATTCAGGTAATACTGTATGTGCAATGGCATTACAGCCAATACAAATATTTTTTACATATATATATATATATATATATATATATATATATATATATATATATATATATATACATACTGTATATATTTTTATATTTTCAAGTTGTACTTCTGCTTGTCAGAAAGCAATATTTTGTTTGTTTATGAGACTTAGTTTTATTTATAAAGACGTTCTATATCACAAAGGCTAAATCTGTGTCTGTAGTGCGTGTTCACACCTTAATACTATAAATAATACCATATTGTTAGATTATTACTCCAGGACTACCGTATTTATCGGCATATACCGCACACTTTTTTCCCCTTAAAAAAAGGGAAAAAATCGTGGGTGCGCGATATACGCCGATACCCGCTTCCCGCGCTCAGTTTGAACTGATCCGCCGACATATACCGAGTGCAGTACACTCGGGTACATTCGGCCAGGCTCAGCTTCGCTCGTAGTCACGCTCTGTGACGTTTATGCGGGAGAAGCCGAGCGTGGCTGAGCGTGCCCGAGTGTACTTCGCTCGGTATATGTCAGCGGAGGCTTTAAACTGAGCGTGGGAAGCAGGGATTCGACTCGGACAGCGCTGGAGAACCCGGGAGGACACCACCGAGGCCGCAGATGGACGCCGGACCAGACGATGAACGCCGGGCAAGACACCAAAACTGTAAGTAATAAAATGTTATAACATTTTTTTTTTACAGGAATTTCGGGGCTACTTTAGGGGTGTGCGCAATACCCCGATAAATACGGTATATTGAAATTCAACTAAACCCATTCGATTTTAGTCAACTAAAATGTACTGGAGATTTTAGTCTACTATAACGCAACTCAAACTAAAAAAATTTAGATGGCTAAAATACCACTTAAAATAGACTACAGCTAAATCAAAATTTGATGTCAAAATTAACACTGCCATTGATTTTTTCCTTGGTATAGTGCATGTGATTAGCACAAGGCCGATCAGCACTGTCCAGACAGAGGGTCAGGGGTCCTGCAGCCTCATAAGACAGTAAGAGGAGAATCTAAACTCCTCCTACAAGCTTTAACCAGATACTCATTTTTTCTATTGAAAAGCCTGTGGCGCGAGGCGCCGAGGACGGTCATGCACTGATCGTGCTCCGCTCCACCTCGGCTCCTACAAGCAATATTTAGCCGACAGACGGGCGGATCGCTCCCCAGCCAGAGCCTAGCACATCGGGCTCGGACCATGCAGCGGAGGGCGGCCGGTAATAAGTACAACCAGCGTCGTCCCTCCCAGCACGGCCGCAGGACTCGAGCCTCGAAGGCCCAGCAGCATTCCCCACAATCCATGATGGCGCCGGACGAGGAAGAAGCGGCGCGCGGCAGCACACGAGGCCAGCCACAAACACACCAGGACGCGGTGAGGCGGGGAGAGGGGGACACAATAGAGGGGCCCCAGCCGGGAACTCAGTCGCCCTGGATGGGATCACACAGTGTCCCGATGGCAGAGGGGGAGGATACCCTACACACTCATCAGGCTTCTATGCCTGTGCTGATGCTGGATGGGGGTCATGCAGCAATGAGAGGAGATCATGGGACAGGACTTTCACTTGGGGCCGGATTCTCGGTCCAGGCCATGGTGCACAGGGACCCCTTCTCATCCCAGTCCCAAGATGGGTCACCCACCCCCTCCCCACATGGTGGCCAAGGACGATTCCAGCTTTCACCCTTGTTGGGCTCCCCTGATGATGCTGCAATGCTAAATGCTCTGTCCCCTGCCTCATCCATGGACAGACAAATGGCAGAACTTGCTGGGGTCACCCTCAGCCAGGCCAGCTCTGGGCTCTCACAACTCCCCGCCCCTGCTCCCTCATACTCTGGGGACAATGTGCTCCTGGCCAGATTTTCCGCCCTTCTCCAGCAAGAACTCACAAAAGCCTGCTCGGTGATAACTGCTGGGATGAAATCTGATTTCCAAAACATTGGAGCGCGATTAGACAGCATCGAATCTAAAGTGGATGGCACGGTCAAGCGCGTCAATCAGAACTCCAGGATGATTACGTCTCTACAGGAACAATTAGATCAGGCCAACGCCAAAATCGAGGACCTTGAGAACAGATCTCGGAGGTACAATTTCAGGGTACGGGGTCTCCCTGAGACTGTGGTGGATGTGGAGGAGGCTGTTCATTTGAGGCTTCTAAACCGTGAGTACAACGGACTGAACCATCATGGCTAACAGACCACTTATGCAGTATTCCATTTTAACGCATAATGTTCAGGGTTTTAACTCACCCGCTAAGAGAACGAAGGCCTTCCAACAATACTATAGGATGGGGATAGATGTTCTTCTCTTACAGGAGACCCACTTCTCTAGTTCCTCGGCCCCGAAATATCTAAACGCAAAATACCCGTCAGTTTACTTGTCTAACGGACCAGACAAGAAGAAGGGGGTAGCCATATGTTTTGCCAAGAAGGTCCCCTTCACGCCCACAACGGTGATTAGAGATAAGGAGGGCAGGTACGTTATGGTGGCAGGGAGGGTTAATGATAGTGCGGTTACCTTCCTCTCATATTATGCCCCTAATGTAGGACAATTATCCTTTTTCCGCACAATGCTGGAAACCATAATGCCTCATGTGACTGGGCACGTAATATTTGGCGGGGATAGCAATGTTTCTCTGGACCGGATCCTTGACAAATCCGATCCTAGGAAAACATTCCTGAAACATGCCTCTAGGCAGAGTAGTGTGATGGCTCGCCTCTTACATAGCTACGATCTAATTGACGTATGGAGGGATACTCATCCAACTGAGAGGGACTACACGCATTATTCTCATGTCCATCAGACGTACTCGCGTATAGACCATGTGTTTACGCTCTCCCCCCTGCTGCCGTTTGTATCATCTGCCAAAATTTATCCTATGTCATGGTCTGACCATTCTTCGGTCCAAGTAATCTTGACTGGCCTCTGGACCAAATCAAGCCCATCGTCGTGGCGACTAAACGAGTCATTACTAAACGACCCTATATTGGAGAAAGAAATCGAGCGATCCATACAACAGTTCTTTACGGATAACTCGTTATCGGTCTCCTCCCCGGCGACGCTATGGGCGGCTCACAAAGTTACCATTCGCGGCGAACTGATACGACTTGCTTCAAGAGCTAAACGGGAGCGTGATCAGACGATTCGTCAGCAGGAAGGGGAGTTGCGTCGTCTCTCACAGGAACAGAGGGGCAACCCTCACCTTGATTTTAGAAATCAAATAGATGTGGCACGCACAGCTCTAAATTTGAGCCTCACAACGAAGGCAGAGAAACACCTTAGGTGGATGCGTCATAGATTCTATACCCTAGGAGACAAGCCAAATGCACTGTTGGCGAGAAAATTGACCCCCAGGCCTTTTAACCCTGCCCTCCCCAAATTAAGATTAAAGGACGGCCAGATTACTCAGAACCCCCAATTGATAGTCCGGGAATTCTCCATATTTTACTCCGAATTATATAAATCCCCTGAGAATTTTAACAAGGCCCTGGCTGAGGACTTTTTGAACGACATATCCCTCCCCACCTTGTCCAAAGACCACGCTGATCTGATGGAGGCAGAGTTTACAACAGAGGAAATATTGGCGGCCATTAAGTCCCTGAATCCGTCTAAGTCACCTGGCCCAGATGGGTTTACAGGCCACTATTACCGCAAGTATGCGGCTATTTTGGCCCCACACCTCTGTGCTTTTTTCAATAGCTTACGTAACGGTTCCCCTCTCCCACCCCATGAGAATAGAGCATTTATACACGTCATCCCCAAACCTAATAAGGATCACAGCGACTGCACTAATTATCGGCCGATATCGCTGATAAACGTGGATCTCAAACTGCTAACTAAAGTCTTAGCCACCCGCATGAATTCGTTTCTACCGCAGTATGTTCATCCCGACCAGGTGGGGTTTGTGCCTCACAGACAGGCTTCAGATCAGACTAGGAGGGTCATTGATATAATATCTGCGTTGAATTCAGGATGGGACGGCGGAGGCCGGAGAGGAGCTTTGCTCCTATCATTAGATCTGCACAAAGCCTTTGACTCCTTGTCCTGGGAGTATCTTTTCTATATACTGGAGAGGTATGGGTTTGGCTTAAACTTCCTAAAGACGCTTCGCATGATCTATAGTGACCCTGCCGCTAATCTGTCAGTTAAGGGATATAAATCTGAAGATATTAGCATAGGACGAGGCACCCGTCAGGGATGCCCCCTGTCCCCCCTGTTATTTATTTTAGCTTTAGAACCTTTGGCAATTAAAATTAGGTCACACCCAGACATACTAGGAGTTGGCTGCGGGGGACGGGAACATAAGTGCGCGTTATTCGCGGATGACATTTTGCTGCTCCTCTCCTCCCCAGTCACCTCATTACCCAATCTCAATATAGTACTAGGGGACTTTGCAATGTTTACGGGTCTGTATGTAAATCAATCTAAATCGCAGGCCCTCAATATATCCTTACCGCTACATATAGTTCGGGCCCTTCGGGAATCCTTCTCCTTTCATTGGCAAGACGAAGCCCTACCTTACCTGGGTATATTCTTAACTCCTACTCTCCATACGTTATATGAGAAGAACTATCCCCCATTATTCCGTAAGTTGTTGGAGGACCTTCGAAGGTGGTCAAACAAACCCCCGTCATGGTTCGGTCGGTTGTATTCGGTCAAAATGACCATACTGCCTAAGGTACTTTACCTTTTTAGGACCCTCCCGATTTCAATCATAGGTAAAGACCTGAAGAACTTCCAGGCTAAACTAGTTGATTATATATGGGACCACAAAAGACCTAGGGTGAACAGGAAAACTCTATATACCCCTAAATCGGGCGGAGGTCTGGGAATGCCCGATCTCCTTAAATATTACCACTCTGCCCAACTGGCTCACTTACTTAAATATCATACCTCCCGATCCAGACCGCTCTGGATGGGATTGGAGTCATCTCTGCTCCCAAATAGAGAGATCAGTCATCTTATGTGGCTGAAAAGCAGGGACAGACCTTCTATCTTATGCCCATCACTGTCTCTCTCCCTGAGCCTTTGGGATCGCCTAGCCTCTGCCCATGGGTTTAAATCACCGCATACGCCAATGGCGTCCCTGTTTTATAATCCTTTGTTCCCCCCGGGTCTCCGTCCCCAGGATTTCTCATGGTGGATCAATAAGGGCCTACTGAGAATAGCCGATCTCTGCGATCATAAGGGAGCTTTGTCAAAACTGGCCCTGCAGGAGAGGTTTGATCTTCCGGATGCGGAATCCTTCCGTTATGCTCAAATAGCACATTTTTTGGCGTCTTTAAATCGCACTTCGGATCTCTCTTCCTACACGCCTATGGAGCGTCTTTGCAGGACCATTGACAAACACTCCGGCCTTATCTCCTTACTGTATACCATGCTGTCCGCTAGTACTCAAAAGCTGGCCTATATGCAAAAATGGGAACAGGATGCTGACATTACACTAGACATCGCCGAGTGGCACAAACTGTTACTACATGCATCCAAGTCCTATATTAACACCTCGTTGATCGAGGCTAATTATAAGGTTATGATGAGGTGGTATATGGTCCCGGCGAGAGTGGCGACCTTTGTGCCGGGGGCGTCCCCGCGGTGCTTCAGGGGTTGCACCACAGACGGTACTATGTACCATGTTTGGTGGACATGCCAAAAAGTGAGACGATTTTGGATACGTACGTACAACTTAATATACTCTCTGACTCAGGTCAACCTTACAAAATCGCCCCTGCAGGCACTACTGGGACGCCCGGTGGAGGGTACATCTAAACAATTGAAAAAATTGATTGCCTTTATTTTTACAGCAGCCAGAATCTCCATAGCAAGGTCTTGGAGGTCCTCCTCTGTCCCCTTCCACCTTTTGAAATCTAAACTATCCTGGATAATGGTAAATGAAAGATTGTCGGCTATTTTAAATGATAAAGTCGCCATGTTTCATGAGGTGTGGGACCCATGGATCGCATACCTTACGAACGCGTACTGAACAGGGGATATGACAAAGGTTCCTTACGGAGCAGGAGCGCACCACTCCCTCCCTTTCCCCCTCCCTCTTCTCTTACTCTCTTATCCTTTCTTTTCTTCCTTCTTCCTCTTTTTTTTTTCTTTCTCTTTTCTTCCTTATTTTTTTTTTCTTTACTCCTGGAGGTCATATTGGGTTAGATGACTTGCTGATTTAAATACTGTTTATTGTTACTTAAGTAGCTCTTTGAGAGCGGTCAGTACACAAGCGGATGATCCCCAAGCTGCATTTGAGTTCGCCTTGCTATGTTTGAGCAATAGGCCTTGAAGTAGTATCTGAGATCAAGAAATATACCGGGCTTAGATTTGTTAGTGATGCTTCTGTTATCTGTTTTTTTTTTGCCCATTGCCATAGATGACCGCTGTACTTATGTTTCTCATGTTCCTTTTTTTATTCATCTAACATTTGTACCCCTTTAAAACTTCAATAAATACATTGAAACAGAAAAGCCTGTGGCATGCACACACATAAAGTGACACAAAAAACTGTGACGGGTGCATCGTGCCTCTGATCCCCCGGGGCCAGATACTCATAGAAGTCACAAGACTGCTATATACTGCTGATAAGAAAAAGATATTTAGCAGTTTGTATTTACTAAAATAATCATATTTCTACGTTCTGTGTACTGTGGGAGAGCAGATATAGTGAATGCAGGCCCCTGGGTTTAGGAACACTTTAACCTCCCTGGCGGTATGATTATTTCAGATTTTAGGTGCTGAAAGCGGTACCATTATTTGCAAGGAAATTTGGCGTTTTATACTGTAGGCTTGTAATTCTTAGGAATAACTCACTTAAATCTGTCCGAACAAGAGTCTAGTAGACATCTCGGGTATGAAAAAGTTTGAAAAACAAAATCATAAATTATAATATAATAAATAATTATAAATAACTCTAACAAAAAATAATATAATTATAAAAAAAAAAATTCACTAATGTAATCAACTCAAAATCACTGAAATTTGCTCAGTTGCAGAATTGTCGCTGTCATTACTTTTATTTTTTTATGACGAATTTCCCCACAAATCGTTATCGCTCAATTCTGGGGGTGTGTATTTTTTACATACAGTACTGTAATCTATAAGATTACAGTATACTGTATGTATTGTGTTGGTTTACTTTTTTGAATTTGGCACCGTTCTCCGCCCCTGTGCGTCGTAACGTCGCAGGGAACGGAGATCGGCGGCACAGGGACACTGTGAATCGAACGAGAAGAACACCGCTCGCTCACACAGCGCGGCAGCGTCGCAGGATCCAGGGACAAGATAAGTAAAACCTGTCTGTGGCTGCTGCGAGGCGGCCCCGAGTGTTGCTCGGGGTTACCACTTTTGGTACAGAAATCTTACCCCGAGCCACACTCGGGAATACCGCCAGGGGGGTTAAGCTGGGTACAATAAGCACAGATTCAGTGTATGAAGTAAATACCAACCTCAGCTCCCACCAGTGTTGCCAATCTACCAGTTTGAAATTTATTGGCATGACAAACGAAATTTACTGGCGCAGCCACGTTTTTCCTGGCATTTCACAAAAGTTACTTAATTACATTTTTAGGTGCACATTTCAGTATTTAGGCTACAAACACGTATGCTAGGCAAATAGCAATGTGATTTAAGGTAGATATTAAGGTAAAAAAAAACATATTTTTGTTATTTTCGATATAATAAGGGCAAATTATTTACCCCCTGCCTCCATCCCCCTCTGCCATCAACACCCCCTACCTTCACCCCCCTCTGTGGTGCCACAATCTCCCCCTGCCTCCATCCCCCTCTGCGGTGCCACCGCAGCCACCATCACCCCCTGCCTCCAATCTCCATGCGCAGTTCCAAGCTGAACCGATCTCGGCTATTTTTGCTGGCACATTACCGCAACTACGGACATTTACGAACGGGGGAAAAAAGTGCCCGTTTTTACAAACTGTCCGTAAAAATACGGACGGTTGGCAACACTGGCTCCCACGTACTGTGTTACCCAAGTATGTGGTGGAGTGGAGTAAAGAAGAGTGGTCTTTTCTTCCTCTGGTCCCACTTCTAGAGTGTCTAATTTACTTATTGTTATTCTTCTAATGGCAGTGAAAACACACAATGCTCCACTGAAGTGATAAAATAAACACAGCTTCACAGCAATGCTGAGAGCCCTCTAGTAAGTTCTCAGCAAGCGCTAACACAATGCTCCCTGACCTATGGGAGCCTCATGAATATACAATACTGGCAGATTGATACCAAGAGATGCTAGATTTAGACTCTCACTCTATAGTATACATGTCTCCTTGTGTAGTTTATTTATACAGATCCACAATATAAAACAACGGAAAAGGACCAGACTACATGGACAATTTTTGATCACGGTATTATACAAATCTAGTTGATGTGACCGATAATGACACCTAAATGACTGTGCGTGATCCGGTGAGCCACGTAAGTTTTATTCTTGTTGAGCTCCACCAATAATTACGGACATTTTTGGTCTATTTTTATTCATTTACAGTACAGTAAAGCCTTGGTTTTAGAACGTTTTGCAAGACAAGCAAACTTTTTAAATACATTTTGACTTGATAAGCATGAAATGTCTTGATATACAAGTAGCGTCATGTCACAACTGGGTATAAAATAGAAGAGAGGTGCCTCTAAGTGTGGCAATATGGTTACATTTAAAGCGGAGGTCCACACAAAAATTGGACCTCCGCTTTTCGGAACCCTCCCCCCTCAGATGTCACATTTGGTACCTTTCAGGGGGGAGGGGGTGCAGATACCTGTCTAATACAGGTATTTGCACCCACTTCCGGGCATAGAATATGTGATGGTCTACGTCACATCCCACCATCCCCCGCTGTCTTCTGGGAGACAGAAGACAGGAGGGACCATTTCGTTTGCGCAGCGCGACTCGCGCATGCGCAGCAGGGAACCGGGAAATGAAGCCGCAAAGGCTTCGTTTCCTGAATCCCTTAGCGAAGATGGTGGCGGAAGCATCCAAGGACCGAGGCCTCGGGTGCCATCATCAGGGGCGCGCTGGACAGATTTTAAAAGATTTTAAAAGTCAGCAGCTGCAGTATTTGTAGCTGCTGAATTTAAAATAAAAAAAATTGGCGGACCTCCGCTT
The DNA here is from genome assembly GCA_029574335.1 of Rana kukunoris. Classification (NCBI taxonomy): domain Eukaryota; kingdom Metazoa; phylum Chordata; class Amphibia; order Anura; family Ranidae; genus Rana; species Rana kukunoris. The sequence goes on along the minus strand of CM056051.1, from coordinate 473,057,308 downwards.
TAATGAAGGTACAACATTTAGCACTTACTTATTTTAACCGCTATACCTTTCAATTTAATTTGTGACCTTTTTTTTCCACAGCATTACAATGCATTGACCTAACATGGACCTTCTCTCACTTTTTCTTCCATCTTGCCCCCTCACCCCTTCAGCTAATTGCACATTTTTTTTGTGGTGAAGTGATACCTATTGTCAGTGGCGCAAAGCAAGCACATCTGCAGGCCCGGATTTACTCCCTTTGCCGCCCCAAGGCCGGGTCCTTCAATGCCGCCCCCGCCTGTGTAGTACAGGGGGGAAATTATCCACCGGGGGACTTTTTCAGCAGGACACTGTGAAGCAGGAGGGGTGCTGCTGCTAAAAATTGCATTGACATGACAGGGGGGAACTCCCAAAACAAAATGAAAGTGAAAGTGGTGAAAGTTTCCTCTCCTCTCAGCCACAGTGCAGCCCCTGCACCCACTGCCGCCCCGAGGCCTGGCCTTGTTGGCCTTGTCTGGAATCCGGCCCTGCACATCTGCCTTTCTCACCTAGGCAAACATGGCGCCTCATTCCTGTGCCAAATCTCTTAGGATAGATGTGTCACATCTCAAAACCTAAACAGCATGGATGAAGAAATCCCCCCTGCTGGCTATCATATTCTGACAGCTGGCACTGGTGGCTGACAGAAAACCCAAACAATGACTGCATCTGATAGGATGCAGTCACTGTTCGGCCAACTTTGGTGCTTACAAAGCCCCTCAAAGCTTGAATTTTAGCCCCCTTTAGACTGAAATTTGAGTGTTCTCTGACAACCTTCCTACACAGAATGTCATCTCTCAAAAGGGAACCCACCGTTTTATGTGAGGGGACTAGCAAAGAAAAAACACTTTCCCATCTAAGCCAAACCACCTAAGTCCATGAACCATGAATTGCATTATGGATACATAGAATTCAGCCCTGTGATAGTCACCATATATTCACCAGGACCGCACATCTCTGACACCCAGGATTTACCTTGAACCTATGGTGGCAGTAAATATGAACAACATTCCTAATTATAAACTATTGTCACTTATAATAAAATTCCTGTTTTCACCTATTTTCACGCTTTGTTGCATCTGCTGATCTGCTTCAACTTCTTTGCTGGCACTTCTTGTACTCCAATGGCTGCACATGGCTGCATAGTACTTCTCAGGTTTCGTGATGTTGAGAAAAATGGACCATGCCTGAGGAATGCAGTCTGAGTCTCCTAAAATTGTATACATCTAGAAAAAAAAACTTTGTATGCAACAGCCCCCCTCAGCCCCCCTACTACACACCTGAGCCCCATCGATCCAGTGATGTTGCATGAGAGCCTCGGCTGTCCGGGACTCTCCCTCCTGATTGCCTGAGACACAGAAGCGGGCTCCATTGGCTCCCGCTCCTGTCAATCAAAATCATTGAGCAAATGAGGAGAGAGGGGGGGCAGGGCTGAGCCGTGGCTCCATGTCTGAATGGATACACAGAGCAGCAGCTCAGCTCAGGTGACCCCATAGCAAGCTGTTGGGGCAGGCCGGAGGGGCCAGGCTTTCTCCCTGGTGTAGAGTGTCATGGTCGACCCCTCTCCTGGAATACAGGATGCCCACTAAAACACAGCTCCTTTCTCTATCTGCAACGTAGAAAGCGTCCTGACTCTTCTGTATCCCAGGGGAAGGGTCGAGCACGACACTCCACACCTGGGAGAAAGACTTGCATTACTGTGTGGAGTTACAGACAGAAGAACAGGAAGTGAGGATTTCTCGAAGAAATAAGGACATTTAAAAGCAAAATCGAAGGCTGAGGTAAGTGAAGGAGGACTGCACTAAGGTAAAGGAAGCTATTTAGGGAAAAAAATGTTTTACCTTTACAACCCCTTTAAGCTGGACAATTTTTTTTTTCATTCAGCCCATGGGCAGAATGAAGAAAAAAACAACTGTTTTTCCCATCCACACAAATGAGGTGGATGGAGGAATTCCTTATGCTTTGACATTGCATTCTGACAGCAGGACCCTCCACTGTCAGAACACACTGATCAGGAGCTGCAGCCACTGATCGACAAAAGATTTCAAACGCGTTCAACATAAGCCAATCTAACGATGGACTTTCAACCAGAAGAATCACAAAAAAGAGAATTTGCCCTGGGTGGACTTTAAGAGCGGGATCTGGAAAAATTGTTTGACACACTGAAATTAAAATACTTATTGTAACGGCTCTGGTGAAGGGGAGTGAAAAACAACTGTGGTTAGCAAGGATTTCAATGCGATTCTCTATGCGACAACACAGTATTGGGCCCCAGGCATGACTCCTCGTAACAGGAATTTGGGGGATCTATACATCATCTCTGTGTTACATAAAGAAAGGCGGTGAACTACTAAGCATTGACGCATTACAACATGCGACCAAAGCTTAGCGTTTAAAATTATTAATATGTACTAAAAGATAGCAATGCACAACTGTACGCTAATGATTATAAGTATTATATAGCGTTGTGCATTAGACGACTAAGGGAGAGGGTATAGAATACGTTAACCCTTAGTATAGAAAGTTTTAGGCGAACATGTTCCGCAACTTTAGGGCATAGGCCCATAAACATGTAGCACTTATGTCAGCACGTAGTAAATATGAGTTGTAGTAACAACCAACAGTTGCGTATGAAAGACAATATAGCACAGGTACTTTGAGGCTTTGAAGACCCCTGTGTATAGGATATTAGGTGTAGTAGAAGACCTCTGTGTATAGGATATTAAGTTTAGTAGCTGACCCCTGTGTATAGGATATTAGGTGTAGTAGTAGAAGACCCCTGTGTATAGGATATTAGGTGTAGTAGTAGAAGACCCCTGTGTACAGGGCCGGATTTGCTCTAACGGCCGCACCCCCCTCCCCGCCAACCAAACCACCCCCCCCCCCCACCAATAAACAGAGAATTGCAACGAGATGGCAGGGGTGGCACAATTAGTTCACTTTTTTTTTTTACTTTTTTTTATTTGTAGCTTGTCGCTTACTTGGTTTTATTTTTATATAACTACCTTATTATTTTTAATATTATTTTTAATATTATTTTTTTATTCTTTACTTTTAATTATTTTTTATCAATAATTTTTTCACTTAACTTTATTGCTATCACACAGGAGAAAATAATTCCCTGTGTGATAGCAATTGGAGGTGAAAGGTTCTCTTTATTGACCCTGCCACCTCCAAAAACATGAGTCCTTGCACTGTGCTAGAACTCCTGTCACAGCTGAGATGGGTAGAGCACAGCTCACCCCTCTCACTGTGTATATTGGCCCTGCCGCCCCAAGGCCTGGCCTCGGTGGCCTTGTTGGAAATACGGGCCTGCCTGTGTATAGGATATAGGGTGTAGTAGAAGACCTCTGTGTATAGGATATTATGTGTAGTAGCTGAGCCCTGTGTATAGGATATTAGGTGTAGTAGTAGAAGACCCCTGTGTATAGGATATTAGGTGTAGTAGTAGTAGAAGACCCCTGTGTATAGGATATTAGGTGTAGTAGTAGAAGACCCCTGTGTATAGGATATTAGGTGTAGCAGTTGAAGACCCCTGTGTATTGGATATTATGTGTAGTAGTAGAAGACCCCTGTGTAGAGGTTATTATGTGTAGTAGTAGAAGACCCCTGTGTATTGGATATTAGGTGTAGTAGTAGAAGACCCCTGTGTATAGGATATTAGGTGTAGTAGTAGTAGAAGACCCCTGTGTATAGGATATTAGGTGTAGTAGTAGAAGACCCCTGTGTATAGGATATTAGGTGTAGTAATAGAAGACCCCTGTGTATAGGATATTAGGTGTAGTAGTAGAAGACCCCTGTGTATAGGATATTAGGTGTAGTAGTAGAAGACCCCTGTGTATAGGATATTAGGTGTAGTAGTAGAAGACCCCTGTGTATAGGATATTAGGTCGGATTTTGCCGGATTTGCTCTAACGGCCGCACCCCCCTCCCCGCCAACCAAACCACCCCCCCCCCCCACCAATAAACAGAGAATTGCAACGAGATGGCAGGGGTGGCACAATTAGTTCACTTTTTTTTTTTACTTTTTTTTATTTGTAGCTTGTCGCTTACTTGGTTTTATTTTTATATAACTACCTTATTATTTTTAATATTATTTTTAATATTATTTTTTTATTCTTTACTTTTAATTATTTTTTATCAATAATTTTTTCACTTAACTTTATTGCTATCACACAGGAGAAAATAATTCCCTGTGTGATAGCAATTGGAGGTGAAAGGTTCTCTTTATTGACCCTGCCACCTCCAAAAACATGAGTCCTTGCACTGTGCTAGAACTCCTGTCACAGCTGAGATGGGTAGAGCACAGCTCACCCCTCTCACTGTGTATATTGGCCCTGCCGCCCCAAGGCCTGGCCTCGGTGGCCTTGTTGGAAATACGGGCCTGCCTGTGTATAGGATATAGGGTGTAGTAGAAGACCTCTGTGTATAGGATATTATGTGTAGTAGCTGAGCCCTGTGTATAGGATATTAGGTGTAGTAGTAGAAGACCCCTGTGTATAGGATATTAGGTGTAGTAGTAGTAGAAGACCCCTGTGTATAGGATATTAGGTGTAGTAGTAGTAGAAGACCCCTGTGTATAGGATATTAGGTGTAGTAGTAGAAGACCCCTGTGTATAGGATATTAGGTGTAGTAATAGAAGACCCCTGTGTATAGGATATTAGGTGTAGTAGTAGAAGACCCCTGTGTATAGGATATTAGGTGTAGTAGTAGAAGACCCCTGTGTATAGGATATTAGGTGTAGTAGTAGAAGACCCCTGTGTATAGGATATTAGGTGTAGTAGTAGAAGACCCCTGTGTATAGGATATTAGGTGTAGTAGTAGAAGACCCCTGTGTATAGGATATTAGGTGTAGTAATGAGTGAAAAGTGTAGCGCTAGTACAGGAATCCCCTACAGGGTGTCCCCATGTGATATAAGAAGTAGGTAATTCAGACCATACTAATCAGAGGAAACTTAGAAGTGAAAAAATTCACTTTCAAAATTAATAACCTTTGGGTGGCCTCTATGTATGTCCTTAAGACTCGTGAGTATTCAAACCCATTAATCTGGACAGGTAATAGGAAGGCAACCACTATAGGTAGGTGACAAAATCAGTGATCAGTGACTTGATATAAGTAAGTGACAGAATCTTACAAACTGTGAGCAAATAATAGCACAAAAAACAAATCATGTGACTTGTGACAAAACCATGCGATATGAGAGTATCTAATGGCACAAAGTCCACTGTGGATATTTCAGGGTCACCGTACCTGTGAGAATTTCAGTCCCAACATTTAATAGGAGTGACACACATGTCTTCCTTTAGGGTCAACTTGAATGCAGTATATGGTTCAGGAAGTAGTCTTCACACTTTACACAAATACAAGTGGATGGGTACCCTTACCGGATAAGATGGACCCTCACCTCACCATATGGCGGGGGGTCTTACGAGCTTTCATAGACCGATGGTCTAGTCCGGATAACACCAGGATTGTAGTCCTAGGTATGGGCGATTCCCAGGGTGCGTCTGTGTCCACAGGTTAGAAATTCACACTTGGATAGTGCACAGCAGTAGCTCTCAATCGCAAAAAAGACGGAATAAAAAAGAAAAAAAGCTCCTCATAGCGTAAAAATGTAAAGTTTTAGTTAAAAACAATCCAAAAAGTCACACACAATGTGATAGGAACCATAAAAAAGGGAATTAAAAAACCACACGTGTAAAGAATTATAACAAATAAAAATAAAGGAAACAGCAGCAATTCTCCCCCTTGATGGAAGGACAAGAGTGATTCAAAAAATGCAGTAGAGATTGACATAGAGTCAGCAACCCGACCGGTTTCGTCTGAAAGAGACTTCAACTGGGGTGTCTAGTGCAGACTCACCACTCACCTGCATTTATATGTAGTGGTTCCGCCCCAATGAGACCACCTGGACCCCTCATTTCATCTAACCTGGCGTGCATATCAGAATCCCTCTCCGTCGCCATTTTTGCGTTCCAAATACCGGAAGTGTTAGGGCGGGGACCAACGTTGTATGACCCAGTTTCCTGGTGGATAGGAGTGTGGTAATCCATATCCTGGCGCCGATATTCGGATTGGCGGATCGGCGCCAGGATATGGATTACCACACTCCTATCCACCAGGAAACTGGGTCATACAACGTTGGTCCCCGCCCTAACACTTCCGGTATTTGGAACGCAAAAATGGCAACGGAGAGGGATTCTGATACGCACGCCAGGTTAGATGAAATGAGGGGTCCAGGTGGTCTCATTGGGGCGGAACCACTACATATAAATGCAGGTGAGTGGTGAGTCTGCACTAGACACCCCAGTTGAAGTCTCTTTCAGACGAAACCGGTCGGGTTGCTGACTCTATGTCAATCTCTACTGCATTTTTTTAAACACTCTTGTCCTTCCATCAAGGGGGAGAATTGCTGCTGTTTCCTTTATTTTTATTTGTTATAATTCTTTACACGTGTGTTTTTTTAATTCCCTTTTTTATGGTTCCTATCACATTGTGTGTGACTTTTTGGATTGTTTTTAATTAAAACTTTACATTTTTACGCTATGAGGAGCTTTTTTTCTTTTTAATTCCGTCTTTTTTGCGATTGAGAGCTACTGCTGTGCACTATCCAAGTGTGAATTTCTAACCTGTGGACACAGACGTACCCTGGGAATCGCCCATACCTAGGACTACAATCCTGGTGTTATCCGGACTAGACCATCGGTCTATGAAAGCTCGTAAGACCCCCCGCCATATGGTGAGGTGAGGGTCCACCTTATCCGGTAAGGGTATCCATCCACTTGTATTTGTGTAAAGTGTGAAGACTACTTCCTGAACCATATACTGCATTCAAGTTGACCCTAAAGGAAGACGTGTGTCACTCCTATTAAATGTTGGGACTGAAATTCTCACAGGTCCGGTGACCCCGAAATATCCACAGTGGACTTTGTGCCATTAGATACTCTCATATCGCATGGTTTTGTCACAAGTCACATGATTTGTTTTTTGTGCTATTATTTGCTCACAGTTTGTAAGATTCTGTCACTTACTTATATCAAGTCACTGATCACTGATTTTGTCACCTACCTATAGTGGTTGCCATCCTATTACCTGTCCAGATTAATGGGTTTGAATACTCACGAGTCTTAAGGACATACATAGAGGCCACCCAAAGGTTATTAATTTTGAAAGTGAATTTTTTCACTTCTAAGTTTCCTCTGATTAGTATGGTCTGAATTACCTACTTCTTATATCACATAGGGACACCCTGTAGGGGATTCCTGTACTAGCGCTACACTTTTCACTCATTTTTACCACAAATATCCATTTTGTTGTGTTAGCTGCTTGATTTCTACTTTTTGTTTTAGTTAGCGCAATATATCACTACACTATTAGGTGTAGTAGTAGAAGACCCCTGTGTATTGGATATAAGGTGTAGTAGTAGAAGACCCCTGTGTATAGGATATTAGGTGTAGTAGTAGAAGACCCCTGTGTATAGGATATTAGGTGTAGTAGTAGAAGACCCCTGTGTATAGGATATTAGGTGTAGTAGTAGAAGACCCCTGTGTATAGGATATCAGGTGTAGTAGTAGAAGACCCCTGTGTATAGGATATTTGGTGTAGTATTAGAAGACCCCTGTGTATAGGATATTAGGTGTAGTAGTAGAAGACCCCTGTGTATAGGATATTAGGTGTAGTAGTAGAAGACCCCTGTGTATTGGATATTAGGTGTAGTAGTAGAAGACCCCTGTGTATAGGATATTAGGTGTAGTAGTAGAAGACCCCTGTGTATTGGATATTAGGTGTAGTAGTAGAAGACCCCTGTGTATTGGATATTAGATGTAGTAGTAGAAGACCCCTGTGTATAGGATATTAGGTGTAGTAGTAGTAGAAGACCCCTGTGTATAGGATATTAGGTGTAGTAGTAGAAGACCCCTGTGTATAGGATATTAGGTGTAGTAGTAAAATACCCCTGTGTATAGGATATTAGGTGTTGTAGTAGAAGACCCCTGTGTATAGGATATTAGGTGTAGTAGTAGTAGAGGACCCCTGTGTATAGGATATTATGTGTAGTAGTAGAAGACCCCTGTGTATAGGATATCAGGTGTAGTAGTAGAAGACCCCTGTGTATAGGATATTTGGTGTAGTAGTAAAAGACCCCTGTGTATAGGATATTAGGTGTAGTAGTAGAAGACCCCTGTGTATAGGATATTAGGTGTAGTAGTATAAGACCCCTGTGTATAGGATATTAGGTGTAGTAGTAGTAGAGGACCCCTGTGTATAGGATATTATGTGTAGTAGTAGAAGACCCCTGTGTATAGGATATCAGGTGTAGTAGTAGAAGACCCCTGTGTATAGGATATTTGGTGTAGTAGTAGAAGACCCCTGTGTATAGGATATTAGGTGTAGTAGTAGAAGACCCCTGTGTATAGGATATTAGGTGTAGTAGTAGTAGAAGACCCCTGTGTATAGGATATTAGGTGTAGTAGTAGAAGACCCCTGTGTGTAGGATATTAGGTGTACTAGTAGTAGAAGACCCCTGTGTATAGGATAATAGGTGTAGTAGTAGAAGTATTAGGTAGGATGTGTCCCTGGCTGGTATCTTCTCAGCTCCAGCTGCTCTCCGCTGTGTGAGTGATGAGAGTGATGCTGAGACAGCTGGGAGAGGGTTAATTGCTCAGCCAGTGGGAAGTGTCGGGTGCAGGCAAGCGGCCAATGAGAGGAGAGATGTGGAGGAAGCCCCTCCCCCCCGGGGGACTCATTCATGCTGTGGGTTGATGCTGTCTCAGTCCATACAGAGGGTTAGAGGATCCAGGGTCACCCTCTTACTACTACTGCTGCTGCTGCTGTTACTGTGTCTGGTGTGGAGCAGGTGACAAGGGGGGCAAGGAGCTGTGTGCGGAGGACATTGGCACCTCCATATAATCTGTGTGCCAGCTCTCCATGTTTGGGGTCCAGGATACTTTAGGAAGAGGAGGAACTGTCCTGAGAGACAAAGCACTGACAGCTGGCATGGATTCTGTCCGCTCCTGGGTGAGGAATGTTGGAGTTGTGGATGCCAAGGTGGCCGCTCAGAGGTAAGAGGGCACGGGGGAGGGCGATCTACAGGGCAACTTTCTAACTCCGGGCATAGGTAGGGATGCTCAGGATGGGGGTGAGGGCTTTGCCCGGACATGGAGAATATATCCAGAGGTGGCATACAAAGGGCACTGCGGAGCTGAACCCTGCCATGTGTGAAAACTAGGACTTGTAGTTCCCATTACAGGACTGCAGAGAGCAATTCTTGTATAGAGGAGTGCCGTATAGATTACAGAGGGACATATGTGCCCCCAATTCACACATCTGTTCCATCACCAGAGGCACTACAACCCCCATCCCGACACACACACACACAACTTTATCCTTCTAATCACATCCAAATATCACTACTGCCCACTGTGCCCAGTCTATTACAGGACTGTATACACCAAATATCACTATTCTGTCCACTGTGCCCAGTCTATTACAGGACTGTCTACACCAAATATCACTACTGCCCACTGTGCCCAGTCTATTACAGGACGGTCCACACTAAATATCACTACTGCCCACTGTGCCCAGTCTATTACAGGACGGTCCACACTAAATATCACTACTGCCCACTGTGCCCAGTCTATTACAGGACTGTCTACACCAAATATCACTACTGCCCACTGTGCCCAGTCTATTACAGGACGGTCTACACCAAATATCACTACTGCCCACTGTGCCCAGTCTATTACACGACTGTCTACACCAAATATCACTACTGCCACTGTGCCCAGTCTATTACAGGACTGTCTACACCAAATATCACTACTGCCCACTGTGCCCAGTCTATTACAGGACTGTCTACACCAAATATCACTACTGCCCACTGTGCCCAGTCTATTACAGGACTGTCTACACCAAATATCACTATACTGTCCACTGTGCCCAGTCTATTACAGGACTGTCTACACCAAATATCACTACTGCCCACTGTGCCCAGTCTATTACAGGACTGTCTACACCAAATATCACTATACTGTCCACTGTGCCCAGTCTATTACAGGACTGTCTACACCAAATATCACTACTGCCCACTGTGCCCAGTCTATTACAGGACCGTCTACACCAAATATCACTACTGCCCACTGTGCCCAGACTATTACAGGACTGTCTACACTAGGAGCAATGATCTCTATTGGAAAAGTAATATCTATATGGTATGGATTAGAGGAATAAGATCTAAGAAGAGCATGATTTATATTAGAGCAGTATGATCTGTCTATATGATCTCAATTAGAGGGGTATGATCTAAATGATCTCTATTAGAGGGGTATGATTTAAATGATCTCTATTAGAGGGGCATGATCTAAATGATCTCTATTAGAGGGGCATGATCTAAATGATCTCTATTAGAGGGGCATGATCTAAATGATCTCTATTAGAGGGGTGCGATTTAAATGATCTCTATTGGAGCAGTATGATCTATTAGATATGTATTAGAGAAGTGTGGTCTGTACGATACCTTTTAAAGGACTATGATCTAAATGATCTCCAATAGAGGACTATGATCTAAATGATCTCTATTGGAGGAGTATGATCTATTAGATATGTATTAAGCCCCATACACACTATTAGATTTTCTGCAAATTTGTGTCTTCGGATTTACCAAAACCATGTAGTACAAGGGCCATGCCTGATTGCATACACATTGAAAGTCTTTAGGTTTGACCTCATATTAGATGGTTTTGGTAAATCTGAAGACAAAAATCTGCACATTTTTGAAAAAAGTGTGTATGGGGCTTTAGAGAAGTGCGATCTATACGATCCCTATTAGAGGACTATGATCTAAATGATCTAGAGGGGTATGATCTATGTGATCTCTAATAGAAGAGTATGATCTATAATAGATGAGTGTGATCCATAACAGAGAGAGCAGTATAGTCTAATTCTATATTAGAGGACCAGGATCTACATGATCCATGTTAGAGCAGTATGATCTGTATAGAGGCCGAGGAGTGTGATCTATAAGATACATATTAGAGGATTGTAATCTTTAAGATTTATATTAAGGGAATGTGTTCTATTAGATCTATATAATGGGGCGTGTTACATACGATCTATGTTTGAGGAGTTTGATCTATACGATCTACATTAGAGGTGTGTGATCTATAAGATCTATATTAGAGGAGTGTTATCTATAGTATCTATATTAGAGGAGTTTGATTTATATTAGAGGAGTGTGATCTATAAGATCCATATTAGAGGAGTTTGATTTATATTAGAGGAGTGTGATCTATAAGATCCATATTAGAGGAGTTTGATTTATATTAGAGGAGTGTGATCTATAAGATCAATATTAGAGTAGTGTGATCTATAGGATCTATATTAGAGGAGTTTGATTTATATTAGAGGAGTGTGATCTATAGGATCTATATTAGAGGAGTTTGATTTATATTAGAGGAGTGTGATCTATAAGATCTATATTAGAGGAGTTTGATTTATATTAGAGGAGTGTGATCTATAAGATCCATATTAGAGCAGTGTGATCTATAGGATCTATATTAGAGGAGTTTGATTTATATTAGAGGAGTGTGATCTATAGGATCTATATTAGAGGAGTTTGATTTATATTAGGAGTGTGATCTATAAGATCCATATTAGAGGAGTGTGATCTATAGAATCTATATTAGAGGAGTTTGATTTATATTAGAGGAGTGTGATCTATAGAATCTATATTAGAGGAGTTTGATTTATATTAGAGGAGTGTGATCTATAGGATCTATATTAGAGGAGTTTGATTTATATTAGGAGTGTGATCTATAAGATCCATATTAGAGGAGTGTGATCTATAGAATCTATATTAGAGGAGTTTGATTTATATTAGAGGAGTGTGATCTATAGGATCTATATTAGAGGAGTTTGATTTATAATAGAGGAGTGTGATCTATAAGATCTATTTTAGAGGAGTGTGATCTATAAGATCTATATTAGAAGAGTGTGATCTATAGGATCTATATTGGGGGAGTTTGATTTATATTAGAGGAGTGTGATCTATAAGATCTATATTAGAGGAGTGTGATCTATAAGATCCATATTAGAGGAGTTTGATTTATATTAGAGGCGTGTGATCTATAAGATCTATTTTAGAGGAGTGTGATCTATAAAATCTATGTTAGAAGAGTGTAATCTATAGGATCTATATTGGAGGAGTTTGATGTATATGATCTGTATTAGAGGAATATGACGTATATATTAGAGGAGTATGGTGTATATTGGAGTATGATTGGAGTATGTGTAGTAGACCTGTCAGTGACATGGAAAGTTCGTTCTGTCCTCATACTTTACACCGGATAACACTGCGCAGACACACGGAGCTGACCCGCAAATGTCCCAACTCCATGATATCAGACAATTTCTTTGTGTAAAAATACAATAAAATCAATAGATGGAAACGATTCGTTCCGGCATTCAGCTCGACTTAGAAGTATTTTTCTTTTTAAAAATCTTAAACGAAAAAAGTTTAAAGTTGCAAACATAGGACGAAAGAACACATTTTATTGTATTTTGTAATTGTATTTAGACAGGAGGATATATTTAAACAAATAATACATATTTATATATCTTCCTGTATAAATGCACTTATATCACATATTTAATGTGGAGTCCTGTTCTAAGATTTGTATGTACAGAAAGTGATAACACAGAGCAGAATATATCGGTCTGTAGTTACGAAACAATTCGTTTTTGGTATTAGATTATCTTTTATCATTAAAAGCCCCAAGTAATATAAAATATCCTAAAATAATATTTAGATAAAAGAAGTTGATGATAATGATGTGTCAGTGAGTGTCAGTGAGGAGCGATAAGCGCACAACTTGTATAAACATACACGTATATTATTATTACTATTTTGTTTATTTATTATGGTTGTTATTATTATTTTTCTCATACAACAAATATTCATTGTTAGGAGGGTGTGCTGCTGAAAAGTTTGCCAAGTTGACATATTACTATTATTTTAGTTGATTCAGTAGTACGGGGTGTATCTAAAGTAGCTGAACGATGATACGAACAGTTTCCTAAGTTCAGACTCTATTCTTACACATAAAACGATTTCAGTGTTATTTTATTCATTATTTATTTATTTTTTGCGTGTAAATATCAGTTCGCAAAATAGTACGCACCAATCCGAATACATACTATATATATATGAATATATATATATATATATATATATATATAGGAGTTACTTTCTTGTAGGATAATAATAATAATAAGCGTGCTCCTAAAGTTGATATCATATGGGATATCACATCTATACACTTCTATCATCTTGTGTGCAGGTCTCCCGATCTGTATTTGTTAGTACATTGCACCCTCTACTATAGGTAAACACTACTACTAGGGATGGCAGAGGACTGTCTGTAGAATAGGACATCTATCCATCCAGAACTGTATGATGATGCAATGTAATTAGAAAATCCATTCACCTTTTGCAATAATGCAAAAAGACAGCACCATGGTATATGTTACCGACAGCAGTCAGCTACTAAGATCGACTTTTGACTTTTGATCTACTTTTGTTCCATGTGCTCTCCTGGCAGTGTCGGTATCATTATTGATTTACTATTCATATAATTACTCAGCTGAACTTGCAGTGAGTGCCAGCCAGCGATCTAACACTGGTACTACCCTCAGATGGTAGGACATTCAAGATGTATCAATGCTTTCTACTGATAGCCTTGTCATATTAAGTTTTGCAAATAAATTAATATATGAGAATCTAGTGCAAGTAGCTATTTGCCTATTACATACTAATTATTGTCACTGCAGTGAGCTGGTAAAATATAGTTCCTGCTCATTATATAGATTATAGGTCTTGCTCCTTGAAAACCATGTAGGATTTTGTGTAGGGTATCTGCAGACACATTTTACAATTGTCCTGCAAGTTGGGATTTCAGTGACCCATTGAATATTTAAGTGACAAAAAACACCAGTCTGGCCCCCACAAGCACTTCTAGAGCTCATCTGGGGCACTTTGTAAAATTGTTCACTATTTTTTTTTTTTAAAAACAAGACAAAACATCTGTATTTATCCAATTTTGTACTTGTCAAAATGTTTTAGGAGGGACTCTTAGGAGGACTTTTCAAAAATGATTTTGTTTCGGAGCAGTGTAGGAATATATATTTCCTAATTATTGGGGTGGCAATTGGTCAGCCTACATGTCATATAATTACATAACTTGCTGATGGCCTTGATTTTGTGCAGAGTTTCTATCTATCTATCTTTTCTATCTATCAAATAAATAGATAGATTGTTTGATTGATAGAAAGCTGGATAGATAGATAATCTGTCTATCTATCTATCTATCTATCTATCTATCTATCTATCTATCTATCTATCTATCTATCTATCTATCTATCTATCTATCTATCTATCTATCTATCAAATAAATAGATAGATAGTTTGATTGATAGAAAGATAGATAGATAGATAGATAGATAGATAGATATATGTGTATTAATGATATCTTTGAAAAAAAAAATATATACATTAAGATAGATAGATTATATATATATATATATATATATATATATATATATACATATATATATATATATATATATACATATATATATATATATATATATATATATATATATATATATATATATATATATATATATACATATATATATATACACACATAAAAAAATATATACATTAAGATAGATAGATTATATAAAAGATATATTTCGGGGGGGGGGGGGGGACAATATATATATATATATATATATATTTATATTGTTTCCCCCCCCAAAAAAAATATCATTAATACACACACATATATATATATATATATATATATATATATATACATATATATATATACACACATATATATATATATATATATATATATATATATATATATGTGTGTGTGTGTGTGTGTGTGTGTATTAATGATATTTTTTTGGGGGGGGGAAACAATATAAATATATATATATATATATATATATTGTCCCCCCCCCCCCCCCCGAAATATATCTTTAATACAGCTGTGCATTGTGGCCTTGGCATCTGACCTGCACCAGGGCACATACCAGTAGGGTTGGCAGCAAGTCTGCAATGTATATCATTTAATCTTCTTCTGTGTCCCTTACAGTGGCGTGGCAGTGTCCCGGGCACACTTTGAGAAGCAACCACCATCCAACCTGCGGAAATCGAACTTCTTCCACTTTGTGCTGGCATTGTACGACCGACAGGGACAGCCCATAGAGATAGAGCGGACTACGTTTGTGGATTTTGTAGAGAAAGACAAGGTAAGGCCTGAACATTTATTATTTGGGACATACAGTTCACTGCCAACCAGTGGCAATCATGTTAAGGGCTTCCACTAATAAATCCTAATTTCATTGGATAAAAAGCAACATATGTAGTGTGCACTTATCTTTTATAACATTCTGTATACAGTACTGTCACATTATGTATTGGAATATATGGTACACAGTAATGTTATGTGGTATAAAGAGTATGTTTTTTTTTAACTTTATATTAACCAAGTATTATATACAGTATTAGGAGGATGAGTTTATATAATCATGTGTACATGGGGGACAGTAAACATCATGCATCATAAAGTTGCTGCAGTGCACAGAGAATGGGAATATCTGTTATACCCATTGCTGTGTGTGATTTACAGAAAGTTCCAAGGGGAGTACAGTAGGATAGATTTTTTAATACATTACATTGGATTCCAGGCAGCCGTGGTTCATGAATTGTATGATTCTCTGCAGCTAAGCAAAAACATTGGGAGGCAAAACCAAAAATTTGCAGTTTACTGATTTGCCTTTGAATTTTTTTTTTCACTTAACTATATAACTATAACTTAACTATATACATGGTACATAGAGAGAATATACATTAGATAATATACAGTGTTATAATTAGTGTACAGCTGGATGATGAGTTTAAATGATATGCAGAGTAGCATATGGTGTATTTAGCAGGTATATGGTTTCGATTATTTATAGTCTTGGATGTGATATACAGTCATATGATGGTTTACGCTGTATATTGTGTTATCTAGGGTGTGCATGGCATATGCAGTGCAGTTGCACAATGAATTGATGTTATATACAATTTTATTTCGTGCAATCACAGTTTTGGTTAAGTATGTTGTTGTGTGACGTACAGTCAAAGGATGAGTTTATTATATCATTTATTGTTCTAGTTGTCGTTAAATGAGTGTTAGCTTAGCCTTACAGCATTATAAATAATGTTGTACGTATAAACTTTACGTTATGTTCCTAAAGTTGTAATATGACTTTATCAGTAAATTGCATAGGGTTCTGGTATTCTGGTTATATACATGTTGGATGTAATAATGTTAATTCTACACACGTGTATACTGTAGGTATGTGTCCAAGTATCCAACACGGATCTTGACTCTCCTGTGTACAGGGTCTCCACACTGAATTATGTCTGTCATTTTGCCCCCCATACATATGTGGACACTTTTAAAAATTTGGAGTATTTCTTCCATCAACTGCAATGAATTGTAGTGAATATATTATCCTTAAAATTACTTATCCAATTGGAAAAGCCATTGTATGGAAATACGGCCACAGTTAAGCAGCAATAATCCAATATTACCATAGATGTATGGATTGGCCATACATGGTCAATCCAATATGCCCAATTCAAACATCATTTGTCTTGAGGTTAATGGCCAACAGGGCCTCCCATGGGGGCTATAATGATCACTCTTGATCAACTATAAAGAAAAGATAATGCGCATGCACCACATTTTGCCCATATTTACCCATCAATGGCTGGCCTTAAATAAACTATCCCTGTATCTTAGTCTCCCCCCCCCCCCAAAAAAAAAAAATCTGAAATGAGAGAATCTATCTAATTGGTTGATGAACTTTACAAAGTCTGACTTGAGGATTTAATTTTAGCATAATATCACTAAAATATTATAATGATCCCAATAAGAAGCCATGGGAAGTGGAAATGTATTGGAAATAAGCATTGGGGTTGATTTACTAAAACTGGAAAGGGCAAAATCTGGTGCATCTCTACATAGAAACCAATCAGCTTCCATTTTTTTTTGTCAAAGCTTAATTGAGCAAGCTGAAATTAGAAGCTGATTGGTTTCTATGCAGAGCTGCATGCTCTCCAGTTTTAGTAAATCAAGGCCAGTATTTAACTTTGAAACATGTATAATATAATATTTGTATAATATATTTGAATCAACACCTAAATCTCCAGGCCTTATACTCATTAGGCAGCGCCTCATGCAATCTATACGATAATATTAGGACTTGTAGTACTCTAGGTGTTGGGAGGCCATGAGTATCCCCTTATTTCCCATTTTCCCTCTATTAAGTGAAGATATTACACAGCCCAGGCTCCCTGTGACAGCTCCTTATACATCTGCCTATTATTGACCCTCATTTCTGTAGTGTCTGTTGTCCAGTGTCCAGTCTGATGGGATACATACGCATATTGATTGTGAGTATGGTGTCCTGTATTCATTACCAAATAATGACTGGGTGGAAGGCACTAATTTGGTAGGAGCTATTGATTACCGTGTCCTCATTTCAAAGCAGGGATTAAAAATGATTAATGAGATCATTTTGCCAGTAACTGAGCACCAAGTGTTGTTTTATGATAAAATGGTATGCTCAGCTGATTGACCATGAAACATTGACTGAGGGGAAATAGTAGATTTATTACATCTGTAAACCTTTTAACTAGTGTGACTTTAAAACAATTTATACAATGCTAGTTAATAGAAATTAATCCCTAATCTTCCTAAACATTTACATGTATGCATATACTGTATATCTATATCTGTGTGTGTATATATATATATATATATATATACATACACACACATATTAATATATATATATATATATCTATATATATATATATATCTATATATATATAGATATATATATATATATTTATATCTATATATATATATATATAGATATAGATATATATATATATCTATATATATCTATATATATATATACATAAATATAGCTAAACCTTACTGACCATTTTCTCTAGTAGGATTGTAATTGATAGAGGGGGAAATACCCTAATTTAAGAAATGTACACAAAATGCATTTTATATATATATATATATATATATATATATATATATATATATATATATATATATATATATATATATATATATATATATATATATATATATATATATATATATATATATATATATATATATATATAAAATACATTTTGTGTACATTTCTTAAATTAGGGTATTTCCCCCTCTATGAACTACAATCCTACTTTAGAGAAAATGGTCAGTAAGGTTTAGCTATATTTATGTATAATGTATAGAGATATAATATGTATGCCATTTTTATGGATCCTGTATGGATAAAATAGGAAGGCTTTTTTATATATTAATTATTATATATATATATATATATATATCATTTATTATTACTATATATATTTAGTATACTTCATTTATAACATATGCTGAAAAATAACCTGTGAATATAATGGTATAATTAGTCAACATCTGTTTCTGTAGAGAAAATTAACCTGGACTATACAGTATATAATTACCATGATAAAATGTATTTTTACCTTGAGCATTTAATTTTTCTGTTTAACTGTGTACAATAATGGCATTCACATTGTGTTTGATAGAACTGCTACCTAAGACAGCTGTCATCCTAGAAATAATGCTCGTATTATATAGTATATTAGCTCTTTCATGAGAGATGTAGTTTGAGTTGATTGCCATGAACAATAAAATATATATAAATATGATATAAAATGTATATATTCAATATAACACAACTTTTATCTCTAAGGAACTGAGCACCGAGAAGACCAATAACGGCACACACTACCGACTGCAGCTCCTCTACAGCAATGGTAAGCCCATTTAGATATACTGGATACTTGGGTACTTTTTCATGAATGGACCCCTTGTGTATTTGGGACAATAAGTAGTATTAACATTGATTTGATATTATACCGTCCTGTGGCAGACTGTAAAGTATTTATTTCTTGATATGGCAATGATAGACAAAAAGTTGTTTGTCTAGTAGTGTGCAGAGCAAACAGAGGTGCAATAGCAACAAATGAATGGCTGGCTACATTAGAACTATAAGTCTCAGCGTGTGCTGCACAGATTGAGACTTGTAGTGTAGCAACAGCTAGTTTTCGAGGGCACATAGTCAAACTAGATAGATCAGTTATTAATTATGCTTGTACATATACCATTATAGCTATATACGTAACAACCTTATTTTATCAGTGTCTTACATAAGAGCTGTCAGTTCTTCCCCCACAACAGCCTATCAGATTCAATTTCCAGCAGGGTTTGAATCTGATTGCCTGCTACAGATAGTTGTCCTTATTTTATAACACATTCAAGCATTGCGTTGTCTGTGTAAGTGGTTCTGGCTACTTTTCTTACCCGTCCTCTGCTATGTAAACTTGCCCACATGTATACAATTTGTAGCATACAATGATTACAGGCATACCCCACTTTTAAGTACACAATGGGGTTTATTTACTAAAGCTGGAAAGTGCAAAATCAGGTTCAATTCTGAATAGAAACCAATGAGCTTCTAACCCCAGCTTGTTCAATTAAGCTTTAGTTATAAAACCTGGAAGCTCATTGGTTTCTATGCAGAAGTGAGCCTGATTTTGCACTTTCCAGCTTTAGTAAATAAACTCCATTGTGTACTTAAAAGTGGGGTATGCCTGTATATCTGGCCCGGACCAGTAGTCAATCAGGTACACTTATTCTGTAAATTAGGTTAATTTACTAAAGGCAAATGGGCATATTACTATGCAAGGGAATTTTTTGCTTAGCGAATGTAGAGAAAATCCACTTTACAAGAATATCCAATCACGTGCAAGGTAAATTAAGAAGTATTTTTGATTGCATGTGATTGGATGATGGAAGACAGCAGCGCTTCTTTTCATTCACTAAACTAAAGGAAAATTCCCTTGCAAAGCGAACGCCTGTTTGCCTTTAGTAAACCAACTCTGATCTCTCAACTGAAGGCTCCCTAACTCCCTGGCTTAGTGTAACAAAAAAAGTTAGTAAATCTGTATATTATAGTAAGGAATGGCAAATATGATCTGAAAAAAAAAAAAAAAAAAGCCAAGCTGATATTCAGTTATGTATTGTTGTTTTTAGCTCTTAAACAGAGATCTGGGCCTAGGGGGTAGCAACTGACAAGCTTTTTTGGGGTGGAAAAAGGTAGAAGGTTAACCTTTTTTTAAATAGTTTTATTTCCTTGTGCTACTTTAGAAAGAACAACATTTTAAAACATAAGTTATACCTCACAGAGGTTGGACTGCACATTTGTGTCGTGTAACTTATACAGAACTTTTAGCCACAACCGTCTTTGGTCAATTTGGGAGGTACAATAGAAGTGCTTGTAGGGGCAGCACAACCAAAGTCCGCCCATGATTATTTAACGTTGCTTTGTCCTATACAATGGACCTAAATAAATCATCTACTGGGGAGCTTTTTATGGATTTTGTTGAATAAAGATGGAAACGTAAACAGAAATAAAAAATTGAGAAGCATAATGGTCCGTCACAGCCTCTTGTGCCACCTGCATATAACGGGAACATGGAAGCAGTGAGGTATGTTAGGTAGATACATTTTTTCAGGGTCGAGATCTGGTATAGGAGCTTTTGGTGGCAATGCTTTTAGCGTACACAAGATAACCTATCAATAGTTTTAAGTGAGTGTTATGATAAAGGTTAGTGGTAAGGTTGGCGTTAAAGCTTCAGGGTTTCGGCTAAGGGTGAGGATTATTTTTAGGTTTATAATTTAGGGGGTTAGGTGTCTGCTTAGGTCTTAGGTCTATGGGTAAGGTCTATGGGTAAGGTTGGGGTGAGGTTATGATTTAAGTCTTAGGGTCAGATTAAGTGTTCAGGTTTGCATTTTAGTGTTGAGTTAAGGCTCAAGAGTTAGAGGGTGGTTGAATGCTACGTTAAGGTCTAAGTTAAGTTTTAAGGTTTGGATGAGGGGAAGGTTAAGAATTAGCATCAACCTAAAGGTTAAATTAAGGTTAAGAGTAAGGGCGTGTGAGGAGACATATGTTTTTTCTAATTGTTGTTGGTCCTAAAATACTAATGAAAACCAACATACTGAAAATAGTACTTCATAAATACTGAATCATGAAGTATTAGTTTTTATTTTATCAAAATATGTAAATTTGCCAGCTGTGTAACAAGTCGTACAACAATGCGAGATGTACTATATCGATAAGTAAAACATTATCACAGATGTTAGAGTCAGATTGAAAAAAGTTTGCTGTTGTTAGGCGCTGTCCCTGGTGAATAGGTGTGTATGTACATATTTAATAGGAAAAGACTGGCTCAGCTGAAATCAATGCAGCAAGCATTGGATATTCAAATTTATTGTATAAAAACAAAAACATTTAATTTTTGTTAGTTTACCATTGCATACTATAATTATTTTTGATCAAATCAAGAATTTATTTATTGGCAAAAATAGTGAATGCAAAGATTTATTTTGAATTCGTTCACAAATCAGTTTTTTTTTTTTCTGTATTTTACAAATGCTTTAAAAAAATGTGGAATATGCAACATTTTAGAGAAAGTAGGGTGCAAATTTCAGAATGAAAGGCTAAATTGCTAGTTGTTTTCATCTCTTTTTTATATATAAGTCTGCATACAATCTGCTTGATATAAATAATCTGTTCAGTATTGTCAATGTACATTTAAACATACTTCTATGTATAATTTGCAATTATATATGTTCCTAGGTTAGCCATATTTGTTCTCTATGCAATTTATTTGATTATTACAGGTTTTTTTTATAGCGGTGTCAATTTAAGCAGTGCTTTACATATATATTGTACATTCAGATCAGTCCCTGCCCTCCAGGAGCATACAATCCAAGGGCCCCAAACTCACATTCATATATACATATACTAGAGCCAATTTTGACATGAGCCAATTAACCAACCAGCATGTCTTTGGAGTGTGAGAGGAAACTGGAGTCCCAGAGGAAACCCACCTAGACACAAAGAGAACACATTTTAAAATTCTCTACTTCTTTAGTAAATAAACTTGAATTGGAGAAGGAAAAACAGAAAGTAATTGCAGTGAGCCACTGAGAGATCCCTCAATTAATCTACAAATCTCTAAGTGAATGTAAATTCTAAATCTATTTTGCGGCAAAGTTCCTTGCCTGGAGATCCTGCCAGTGACAGCACTTCCTGTATCTACAGCTAGGCATGTTTACTATAAGTTGAATACTTCAGTAAAAAATCTTAAATAGTATATAATAATGTGTATCAATATACAGTATACTGCATATATATATATATATATATATATATATATATATATAAAAAACTTAAAAATATGTGCTCAATGAAAGGCTACTCTACTTTTCTTGATCACTTAAAGTAGGCCAAATGCCAGAGAATGTCCCCTGAGTATGGCTGCGTTGACCTATACAGACATGTATGCGTGTTTTCAGAGATGTCAGAGGAGCCAGATCTAAGCTTTGGTAAATAAGCAAATGCTCTTCTCATGTCTGTGTGGGTTTCCTCCAGGCACTCTGGTTTCCTCCCACAACCAAAACACACTGGTAGGTCATCCAAATGAGCATGTGAATGCATTAGAATCTTTAACGCTCCTGGAGGGCAGGCCCTAGGTGAATACATTTTACTGTATTATATAAATTGATGAAATAAAAAACAAATATTAGTTCTCATCCTCACTTCATGTTTTTCTCATTTCAGGTGTCCGGACTGAACAAGATCTCTTTGTCAGACTTATTGACTCTGTGACAAAACAAGTGAGTTCAACTCATAAATACATAAAATAATTTACTGTATGTTGTTGTTTGAAGGTTCCTGAAAAGCTTTAAAGCTTACCAGTGAAAAGCAGTTAAACTTTTGTCTGAATATACACAATATAACTGTTCCTATAGCACTGGCTGTGCGTTTCAGCTATATAAGTTCATTCATGTTCAGACGTCTGCATAGTTCAGGTTTACACATATTTATGGGCCTGAGAACACAAGGTACACCCATGAACAGATGTGAAATCCCATAGAGCATGCTCTATTTCCTGTAGATGCAAAAGGCTTACTTTGGCAGAATTTCCCAAGATGCAATTAATAACCCCAGATTACTGGCTAACTTAAAGCTGAACTAAAGTCAGCAATACTTCCATTGGTCCGATGCCCACAAGCTCCCTCACTGGCATCTTCCTCTGGGTGATGGTCTTTGGCTGTCTTGATTGGCCAGGGTTGAATGATGTAACTCCCATGCATGCACAGGAGTACAGTCATTCTGGCACACAGACACCATCCTTGGAATCTAATCTGTATATATGCAGCCTGTATACATTTAAAATAATAATGCCAGTAGAAAAGTAAGTTTATTTCATAGTAGAAGAGAAATTGCAATGTCTCTTCTACCATGAATGTAACTTAAGTTATTAAAGATGCAAGTTTTCAGGATAACTTAAATCCCTTCAATATGTATAAAGCCTGAAGAGAAAATTTAAGTTGTCTTTAAATCTTGCATCTTTAATAACTTAAGTTAACTAAGAAATGTTATCACTCCAAAATTCTGCATTAAATGGTGGCTAACATGGCCCAGTACTGCTGTTAGACCCCAGATCAGACACTTTAGATCAGTGTCATAGCTTGTACAAAAGGGCTTTGAAACAAAGCAGAAGAAGCACAAGGGAGGGGGGATTTTTTTGTCATGAAAGGTCTGTGTTTCAGTAACTATACCCTGAAAATCAATGGCAGTCTGCTATTTCAAAGAGTTTTCAGTGAGAATAATGGGTCCAGATTAATGAGAATTAAACATATTCTGCAAAGATATAGAGTGTATCATTTGATGTGATGAGTAATGGTGAATTGATCTTTCTTATTACAGCCAATAGCATATGAAGGACAGAATAAGAACCCGGAAATGTGCAGAGTCCTACTCACACATGAGGTCATGTGCAGGTAAGAATGGATCCCAGTGACTTTCTGCTACACTTTAGTGTCCAAAGACCTGTTTCACGTGGGCTTTAGATTGTATAAGAGCAGTGTGAACAGTAAGCTTTTTATAAAGTATTTGCAGAGCTTTCAGCAAGCTTTGTTGAAGCTTTTAAATGACCAAATCCAGCTTGTAAATCTTGAACACAGATCCTAATGGGAGTGCTGATTGTCACTTTAAAGAGGAGGTCCCGACCCCCCACGAAAAATATAAAGTCAGCAACTACAAATACTGCAGCTGCTGACTTTTAATATATGGACACTTACCTGTCCAGGGAGCCTGTGATGTCAGCACCACAGCCCTTCTTCGGATCGGCTCTCGGGTGCAGCCTCCGCCATTCCTGGTAAGAGTACCCGGCAGTGAAGCCTTTCAGGTTCACAGCCGGTTCCCTACTGCGCATGGGCGAAGAGCCCTGCGCTCTCTAATTGGTTCGGCGACGGAGGAAGGAGGAGGGGCCGAACTTCCGGGAGATGGGGTCATGGCACCATCTCCCAGAAGTGGCAAACGGTACCTGTCAAAAACAGGTACCCGTTCCCCCCTGAAAGTTGCCAAATGTTGCAAAGTATACAAAGTGTATACAAAGTAATAATACTTTGTATACACTATAGCTGCCATAAAACACTTATACATCTGCTTTTTATTTTCGATACTCCTTGGGAGCAAGTCTGTCATCTTTCCTTTTCCTAACAGGTATCTGTTAACCGTTACCCCTCAAGATAGATAAACTTCAAGGCCGAAGTTAATAACATCTCTATTTATATATCCTGTAGCCATTTAGTTCAGCCCTGACTCCTTACTGATTCAGTCCAGGAACAAAAGGCTAATTAGTAACTGCACCCAATTATAGATCAGATAATTGTCATAGCTTTCATTAGAAACTTTACAAACTCTAATGTCACACCACAAAAAGGCTCTGCCGCTGGAGACCGATGAAAGTAGAGGCACTAACTCTTTCTATGTGAAGGGGAAGTATGGACAATGAAAAATATAGTGTGGAGTTATATTGGCAGACCTGGAAATGTATCATTGGCCTATTATTGGCCTATTATTGCAATATTCCAGGTTAGGATAGAGCTGTTTAGAACATATGTATCAGAAGATAAATGATGAGAAATTTAGTGTAGGACCTATGGCAGCAGGACCACTACAGAGCACAAACTGGCCTATTGATGAGTCTGATCAAGAATTGGGTCTCAGGTTTTACAATAATGGCACGTACACACGATCGGAAAAACCGTGGATTTTTTTCCTGACGGAATTTTGGCTCAAACTTGTGTTGCATACACACGGTCACACTAAATTCAGACCCTCAAGAAGGCAGTTATTTACAACACTACAACGAGCCGAGAAAAATAGTTCAATGGTTCCGAGCATGCATGTTTTTTTTGTGTGTCGGAATTGCATAAAGACAATCGGAATTTCTTCCAAGAACTTTTCTTGTCGGAAAATTTGAGAACCAGCTCTCAAATTTTTCTTGGAGTAAATTCGGATAAAAAAAGTCCAATGGAGCATACACACGGTCGGAATTTCCGACCAAAAGCTCAGATTGAACTTTTCTTGTTTGAATTTCCCCTTGTGTGTACGCGACATAACAGTGACTGGTAAGCTAACATCTACTACTGATTGTCAGCTGAGTCTCAAAGAAGTGTGGCTGCTCCACTCATAAATGGGGTAAACAATGCCATACCAACCCTGACCCTCTTGACTCCTTCCTGCTTCTTTTAGTTGCAAGAATCCTACAGTTGGGTGGACCTTGTAAACTATGTGTACAGTTGGAGCAGTTTTTTCTGTCATTTAAAAAATAGGCTGAAGAGATTAAAGCATCAATTACATGCATTTTGTGTATATATAATCTACAACATAAGCCGAACATCTTCCAACAAACTGTTATTGCAAC
This sequence comes from Rana kukunoris, assembly GCA_029574335.1. Lineage (NCBI taxonomy): Eukaryota > Metazoa > Chordata > Amphibia > Anura > Ranidae > Rana > Rana kukunoris. Next base: position 473,031,331 of record CM056051.1, on the reverse strand, counting down.
AAAAGTACCAGTTATGGCAATGAGCCTTTCACTAGGAAGGCGCTTTTGGTTCCAAATTAGGAAGCAAATGTCTAAAGAGTGTGCCAATGTCAAAATCTCTGCACTAGCATAGCCAGCTTTGGGCAATAAAATTGCCCTTTGACTGTAAAACAATTAAAACCGCACCTGGTGCTTGCAGCAGGTAGCAACTGAGAAGACGTGGTGGGCCCCGTGGCACATTTGTATCTTTCTGCAGTACGTTGCGTCTGTTCTGTTACAATGTAATGGGACATTTTAATGTGTGGCAGACTGATGGGAGGCTGTGTAAAGACTACAGCTGCTTAATAAGAGAGACACTGACAGGCTGCATTGCTCACAGCTGGGACTCAGCACTGGGCTGGGCTGGCTGCTGGTCACCCTGTCCTCCTCAGACAGATGGTGGGAATTTATACACTTTTGTTATGCAATCAGCAGGAACAGAATGCAGCACAAAGGCTGACGGCAGACCTGCCCTGGTGCACAGTGTATATGCAGAGTAATGTGTGGGTGAAGAGCCTGGTGTCTGGACAGTGTTTTCAGGTCAACTCAATGGCATGACCTGTACTGTTGATGTGACATTGGTATATTTCTGAAACGTTTTACTGTCCAGGAACACTGTGCCAGTCCTTTGACCTTTCCTCCTCTCCAAATGCCAAAGTACCTTATGGGATCATGTACCACCATTGTAGCCTATAAAGAAATTAGGATTTTATTGATGAATCATTCTATCCAAACAGATAGATGGAACCAACAGACTAAGCAAGTCCCTTGCTTCATATGTCTTGGATAGTCCAATAGAAAAATCTCTCTGAGAAATTTCTGACTTTATTCCTGTCCACTTGGATTTTCGATGTTCCTGCCCACCTATGTATGTTCAAGCACATCCTATTGCATTTTCCAGTAAATCGAAAATGGAGAGAGAGATGGCCACACAGCTGCACATATCTCACCAATGGATTCTCAATGGATGGAAACGGTGGAGGTTTAACTCCAAAAAAATTGAAATATTCGTTTTATATTAGCCCTTTAAAGCGGAACTAAACTTGATGATCCTTTTCAGCCATGCTGCCATCTTAGCTTATGTTTGATCAGCAACTGCCATAGTGCTGCACATGTGATCAGTCATAACACCAGAGCACAAGTAGATAAGACAGTTAGCAATCCCGGCATGTTTTCTTAAAACATTAAAGGGTCACTAAAGGAAAAACATTTTTTTGATGAAATGAGTGTTTACAGGGTATAGAGACATAAAAGTTAACGGATTCCTTTTAAAAATGATTAAAAATAGATAAAAATCAATCATATAATGTGCCTCTAGTTTCACTTTCGTTTTTAAACTGGTTTCATGTTTCTGTGAAGTACAGAAGACACACAGAACAAAAACAAACAAATCCAGGGCATTGTTTTGTTTTTAAAATGAATCTGAGGAGTTTTAGACACACAGCTTAGACCACAGTGAAAAACTGCCATGAGATCTTTCATAAGGAGCCAGACAAGCAGGAAGTGTGGCGATCAGAGCAGAATTACAGCAACTTCAAAGCAAAAATTAACAATGAGAACATGAAAACAGCACTGCATTAAGGTACAGGAAGCTATTTAGCTTAAAAAATGTTTTCTTTTAGTGACCCTTTAAGTGCTAGTTCACACCAGACACAGTTCCGTTCCGTGCACTTTTTTCTGCACAAAATGCAAGCACAGTGTTTTCCATGTATTCTAATGGCTCTAGTTCACACCATGCAGTCAGTTTCCGGTCAGTTTCTGCACTGGAAATTGACCAGAACCTGACTGCGTGGTGTGATCTAGAGCAATTGGAATACATTGAAAACACTGCATGCATTTTTAGTGCAGAAAAAAGCGCACGGACCGGAAGGGGCCCTAAATAAATGGGTTTCTTTCCGCCTAAGCCACGTACACACGATCAGTTCATCTGATAAGATGTCTAACTACATAGTTGAAGGTAAATCTAAAAAAAATTGAATAAGAAAATTGTATGGTGTATAGCCAGCTTAAGGCATAAAAAAAAACGTCACTGTATTTGACTGCAACAGAGACAGTAGTGTCAGCCTCCTGGCTATGCAGTGTAAAAATAACAAAAGGCTGAACAGAATTATAAATATGTCACATACACATATGAATTTGGCTGGTTGTTGGGTAGACTTGCTTTAAATGTAGCAATACATTTATCAAAATATGGGCAGTTGATGCTGCCTGCAATAGTAGAGTTTTTATACTTACCTTTCCGGTGGCCCATTCCATTTACCTGCCCTCCAATTCCAATGCTGCCGTCTTCATCAGACTCCACAGTTTCCAGGAATGTTATATTCCTGTATACCCATCGCACGTTATGGTTCCTTCCTTCAACTCCCTAGATCACTACAGGACATAGTAGTGACTAAAGCCGCATACACACGATCAGCTCATCCGATGAGAACGGTCTGATGGACCATTGTCATTGGTAAACCTATGAAGCTGACTGATGGTCCGTCGCGCCCACACACCATCGGTTAAATAACCGATCGCGTCAGAACGCGGTGACGTAAAACACAACGACATGCTGAAAAAAATTAAGTTCAATGCTTCCAAGCATGCGTCGACTTGATTCTGAGCATGCGTGAATTCATAACCGATAGTTGTGCCTACTAACGATCGGTTTTGACCTATCGGTTAGGAATCCATCGGTTAAATTTAAAGCAAGTTGGCTTTTTTTTAACAGATGGTTAAATAACCTATGGGGGCCCATTGTCAGACCATTGTCCTCTGTTTAACCTATCGTGTGTACGAGGCCTAAGTGTCCATTTAAAATTAAATACATTTCTGAATCTGCCTACATTATTATGTAGAAGGTGTTTAAAAATGTTTAAACTGATAGGGCACCTGCCAAAGACATAGGACCATCACCCAACTGCAATCTGTCAGATCAGATGACTATCATGTTATGCCCACGTACTCTGATGTGTGTCCTTACCATAGGTGTGCACAGTCAATTGCATTAGGGTGTGCACCCCAAAGCTCAAACACACACTATTAATCACTCATTTCGATGTTCATTCAAAAGGTGAAGGGGATGGTCAATTACATATTTACCGACACCTTCCTCCACTTATCCGAAAACATCCTTGCAGCAACAGGTAGCGGGAGAGGAGGGAAGATGTTAGCACTGCAGGGGGAAGGGGGGAGCCAGGGAAGTAGGGGGATCTGTGCTGTAAAGGGTGATTAGGGTGTGCCTGGGCACACCTGGCACACTCTGTGCCCACGTTTATGGTCCTTGCAGTATATTCTTTAGAGGAGTGAGTGCCGCGGGTTAATTTTTCTGTTTTGACCAAAAATTTGAGGATGGGGGTGTTGGTGTTTTGCTGAGACCCTGAATAGAGTAAAAGAGCCTTCCCCATTCTCTATCACTTAGCACATATAGCAAGAACAAGCCACATCAATTAATTCAACCTAACGTATTGGCTGACAAAACATTTTCATGTTGGAACATGTATTGTCATCTCTATCAAGTTTAGAAATGGTCTGCATTGTAAACTTAACCCAGGATTATTACAAAGTCAAATGCAAATACGTGAGCACTCTTTGTGCCTGGAGGAAAAGAGCTTCAACCTCTGCATATGAAAATACTTTAACGTGAGCCGTGAAAATGTAGAATAAACTTCTACAGGCGCTAGTTCCAGTCAACTTTGTAGATTGCTTCAGTAAAAGCACCTTGAGGTTCTACATGTACAACATATAACTGTCTATTTATAAGAAATAACACTGTAGATTGCAATTTCAGGAGGTACCCTATTGTTTTAAGGAATCAGGAAGGATTCTTTACTATTATAGCAAATTGGATCACAGTATAGGGTCCTTTAGAGATCCTCTGAAGGAACCCTAGGGTTCTATGGAACCCTGATTGAGAAAGGTTGATGAAATGTGAAATCATTGTGAGCGGAAAAGCTGGTAAAAAAAAGATAAAAACAATTTCATGACCTGGAACCCAACACATTCCAACATAGTTCTTGGCTATTGCTTGATGTGCAAACAAATAATGTTTTATTATATCGGGCACCAGATCTGCCTCCTGTGAATACAAACACATTAAAGTGCTTAGAGGTGAGCATTGCCTGTACCTGCCAATTTTGTGCTACGACTGCTCTGAGATTTAACGTGCTCTGGATGCTTTATAGCTTTGTGAATTATACTTAATGCCCTACTGGGGTTAATAAGCTATATAGGTCATGATTCCCTTAATATCTGTCACATTCATTTTCATTTTTATTATTTTCCATGTTAAATCTCATTAAGTCTGAGGCAATGGGAGGTAATAACAACATAGAGGAAGCTTCCAAATGCATTTCCATGCTGGCTATAGGGTATTGCTGCTAAACAGAGAATTAAGTCAAAGGGAATCCGGGAGGGCTGAAATATGGGGCAGCCATTGCTGACTTTTCATTATTTTTTTTTAAAGATACAAGCTGTCATAGTGATCCAGGCTAAATAACTAGTGATTTGTTTGTATATATAACAAGCAAGCTATAATCTTTAGACTATCCTTGAGGCATTATTGTTCCAGGTGAGTGATTCAATAGTTTCAAAAGCCTGTACCAGGAATCAATCGCTAGAGCCTACACTTTTCATTGTCATATTCAGGCCAAAGTGACAGTGTCTGTGAAAATGACTTTAAAAGAAAGGGATAGACATCCAAAGAGAGCCCAAGGACCTTAAAAGAAGAAGGTAGACCTCCAAGGAGAGTCCTTTGACCTTAAGAAGAAGGGGGTAGATCACCAAAGAGTGTCCGAAGAGCTTAAAAGAAGGAGGTAGACATCCAAAGAGAGTCCAATGAGCTTAAAAGAAGGGGATAGACTGCCAAAGAGAGTCCAATAACTTTATAAGAAGGGGATAGACCTCCAAAAACAGTCCAATGACCTTAAAAAAGAAAGTAGACCTCCAAGGAGAGTCATTTGACCTTAAGAAGAAGGGGGTAGAACACCAAAGAGTGTCCAAAGAGCTTAAAAGAAAGAGGTAGACATCCAAAGAGAGTCCAATGATCTTAAAAGAAGGGGATAGACTGCCAAATAGAGTCCATAGACTTTAAAAGAAGGGGTAGCCCTCCAAAGAGAGTCCAATTACTTTATAAGAAGGCGGTAGACCTCTTAAGAGAGTCAAATGACTTTATAAGAAGGGGATAGACCTCCAAAGAGGGTCCAATGACTTTATAAGAAGATGGTAGACCTCCAAAGAGAGTCCAATGACTTTATAAGAAGGTGATAGACTTCCAAAGAGAGTCCAATGACTTTATAAGAAGGTGATAGACCTTAAAAAAGAGTCCAAGGACCTTAAAATAAGAAGAGGGAAGAAGGGGGCAGATTTCCATAGAGAGTCCAAAGACCTTAGAAGAAGGGGATAGACCCTTGAAAGCTTGTCCAAAAAAAGTTAACTTTTAGCACAGATAATAAAAATGAGCACAGACAGTACTCAACTGTGTTATTGCAAGTTCACTAATAAGGCTACAATCATCCCACAACTCTTTGCAGACACTAAAAAATATACTTAAAGTGTTACTAAACCCACAACAGTAAAATCTGACTATGCAGTAAAGCATACTTGTTATACTCACTGTTGAACCTAAGAGATTGATCCTAAACATTGTGTAAAAAGGCTGTTTGATCCTTTCTTCTCTGTTCCTCTTCTTTTTTTACTGTCCCCAATCCATCTTCTAAAAGAGAAAGCTTTTGTAGTCATTCTGCACATGCTCAGTTTGGTGTGTATTGCTAGAGAGTTTTTTTTTTCTTGGAATGGTGCATGTGTTCAGCACAGCGCCAATCAGCACTTTTCAGACAGAGGGTCAGGGGTCCTGCAGCCTCATAGGAAAATCAGAGTAAAATGAAAACTCCTCCTACAAGCTTTAACCAGTGCTGGGCCGGACACTGATGGTGAGAAAAGGCATTTAGAAGTTCATATATTTTACTAAAAACATTTTGTTTCCATGTTCTGTGTACCTGTGGGAAATAAGAAGTAGTGAATGCAGGGTCCGGGGTTTAGTAGCACTTTAATTGTTCTGGCCTTTCTAAGCTGTTTGGTGCTACAAGATTCATGCACAATATTTTTTTATATTATGTTTTCTATTTTGTTATACTATGTTCAGGGTTGGACTGGCCTTTGGGACTACAGGGAGTTTCCCGGTGGGCCGATGGCTCAGTGGGCCGATGGCTCAGTGGGCCGAATTCAGTAACAGCAGACCACCGCCCCCCTCTGCTCCTCTGTCTCTCCCTTCCCGTAGCGCTCACCTGGGGGGGAACATAGAAGCAGGGGGAGGACCAGAGGAGCAGGAGGGATGACAGAGGAGCATGGGGGAGGGGACAGACAGCTAACTAAACAGCCTGGAAGTTTCTCACTTCTGCCTAATCTTGTCCCATAAGGGGGGCACCAAACTGATTCTTTGCCCCGGGTGAAATAATGTCTAGCTTCCCCACTGGTGCTGCCTATAAGAGTACCGGTACCAGCCGTTCTACTCTAATAAAGTAGAATGGCTAGTGACAAGTGAAGGGGGAGAGGGGGCTTGGGTGGCCGGGGCGCGAGTTGTCCTAACGCCAAGGGAGAGACCTGTCAAAGTGGGCCAGTCTGGATGAAGTCCAGGTCCAAATTTTTGTCCCAGTCCAGCCCTGACTATGTTATGAAAACAGTATTGAATACTGGACACTAATAACCAGTTCTGTATTTCCCTGGTACTAGTCTCTCTTGGAATCCTATAGTTACAAATTTGTTTTAATCTCTTTCTACAGTCGGTGCTGTGAGAAAAAAAGCTGCGGTAATCGGAATGAGACCCCGTCTGACCCCGTCATCATCGACAGGTAGGAAATCTAAGAGTATATTGCCATTTGTCAATAACTATCCAGTGCCTGGCTGAAAAGAGGAACAGCTTATATGGGAGTTGTAATCCAGGTTCTTCTTCATAAGAGTATAAATAAAAAAGGGGTGGTATATAGCCAACAATGATATTCTAGCAATTATATTTTCATCTGGTTTCTAAAACTGAACTCCAGGATAAGCAAATTCTGTTTATATACAGGAGGCATGTGTATTGTTGCCTCAATCTTGGCATCCTTTGTATATTTCTTCTATGTCTGTGCAGAAATCCAATGGGGAACTTTGCTTCTGCTGTTTTAGGACCTCTCACTGCTGCTCTCTCTCCTTGTGCAGGGTGACTGGTCTTGTCTCCGCCCCCTCCTGTAGTTTTATGCAGGCACCCTGTAGTAGGTGGAGCTACTAGGCCCCTCCCACAGCTGTGCTCTCTGCACAAGCTTTGTACAGCACAGTGGTGATGTCATCACAATGTTTATATGATAATATCTGGGTTTACAAAGGCATCTAGTGCACACCAAGTGAATTTATATCTTTTGTGACTATTGACCAATAGATTTGATTGAAAGTTTTTGTGCCTGGTGTTCAGCTTTAAGTGTATGTTCACAGTTTGGAGTTGGTATGATTACTGCGTTGCATGCTTGCCTTGTACTGACTGTGCACCATTTACCACTGACAAGGGTGGTTACAATAATATTTTTTATTTATTTATGTAAAACCTTTATCCCAAAAGAAAAAAGCTGTTTGGTGTAACTGATTATAAAGTGTTAGCTGGAGTTCAGCTTCAATTCTTTAGTTTATTTAAATCTGCTAGTACTTCCAATACCCCCTCCCCCCTTAGACAGACAATGATACTGTCCAAAGGTGCCCCTGTGCTAATTTAATGATACAGGAGATGTGTTAGTGGCAGTGGCGACCCGTCCATTATGGGCGCCAGGGTACCACCCCTATTCTCCACTCAACCCCCCTATTTGCAGTATATGACTCTATCCACGGCCGCCCCTGCCACCCCCTATTCATGCATCCGGCCCCTTTCAGGGCACCGGGGCACATGAATTACAGTTGCATGATTTGTACTTTTACCACAGCTGGAGTGCCGAGGTTGCCTACCCCTGGCCTAGGTTAATGACCCGACAAGAAACAGGAAGTGGGCTGTATAAGGTATTTACTTGCAGAAAAACAGGATTTACTATCCAAAGTTAAAACAACAAGATCAGAAGATTTAATAGATGCAAAGTAAAAAAAATGACTGAAGCCGCGTACACACGGCAGAGAACCTCGACGGGCAGAACACATCGTTCCGCCCGTCGAGGTTCTCTGCCGGCCGTCAGATTCGGCGACCCGCCCGTCGGGAATGGCAACCAGCCATTCATCCAGGCGGGCCGTCGAGCAAATAGAGAACATGCTCTCTATTTCTGCTCGACGGCATTCCCGACGGGATGCTCGCCGAGAGCGTACACACGGCCGAGGTTCTCGCTGGAATGCAGCTTCCAGCGAGGTTCTCGCTGGTTTCCAGCAAGAACCTCGGTCGTGTGTACGCCGCCTGAAGGTCCGCTTTAAACAGCTTTTTAAGAGCATCTGCAGCAGAGCAGTTAAGGTCACCCTGGTACACATTAAATATTCCATGTTTACCAGTAAATATCAAATATTCCTGTAATTTTTATTTTTTTGTGATTTCCAGACTAGAAGAAATTAAAAATATATATTTTCTTAAAATTTTACTCCTGAAGTTTATACAATAAGTAATATACAAATCCTGAAAAACATTCCTAAAAAAATATCTCCTATTTTAAAATATTTATTCATTTATTATACAGGCTTACCTACAAAATACAGTTTGCTAAATGTATGTGATTTATGTACTGCAACTCTTTAAAAGTGAAGGAAATTCTCTGCAGTGTTACCAAATGGGTTTGTGATTGAGTGTTTGCTACAAAACTAAGGCAGCGCATATGCGATACTTCTTCTCGTGGTATGATGGCTATTACATGGTGCATTTCCCAAGCAGCAAAAATCTGCCTCCTCTGCCTTGATAAATATTCTGTGCTTTTCTCTTTTCCTGGGAGACCTTTTGCTGTCCACAGCTTGCTGTACATTCCTGTGGCCATCTGCTTCCCTCATTTACACACACTATTGCTGCAACCCAAGTGCCCACCACAATCATGTTGACCTGTGCAATGCCCCAGCACACAGACCAGACCGTGGATATATACACACGTGCATAAATACAAAAACACATTAAAGATTAACTAGTCTGGTCGCAGCGAGGGGACCAGTCCTCCAAAAATCTATTTCTTAGAAACATTCTGTAGTATAGTATGCATTCTAAAAACAAATATATAAGTACGCCATCACTAATAATAAAATATATATATATATATATATATATATATACATATGTGTGTGTTTATTTTTTATTAATTTTTTAATTAGTGATGGTGCACTTAAATATTTGAACGAAACAAAAAATAAATACACATATATCTATATATATATATATATATATATATATATATATATATATATAATATATATATATATATATATATATATATATATATATATATATATATATATATATATATATATATATATATATATATATATATATATATATATATATAAATAATATATATATATATCATTGTTTTGTTCAAATATTTAAGTGCACCATCACTAATTAATTTGTTTTTAGAATGCATAAATATATATATATGTAAGTGTGTTTTTTTCATAATTTTTTTTTAATTGGTGATGGTGAACTTAAATATTTGAAAACAAAATATATATATTTTTTATTCTATTTTTTTTAACTAGTGATGGTGCACTTAAATATTTCAACAAATAGATATATAATAAATATATATATCAATAAAATAAAAACACACACACACACATATATATATATATATATATATATATGTGATGGTGCAATTTGAACAAAATATATATATATACATATATATATATATTTTTTTTTCCCATCCAGTTTACCAGTAAAATTTAGGCCATTCATAGGGGCTAAAATGCAATTATGATTTATTAATAAGGATGACATTATGGGCCAGAAATTATATATATATATATATATATATATATATATATATATATATATATATATATATATATATATACATATATATATATATATATATATACATATATATATATATATATATATATAAAAGTCTACTGGAAGTTAAAGCGGTATTAAACCCAAAACTACAAATGTAATATGTCGTAGTTTGTTAGTTGTAATATTCATTCATTTCCTTTTCTTAGGCTTTTTTCCTTCTGCTTTCATCTTTTAATAAGGCTAGTAACATACCTCCTGTATCAGAGGGCCTGCACCCTGGATGAATGAACAACAGAGACACATTTAGACAGCAACATTGTTGGTCTGGGCGTGGGGCAGTGTTAGATGCACTAGACTAGTAGATTTTGATAAACTAAGAAATTGAAGCAGAACTGGAGCCAACACTATGTAATCCTTTTTGGATTATGTTTTTTACATAGATGGATACAAACTCATCATTTTAAACAAACTTGTCATTGTCTTGTCATGCTACATATATACAGTGGCTGCCCATCCATACGGCATGCCGGCCCTCTAATCCATGCCCCTGACCCCCCAATCTACATGCAGGGCACCGGACACATGGATTCCAATGGACGTTTTTTTTTTTAGAAGCACATGATTAGAGCCATAGGCTCTAATTGGCTTAAAAAAGTGGGGTTCGGGGCGCAGAGCATTGCGCCCCCAAGCCCACCCAGTTGTGTGACAATAGCAAATTAATATTCGCTATTGTCTTCCTAATGCTTCTATTGGCCAAACCTGGCTCAGGGAGCGGGTCATGAGACCCGATTGGCCTAGAGGTGAAGCAATCCTATTGGTTGCCGAGGAGGAGGGAGGAGATGCAAGGGCAACCGCGCCACCGTGAAGCCGAGAAAGGAGGGGATGCAGAGGCCCGCTGCCCGGAGGAAGCCCATGACCTAGATGGGGTAAGTGCAGGGACCGATCGACCAAACGCAATTGTGTATATACACACACACACACACAAGGTATATATAACTATATATACAGTATATATATGCACACACACACACACACTTAGCGCAAACTCGCACATACCACGTAGATGCATTAGCTCAACTTTCTAGTTTCTAAGTTTTTCATTTATAAAACTGAACTCACTAACATATATAAATGCACCGATTGCAGTTTTTTATATCCACCATACACCAGTGTGCTTAGTGTATAGATAAAATACTCCCCAGTTACTCGTCGCTCAGTCTCAGTAATTAGAGCCTGGGAATCGGATGTGAATTTTACCTTACTATAGGATTCCAGTCTCCTGCGTGTTAGCGCTCAAGGCTATTACTATGTAGTCTGGGCCCCCTCCCTCTCACTATGCTGGGCTCATACATTCCCCAGGCGGCTAGTGAATCTGTGCTAGGAAGTCTGCTTCATCTCTGCTAGGCGTTTATGCAGCCGTGCCAAAGCTGTCCCAGCGAGCCTTGTATGACATACCAGCATTCTCAGGACTCTGACATTTTTCATCTACTTTTTCTTACAAGTAGTTTTATGTTGAAGGGTTCTAGTGTGTAAGAGAAAAGTCTTATACAATGTACGTGTAATGTAATGCATGAAACTTGCTGGATGCAGGAACATTATAATACTGTGAGAATAGATCTATGTGGCACCTGCTCAAAGTATTAAGTCACTCATATTCCTGACTGGTGGCATGCGTTCTCCATACTGCAGCCTTTCTATGGGATACAGTAAGAAAAATTCGAATTAGCAACTATATGTAAACTGTACATGGCCATTAGCAAAACATCATTACCGTGTTTTAAGGGATTTCCACCATGGGTGGAAGGAAAGAATATCGATTGATTCCTCCATCAGCACTGACTGCTCCCGCAGTGATATTGTGTTCTGCCAGCAGGGAGCTTTCCCGGCCGGTAAAACACAATGATTACTGCTTGTGGCTATAGCCACCGGCAATAATCTCATGTAAAAAAACATTGACAGGCTGATCCATCGATCGACTTGGGTACAACAAGCCTGTCCATAGATGGATTGAATCTTGGCCAGTCCCTGCTCACCTTAGCGTGTCCCCTAAGCCGGTTATAAATGAATCTATATTTGGCCGGTTCGGCAGGGACCAGACGAATTTCAATTCATTTATGGGCATCATAGTTGTACACAAGACTATCAACCGACTTGTGTACAACCAGCCTGTTGGGTTTTCCAAAATAATTAGTGCTAGCTGGGAAGAATACTCATTGTGTTCTGCCCGCAGAGAAAGGCTCCCTACTGGCAGAACACAATAGTACAATGGAAGAGATTTCCCCATCTACACTGACTGTATTGATGGGGGAATCGAGCAATTTTCTTTCTTTCCACCGGCAATGCAGTTTGGGAGTTCCAACTTCTGCCCAGGGTCACTGATTTATTGGGATTGATTTACTAAAGGCAAATAGCCTGTTCTTTTTAAGAGGGAATTTCCCCAAAGCTTAAAACGGAGCTCCACCCAAAAGGAGAAGTTCCGTTTTATGCATTTCTCCTCCCCTCCTATGACACATTTGGCATGTAACTTTTTTTTTTTTTGGGGGGGGGGGGGGCAGCAGGTACCTAATTTTGACAGGTACCCCCCCACTTCGTCTCGGGCCGCCAAGGAGATCCAAGCAGAAGTTCTCCTTTCCCCCTCCCTCCCTGCAATCTTCTGCAGGTCCCAGAAGATTGCCCGACCATTGAGGAGGCGCAGCGTGGCTCACGCATGTGCAGTGCATACCCAGCTGCGAAGCCACAAACTGTCCAGCCAGGTGCCCACATTTGTAATGCCAGCTCTGAGGAGAGGAGAAGGAGAGAAGTGAGGGTTCGCATCGCTGGATCCTGGGACAGTTGTGTGTGTGTTTATTAAAAGTCAACAGATACAGTTTTTGTAGCTGATGACTTTTAATAAGCCAAAATAAACGAGTGTAACTCGGTTTTAATGAATGTGGTAAATCTCTGCAGCTTTATCATGCTTCTTATCATGCTTCTATCTTCCAATCATGTTCAAGCAAAAACGCTGTTTGTCTTGTATATTCCTTGCATTTGATTGAGCATGCACTGCAAAGTTAAAGTTCCCTAAGCCTTTTTACCTTCAGCAAATCAGCCTTAAAGGGTTATTAAAGGAATTTTTTTTTTTCCTTTAAAATAACAAACATGTTATACTTACCCGTTTTGCACAGAGTGGCCCCGATCCACGTCTTCTGGGGTCCCAAGGTGGCTGTCTCTGGTCCTCCCCGCAAGAACTGACCACAGTCATGCGAGAGCTCGCATTGTGGAGAGTAATTGCGGGCGCGCTCCTGTGATACAGCGAGCAGCCATATTCGCTCACTGTATCACTCAGCCTCGCCCCTCGGCGCGCCGCGTCACTGGATGTGATCGACAACAGCACCAGCCAATGACTGTGCTGCTTTTAATCCATCCAGTGTAGCCAATCAATGGCCAGGCTGGGAACCGAAGAGGATGATGGGGATGAGCGCGGGACTTTCGAAGGGTCAGGTAAGTAAAACAGGGGCTCGGAGGGGGAAGAGGGGCGTTACTGTCAAATGTTTTTTCACCTTAATGCATAGGATGCATTAAGGTGAAAAAACATTTATCTTTACAACCCCTTTACATTTTTTGTCTTATTTAAAAAAAAAATAAGAGCCCCATTGGAGGGCTTTGGTGCAATATCAGGGGTTTAAATAGACCCCTGATGTCTCATTTTTGACACAGAAAAAAAAAATGGGGACAGCGATTACCCGGTCCCTTTTAGTGAATGAATGGGAAGTGCTCTGTGCTGAGCAGCTTTCTGTTTATTCACAAACTGACGCATAGTAAACAATGGGAAAATCTGGGCCACACTCTGTCAATCAACATGAACTATTTTTAATCCTTATGCTGCTAGCCTCATTAAATCGATAGGAAGGTATATTATGTTTTACTTCTTTTAACCTTTTTTGACATTTGTCATACATCCCAGGAGTCTTCAAGAAGGGAGGAGGGGCTCTCTCAACTAAACACACCCTCCCACCTGCACCCCTGAGCTAAGGGCATAGGGATTCCAGAAAGTAAATGCTACATTAATCCTCTGCCCATACTCAAGATGGCTGTGGCTAGATATGCTAGGGTAGTGATTTTCAAAGTGAATTCATAACAAAATAAGGATGGATGGGTGACTTTGCTTTGAATATTAACCTCTTAATGCTGGTGCCTCCTGACCCTTTAAGGCGCCGTACACACGGCCGAGGTTCTCGCTGAAAATCAGCGAGAACCTCGCTGGAATGCACATTCCAGCGAGGACCTCGGCCGTGTGTACGGTCTCAGCGAGCTTCCCGTCGGGAAGCCCGTCGAGCCGAAATAGAGAGCACGCTCTCTATTTCCTCGACGGCCCGCCTGGAAGAATGGCTGGTTGCCATTCCCGACGGGCGGGTCGCCGAATTCGACGGCCGGGAGAGAACCTCGACGGGCGGAACGATGTGTTCTGCCCGTCGAGGTTCTCTGCCGTGTGTACGGTGCCTGAGAGGTTTCTGATGCTTGGAGGCCAGGTGGTATTTCTGATCATCTGACCACTGTGATTGGCTGTCACAGCAGTCCCATGATCGGAAAGCTCCCGTTCGCAAGTAGAGATCGGGAGCTTTCTGTTAGCTCCAATTTTAAAGAACAAATAATCCTGGTTAATAGCTCCTTGTATTTCTAGATATTTCTCTCTAAAAGTTAAAATTTCCCATAAAATATCAGAACTGACATAGTTGAATTTGCTTTTTTTTTTTTTTTTTTTTAGGAATAAATAACGTACAGTGCATTTTATGTTTTAAACCTTCCCATGCTGGGAAGCGGCAGGGAAAGACAAGCTCCAGTGTTTCAATAGGATTAGCAGAGAAGAAAACACTGTAGTGAAATATATCTCAGCACATTATCTCTTTATCTCACATACCTCCAGTCCCAATAAGCCCCTCATCCTTTAATTGTATTAGTGTTTTTTTTTTTTCCAGAGGTCATAGTTTACCCAAACCGGAATGTGAGATGTACTAGCAGGGTTTTATAATAACATTACACGACAGAAATCACCCACATACATAAAATAATGATGGTTTTCTATTTTAATTATTTTAATTAAAGCAAAACTTAGCTCCTGGAATCCATCTGCCCTTAGTTCAGGCATGAAGTCCCTCTCCTTCTTTAGATGAAAGAATAAACAATGCCCATAAACTCCTGGGATGTATAACATAATTTTGGCCTACTGATACCAACTGAAGAAGTGTTAAAAAAAAAAAGGTTAAAACATAATAGAACAAGGGAGCTGTGGTGGCTCTGGCACTGCGCTGACAAGCCATTCACCTCTGCAGCCAAGGGTTCGGATCCCGGTCTCGGCTACATGTGAATTGAGTTTGGTGGTCTCAGCCCGGCTCCCGGTGGGTGTGCTATGCAAGGTACGCCTGTGCTTAGTACGCCCACCCCCCCCCCCCCCACAAAAACCACCACACTTGCACGCACACAAAATTGGTTTAAAACACATGCACTTTGGCCATGCGGTCTCCTAAAAATAAAGAGAGGCGAAGGACCTACGGGGCTGGCTGGGTGGGCTAGGCCCCCTCACTCCCTCATAGGGGGAGTCCCTCTGCCCCATTGGGGTCCCGTTGGGCCCCAGTTGGGCTCCCAAGAGGAGCAGGTAGGGTGGGGTGAGTGGGAGTCCCCCCTTCACACCCGCCATTGCCACCAGGGGCATGGAGAAGGATGGCGATTGCCTCCGGGGGGAGGGTCTGCCTACTCCCAACTCCTGCAGTCCGGCTCCTCTCTCTCGAGTTCACGCACAAAAATACACTTTAAAAAAGAAAAAAAAAAAAAAAACATAATAGAACTTCCTATCTATTCACTAAGGCATAGGCATAAAAAATAGTTAATGTAGTCAAATTAATGGACAGAGACCAGCACCAAAAATGACAACAGATATGGCACCAACATCCCTTAAAAATAGTTAATGTAGTATTGTGTTGTAATGTTGAGAGAGTTTAACCACTTGCGGACTGCCCGCCTTCAATGTAGCGTGGATGGGCAGCCCGTGTATGGTCTCTGTTACGTCGCTGCCTGCTTCTGGTGTTAGGGCGCTTGCACACACACATGCGTGCCCCCTCCAACACCTGCTGTGATTTCACACACTGGGAGTCTGTCAGCAAGTCCCGGCTAATGATTCATGGTCACGACTGGCTGGTTGGCTGTGTCCTATCACCGCAAAGAGCCCTGTGTTAACAAGCAACACGGGGCTCTATAGATAGGGAACAATCTTTCTGTTTCTTATCCCTGCATAGGGATAAGAAACAAAGAGAACTGTTAGTAAAATCAGCACAAATTACACATATTATACATATTGTTATGCACACATTTAACTCATAGCTTCCATCTGTCCCTGATTTCGAGGGACTGTCCCTGATTTTGAAGAAAGTGCCTCTTTCCTCCTCATTTGTCCCTCATTTTGGTCTTATCTATATAGTTTTATATAAAATGCACTATTTATATTTTAAAAAGTGTTTCCCAGTGCTAAGCCTTTTATCCAATTTCTAAATTGCTGCATTTGTACATTTCAATATAAAGAAATATTAGTGGTAAAAAAAGCACTTGTGGGTTTAACTAACCTTTTTTTTGTATATTTCTCCTTTAAGGGGGCGTGGCAGGGGGGTGTCCTATGCCTACAAACTTTGGCTAATAGGTGTCCCTCATTCCCATCACAGAAAGTTGGGAGGTATGTTTAACTCCTTGATGTCAGTGGCAGTTAGTCAATTCCCCCCAGCGTCAGTTAGTGTCAGTTTATATGCCACACTATCAAAGTCCCATTATATGTTGCTGATCACCGACATTAGTAGTATAAAGAAAAAATTCCAGTATATATCCCATAGTTTCTAGACGCTATAACTTACATGCAACCCAATCAATATACACTAATGGGAATTTTTTTTTTTAACCAAAGACATTTAGCAGAATACATTTTGGCCAAAATTGTTGAAGAAATTAGATTTTTTAAATGTTTTTATTTGATGTGTTTTATAGGAGAACATAATATATATATATATATATATATATATATATATATATATATATATATATCTATATCTATATATATATATATATATATCTATAGATATAGATATATATATGTATATATATATATATATATATATATATATATATATATCTATATATATAGATATATAGATATATATAGATATCTATCTATATATCTATATATATATATATATATATATATATATATATATATATATATATAGATAGATATCTATATATATATATACATATATATATATATATATATATTTTACAAATTTGTTGGTCTTTTTCCGTTTATATAGCAAAAAAATAAAAAACCCATTGGTGATCAAAATTAAATTTTAGCTTAGGTACAGCGTTGCATAACCGCATAATTACCAGTTAAAGCAAATTAAATAGCAAAAAAATGGCCTGGTCATGAAGGGTGAAAAGTCTTCCAATTAATTCTACTTTTATAAATTTTATCACCTTAGTCCTAGACCATGCAGAACTCCTCGTGGTCTACAACCAGGATCCTCTGTCCTGTAATGTAGTCCAAGGAATTAATTTTACAGGTAATTTAAAAAATCATATTTTGTATATTAAAAAAAAAAAAAATTGGGAGCTTTCCTGATCCATGAATGGATATTAAAGATATCGGATACATTAGGCTCTGTGATAAAATAAACTCTAGCAAGACATCTGAACATTTCGTTAAGACTTTTGTATATGCTGTTTGTAGTAGTTCTATATGAAGATTGTGTTTTTGGAATAATTGACTAAAAGGTCACAAATCCTACATCTTTATGGAGAACGGTTGGGTAAACATCACCATGAGCAGTTTATTGTCAAGTTTCTATTACTCTAGAAATCAGTCATTATGATCTTTTTTTTATGACGCTCTAAATGATGTCATCTGTGGAAATGTTTCTAATATTCCTTAAATGCTATAGTGTTACAAATTGTGGAGAACATGTTCCAGAGCTATTTACACGAGTCCTGAGACATCTGTTACTTATTACTACAGTAAAAGCCTTTAGTGAAAGACAGTGATAGCTCACAGGGAGACACCAATAAAGGCTCCATTATGTTTGTTTTCTTTCCAAAGCTTTCCTAATTTACCATCCTTTACTAATGGGCTATACATGGCAAGCTGTGTCCTATGCACACTTTCCCTGAGCCGACAGGATGTGGACTATATGTGTCCAAGTAAGAGCTAAGATGCCCCTAGCCACCATCCCATACAGCCTATCTTTATAAAGTCTGCACAGGAGGAATGACAGCTGGAGAAGGATGCTAGGGGCAGCACACACAGTTAGATCAATTGCCAGTAAATTAGACAGATTGTGTATGTGTTTATGTGCTTTAATGTCTACTGATCTCTTTAGTGTGTGTGATCAGGACGGAATCACACAGTCCTTGGTTTATTTATAACATCCAGTGTTATAATAGATGTAGATGGTCAGCATGGGAAGACACAGTGCTGAGAATATACAGATTTAGTGGATCGACTTTCAAAGGGCTGCACAAGACCAGCACATATTTGCACCCCAATGTCCAGAAATGTCAGTCCTGTTTTTTGTAGCTGAAGGGGTTTGAATATAATAACCCCCAGCATTGGTGTCAGTGAGTGCAGTCGCAACCCACAGCACTAGTGTCAGTGAGTGCAATAATAACCCCCAGCATTGGCGTCAGTGAGTGCAATAATAACCCCCAGCATTGGCGTCAGTGAGTGCAATAATAACCCCCAGCATTGGCGTCAGTGAGTGCAATAATAACCCCCAGCATTGGCGTCAGTGAGTGCAATAATAACCCCCAGCATTGGCGTCAGTGAGTGCAATAAAACCCCCAGCATTGGCGTCAGTGAGTGCAATAATAACCCCCAGCATTGGCTTCAGTGAGTGCAATAATAACCCCCAGCATTGGCGTCAGTGAGTGCAAAAATAACCCCCAGCATTGGCGTCAGTGAGTGCAATAATAACCCCCAGCATTGGCGTCAGTGAGTCCATTCATAAACCCCAGCATTTGTGGCAGTGAAAGCAATACTAGCCCCCAGCATTGGTGTTAGTTAACACAATAATAACCCCCAGCATTGGCATTCCAATACCCAGAACCTCCTTGCCAATAGCCCCCAACCCCCCTAAAAAAATGCAAAGTAATTATAATCCCCAGCATTGGTGTCAGTGACTCCAATTATAAACCCCAGCATGTGTGTCAGTGGATGCAATACTAGCCCCCAGCACTGGTGTTAGTGAACATGACAATAATAACCCCCAGCATTGGCATTCCAGTGCCCAGAACCCCCTTGCCAATAGCCCCCCCCCCCTATAAAAATGCTAAATAATTATAATCCACAGCACTGGTGTCAGTGAATGCAGTAATAATCCCCCATCATTGTGTCAATGGGCACAATAATAACCTCCAGAACTGGTGTCAGTGAGTCCATTCATAAACCCCAGCATTTGTGTCAGTGTCAGCATTCCACTGCCTGTCACCCTGTTACCAGTAGCCTGTAGGCCACTTGCAGAGGGCAGGTGGGATGGGCCATGTGTTGGGCTATCTAATGTCCAGTGATCTCCTGACTGTATATTATCAGGACAGGATCACACAGTGCTGGGTTATATCTAATGTCCGGCGATCCCCTGACTGTATATTATCAGGACAGGATCACACAGTGCTGGGTTATATCTAATGTCCGGCGATCCCCTGACTGTATATTATCAGGACAGGATCACACAGTGCTGGGTTATATCTAATGTCCGGTGATCCCCTGACTGTATATTATCAGGACAGGATCACACAGTGCTGGGTTATATCTAATGTCCGGTGATCTCCTGACTGTATATTATCAGGACAGGATCACACAGTGCTGGGTTATATCTAATGTCCGGCGATCCCCTGACTGTATATTATCAGGACAGGATCACACAGTGCTGGGTTATATCTAATGTCCGGTGATCCCCTGACTGTATATTATCAGGACAGGATCACACAGTGCTGGGTTATATCTAATGTCCGGTGATCTCCTGACTGTATATTATCAGGACAGGATCACACAGTGCTGGGTTATATCTAATGTCCGGTGATCCCCTGACTGTATATTATCAGGACAGGATCACACAGTGCTGGGTTATATCTAATGTCCGGTGATCTCCTGATTGTATATTATCAGGACAGGATCACACAGTGCTGGGTTATATCTAATGTCCGGTGATCCCCTGACTGTATATTATCAGGACAGGATCACACAGTGCTGGGTTATATCTAATGTCCGGTGATCTCCTGACTGTATATTATCAGGACAGGATCACACAGTGCTGGGTTATATCTAATGTCCGGTGATCCCCTGACTGTATATTATCAGGACAGGATCACACAGTGCTGGGTTATATCTAATGTCCGGTGATCTCCTGATTGTATATTATCAGGACAGGATCACACAGTGCTGGGTTATATCTAATGTCCGGTGATCTCCTGATTGTATATTATCAGGACAGGATCACACAGTGCTGGGTTATATCTAATGTCCGGTGATCCCCTGACTGTATATTATCAGGACAGGATCACACAGTGCTGGGTTATATCTAATGTCCGATGATCCCCTGACTGTATATTATCAGGACAGGATCACACAGTGCTGGGTTATATCTAACGTCCGGTGATCTCCTGACTGTATATTATCAGGACAGGATCACACAGTGCTGGGTTATATCTAATGTCCGGTGATCCCCTGACTGTATATTATCAGGACAGGATCACACAGTGCTGGGTTATATCTAATGTCCGGTGATCTCCTGACTGTATATTATCAGGACAGGATCACACAGTGCTGGGTTATATCTAATGTCCGGTGATCCCCTGACTGTATATTATCAGGACAGGATCACACAGTGCTGGGTTATATCTAATGTCCGGTGATCTCCTGACTGTATATTATCAGGACAGGATCACACAGTGCTGGGTTATATCTAATGTCCGGTGATCTCCTGACTGTATATTATCAGGACAGGATCACACAGTGCTGGGTTATATCTAATGTCCGGTGATCCCCTGACTGTATATTATCAGGACAGGATCACACAGTGCTGGGTTATATCTAATGTCCGGTGATCCCCTGACTGTATATTATCAGGACAGGATCACACAGTGCTGGGTTATATCTAGTGTCCGGTGATCCCCTGACTGTATATTATCAGGACAGGATCATACGGTGCTGGGTTATATCTAATGTCCGGTGATCTCCTGACTGTATATTATCAGGACAGGATCACACAGTGCAGGGTTATATCTAATGTCCGGTGCAGGGGCGGACTGACAGCTCATGGGGCCCCCGGGCAATAGAAGATTATGGGGCCCCCAGACTTACAGCCAGGTGGCAGTACAGAGGCGGGGCAGCTAAAATCTCTGGATTTTCACATCAAAAGCATGTAGGTTTTGGACATATCAGGGACAGATGTAAAAAAAACACAGATTTTTACATACTGTCCCTGGTTTTAATGAGCCTGGCAACCCTGATGGGGCCCCCTAGTGGCATGGGGCCCTCGGGCAGTGCCCGAGTTCCTCAATGGTCAGTCCGCCCCTGGTCCGGTGATCCCCTGACTGTATATTATCAGGACAGGATCACACAGTGCTGGGTTATATCTAATGCCTGGTGATCCCCTGACTGTATATTATCAGGACAGGATCACACAGTGCTGGGTTATATCTAATGCCCGGTGATCTCCTGACTGTATATTATCAGGACAGGATCACACAGTGCTGGGTGGTTCTCTGTGAGCACACCTCCGGCGTACACATATTTATATGTAGAATAATGTGTGTACTTTGGATTTGGCTTGTTTTATGACATCAGCCATGCAGTAATAACTGGAGGAATCAATCACTTGTGCAGTACAGGTACAGCTGTTAATTACCCACTTGAAACGTATTGTGCTGTTCAAGTAGTTTGAAATATTTCAGTGTTAACCTTTACACGACCAATAACAAATGAACTGCCATTATCTGTGCAGAAAATGAGCTGTAAACCTCTTCCATACAAGCCATGGAAAGGGAAGTGCCGGCTCCATATCGATGGAATTCAGGATGGGAGACGGGTGCAGAACGGCAAAACATTTATAGGGGAATTCCTGTGGGTGGTACAAACATGGCGGGGTACTCTTCTTTCCCATATTCCTGTGGGTGGTACAAACATGGCGGGGTACTCTTCTCTCCCATATTCCTGTGAGTGGTACAAACATGGCGGGGTACTCTTCTCTCCCATATTCCTGTGTGTGGTACAAACATGGCGGGGTACTCTTCTCTCCCATATTCCTGTGGGTGGTACAAACATGGCGGGGTACTCTTCTCCCCCATATTCCTGTGAGTGGTACAAACATGGCGGGGTACTCTTCTCTCCCATATTCCTGTGGGTGGTACAAACATGGCGGGGTACTCTTCTCTCCCATATTCCTGTGAGTGGTACAAACATGGCGGGGTACTCTTCTCTCCCATATTCCTGTGGGTGGTACAAACATGGCGGGGTACTCTTCTCTCCCATATTCCTGTGAGTGGTACAAACATGGCGGGGTACTCTTCTCTCCCATATTCCTGTGGGTGGTACAAACATGGCGGGGTACTCTTCTCTCCCATATTCCTGTGGGTGGTACAAACATGGCGGGGTACTCTTCTCTCCCATATTCCTGTGAGTGGTACAAACATGGCGGGGTACTCTTCTCTCCCATATTCCTGTGGGTGGTACAAACATGGCGGGGTACTCTTCTCTCCCATATTCCTGTGGGTGGTACAAACATGGCGGGGTACTCTTCTCTCCCATATTCCTGTGGGTGGTACAAACATGGCGGGGTACTCTTCTCTCCCATATTCCTGTGAGTGGTACAAACATGGCGGGGTACTCTTCTCTCCCATATTCCTGTGGGTGGTACAAACATGGCGGGGTACTCTTCTCTCCCATATTCCTGTGGGTGGTACAAACATGGCGGGGTACTCTTCTCTCCCATATTCCTGTGTGTGGTACAAACATGGCGGGGTACTCTTCTCTCCCATATTCCTGTGGGTGGTACAAACATGGCAGGGTACTCTTCTCTCCCATATTCCTGTGGGTGGTACAAACATGGCAGGGTACTCTTCTCTCCCATATTCCTGTGGGTGGTACAAACATGGCGGGGTACTCTTCTCTCCCATATTCCTGTGTGTGGTACAAGCATGGCGGGGTACTCTTCTCTCCCATGCAGGAAACCTTTGTCTCAATGTTGTCTATACTACCAAATGAACCAAAATATGTCCATCCAGATATATTGCAAGCCCGATCTACAGATGGGACTTTATTTGAAGATGTCACTGCTGCCCAAATTTAGAGATCTACTACATAACTGACTAACCTTATAAGATGAGCCATTTAAACGATACCCCGATTTACAAAAGCATTCCCCAACCAGTGTTAATTTTGTAGACTAAAACTGACTAAAACTTTTCAGTCGACTAACCTAATACCATTTTAGTCGACTAAAATACGACTAAAACAATTGAGATTACTAAAATACGACTAAAACTAAAATGGCATTTTAGTCAAAATACTAGCTCATTATGTAATACTCACCTCCGATCGAACCCCCTGTACAACACTCGGGCGGTCAAAATCTTGCTCGGGGGTTACTTGCAGGTATCGTCTTAATAGTATCATGGGCCCCTGGGCAAAGTAATGCTCTGGGGCCCCTACAATGGAGACAGTGCAGGTAAACAGAAATCAAGTAGGTAGGAGGTAGGGTGGATCTAGGATGTAGAGTGGTCAGAGTGCTGGGGGAATATCTGGGAAGTAGAGCGACAGCCCGGGCTGCCCCAATTTCGGGGCAGCCCGGGCTTAAGGATCAGCTGCTTTGGGGAAAAGGCATGGCCCCCCCATGCAGCTGGGGCCCCTGAGCAGTGGCCAGATGTGCCCTCTCATTAAGACAGCCCTGGCTCCGGCACTGTGATTGTCCGAAGCAGCGATGACGTCACTGTCGCCAGTCACGGCACGTCCTCCATTAGGAATGGCACCCCCCCCTCTGCATCGCTCATAGCCAGTAAAATATACAGATTCATACATTCATTGATGGCACTGTATGAATCTGTATATTTTCGCCGCTGCCGCCCACTATTCAGCTGACCGGACATTGAGCGCCGGTCAGCTGAATAGCGGCAGCTGACTGGCTGTGGGGAAGTGCCTATCAGGGTCAGCGGCTGTAGTCGGCTTCCGGAAGTTCATCCTCGGGACGTACCGGCCGTGCGTCCGAGGAAAAGACTGACAGGCCTCTCAGCCAATCAGGTAACCTGATTGGCTGAAGCGTCATCGAGGGCGGGACGAGGGACATCGAGGGACGTAGAAGCCATAAAGGTAAGTGCCAGGGGGGGGGGGGAACTGGGCACAGTGGCTACAATTGGGGGCACAGTGGCAACAATTGGGGGCACAGTGGCGACGATTGGGGGCACAGTGGCAACAATTGGGGGCACAGTGGTGACAATTGGGGGCACAGTGGCTACAATTGGGGGCACAGTGGCGACGATTGGGGGCACAGTGGCAACAATTGGGGGCACAGTGGTGACAATTGGGGGCACAGTGGCTACAATTGGGGGCACAGTGGCTACAATTGGGGGCACAGTGGCTACAATTGGGGCACAGTGGCGACAATTGGGGGCACAGTGGCGACAATTGGGGGCACAGTGGTGACAATTGGGGGCACAGTGGCTGTGTTTGATGGCATAGTGGTGACAATTGATGGCACAGTAGCTGCGTTTGATGGCATGGCACAGTAGCTGTGTTTTGATGGCATGGCACGGTGGCTGTGTTTTGATGGCATGGTGGCTGCGTTTTGTTGGCATGGCACATTGGCTGCGTTTTGATGGCACAGTGGTTGCGTTTTGATGGCACAGTGACTGCATTTGATGGCATGGCACAGTGGTGACAATTGATAGATACAGTGAGGATGCAATTGTTTTTTTGTTTTTTTTCTTTTGCGCACCACCTGCCACTGGTGCCCGGGATTTTAGTAAATATCTCTTAAACCGTGGAGGTTTAGGAGATATTTCAAGCACCTACAAGTAAGCCTTAATCTAGGCCTACCTGTAGGTTAAAGTGGTTGTAAAGGGTTTACAACCACTTTAAATACTGCATTAAAATTTAACTACATCCATTAGATATTAGATGACTAAAATGATTTTAGGTTTTAAGAAGTGAAAAGCAAGCCACAACTACAGTATATCCATAGCAGGTCTTGTGGGTACCACTAAACATATCAGCAAAATACAGCCAATCGTTTTGGTTTAAATGTACCGGTATGCACAATTTGGATTGCCGCAAAGGCAGTCAGTTTGCAGTTATTATTCCAAAAGTCTTTGTAGAGGTAGCCTATTATGTTTGGCTTCTGCCATATAAAAAGGAGAAGTATGGGCAGATCCCAACATTATTGTCAGGATTCCTGCAGAGCCTGGGCCGGTTCTTATGACTTTGGAAAATAACTTTATTCGGAAACCAATCAGAATTCATCATTGATTGTTTTGAAGCAAAAAAAAATTGAAATCTTACAGGCGATTGGCACATTGTTGCAGTTTGCACCATATTATTGAATTAACAATTTACCACTGATGCCGATGTGGTGGTGTTCAGTGTTAAGATCAGTGCTTGTGTTAATACTGCTGTTTGTTTGTGAAGCCTCAGCATATGTTACAAGTCTGAAGAGAGGCGTTATGGACGGCTTGGGAATAATTCAGGCGAGTCTTTCACGTTACTGGAAAAGCAGGAGATAGTAGTTGGGCGATTGTCAGCGAAAGCAGCGGTGTAATAATGGATCAGCTTGGTGTTTGATGAGAATGTTGTGTTATTCCATTTACTAATGAGGCACAGAGGATCTCCAGTATTACACACTGACGTACACAGACAAGCAGCCTCTTGTACATTGGCTGCTACTGTAATAAAATATCATTGTACACAGAGAACACCTCATTACACAGAGCAGTAACCTAACACAGCCGCCCGTCTTATTAAGCAATAAGGAATATCCAGGGACCCCGCAGTGCATTTCTGCAATCTGATCCCCTCAGTAGGACTCGCAATTCACCGTCTTCCTCTTCTCTACTGACATTCCAACACAATATTCAACACCTTAGAAAGAATTGGCAGATCAGTTCATTGATCATCTTTATATGTTATATTCAGTCATCTAAACCACAATGTTTAACCACTTCAGCCACTTTTTGCGTTTCGGCACTGCGCCGCTTTAACTGACAATTGCGCGATCGTGCGACGTGGCTCTCAAACAAAATTGGCGTCCTTTTTTTCCCACAAATAGAGATTTCTTTTGGTGGTATTTGATCACCTCTACGGTTTTTATTTTTTGCGCTTTAAACAAAAATAGAGCGACAATTTTGAAAAAATATACAACATTTTGAAAAAAATAATAATATTTTTTACTTTTTGCTATAATAAATATCCCCAAAAATATATAAAAATATTTTTTTCTCCTCAGTTTAGGCCGATGCGTATTCTTCTATATTTTTTACATAAAACAAAATATCGCAATAAGCATTCATTTGTTGGTATGCACAAAAGTTAGTAAAATTTACAAAATAGGGGATAGTTTTATGGCATTTTTATTAATATATTTTTTTTATACTAGTAATGGCGGCGATCAGCAATTTTTATCGGTACTGCGACCTTATGGCGGACACTTCGGACACTTTTGAATTTTTTTTGGGACCATTGGCATTTTTATAGCGATCAGTGCTTTAAAAATGCATTGATTACTGTAAAAATGTCACTGGCAGGGAGGGGGTTAACACTAGGGGGTGAGGAAGGGGTTAATTATGTTCCCTAGGTGTGTTCTAACTGAAGGGGGGGTGGACTGACTTGGGGAAATTACTGATGTATGAACAGACAATCAGTCATTTCTCCCCCTGACAGGACCGGGAGCTGTGTGCTTACACACACCACTCCTGGTTCTCGCTCTGTAACGAGCGATCACGAGTGCCCAGCGGTGATCGCGCCCGCCGGGCACACGCGTGGCACCAGGGGCGAGCAGGGGGCGCGCGCTGAATATTACGTGATTTTGCGCAGCCGAGCCGACCTGCCGCCATAAAACTGCGGCGGCTGGTCGGCAAGCGGTTAAAGTGTATGTAGAACCAATTACTAAAATCTCATATAACATGAACAAGTTAAAGCAGAACTTCACTCTCTCAATTCATATTGACTTTTTTAATTCTTATGTTGCTAGCCTTAGTAAATAGATAGGAAGGCACGCAATATTGTCAAAAGTATTGAGACACCTACACTAAGGCCACGTACACACGATCGAACAAGTCTGCTGAAACTGGTCCAGTTTCAGCGGACAGATTCGATCGCGTGTACGGCCTAGCGGACAGGTTTTCAGCGGACAAAAGTTTTAAAGCATGCTTTAAAACTTGTCCGCTGGAAACATGTCCGTCGGATATGTCCGCTGGCTAGTACGACTAACCAGCAGACAGAAATCCCCCGCATGCGTCGAATAGATTCGACGCATACGTGGAAACATTTTATTTCCTGGTTTGGTGACGTGGCGGCGTCAACGTCACCGCCACGTCACCGCGTTCTCTGTCCGAAGGGATTTTCATCTGATGGTGTGTACACACCGCCGGAACAAAATCCCACGGACCGTTTTCATCGGACATGTCTCCTCGTGTGTACGCACATGAACTTTAATGGAATCCCGATCTTAAGAACCGTACACACGATCCAATTTTACGACAATAATTGTCTGATGGACGTGTTGTGTCGGATAATTCGACTGTGTGTATGCTCCATCAGACAAGTTGTTGGCGGAATTAACGATAAATTAACGACAAATGTTGACACCAATTGTTGGGCAATAAATCTGTTACGTCGGATCTGTCTAACTAAAAACATGCATGCTCAGAACCAATATTAAACATTAAGGGCCAGATTCAACTGGTGTTAGACTGGAGTACTTTCAAATTACGCACATTTTTTAGCTAGTCTGAAACCTCAAACCATGAATAGACGGCTGCGGGCTTCAATTCAACTGGAATACATGTTCGTACGCCTTCGGATCTACGCTGCAATAAAATTGCGGCCACTGCGTCGTTTTCCGCATCGGGGTATGCTAATGAGCTTTTGCCGGCGATCCCCGAAATTACGATCTTCAATCGCAATCTCTTACGCCATCTTTAGTCATCTTTCTTTTGCGTAACACTATACCAGCTTTTTGCTGGTATAATATTAGACAGCCCATGTTAAGTATGGCCGTCGTTCCCGCGTCGAATTTCAACGTTTGTTTTTATTTTTTACGTAAGTTGTCCGGGAATAGGAATGTTCGTAAACGACGCTACTCAAACAACGAATGACGTAACGACGTGATTTAGCGCAATGCACGGCGGGAAATTTCTGCGCAGTTCGATCACCGCGGGGACGCGCCTAATTTAAATGCTTCACGCCCCCTAATCGCGTATTTCGATTACGCGGCGAGAAATAGACTACGCCGCCGTATCGTACGGGCAAAAATCTACCAGAATTCCATTTAGAGCCTGGTAAAATACGGCAGCGTAGAGTATTTCGAATACGCTGCGCAAATTTACGTGTACCTGAATCTACCACTAAGACATTAGCAGACATTAGTAGAAGTTACCCTTATTTAGGTTTATACTAATATATTATACCAATACTATAATAATTATAATATAATAATATACCAATACTATATATCCAAATTTATCAAGTCGGAATATCTACTGAAATTAAATAATGATTAAGTAACATAAATGTTGTATAACAAAAAAATACTTATGCAATATATTGTTGTACCCACAGGAGGCTTTTGTTCCATTTTATTTAATGTTAGTTGGCTGTAGCTTATCGCATCCGTCTTCTCACTGTCTTATTGGCATATTTATGTAGTACAAACTAACATTATTTTCTAGTAGGTAGATAATGGTTTTGATTAATGGAAGTGCTCCTGTGGCCCGTGGTCTCTAGCTAAGAATTCCAAGCTCTTGTGCAATGGACATTAGGAAAATCTTGAGTATGTCCCCAGGGATGGACCTTCAAGACCTCTTAGACCTTGGCCTTTTTCCAAGGGAGGGGCGGAGGTGTCATCTGCTGAGAAGGTGTTGGGGGGTCGATGGAATGGGGTGGAAGGATGAAGGATCTGGAAGTGTGGTGGTCTTGAAGCTGACCCCATTGACCTAGTTCTTTGTTGGCTATTCCCAGGAGTGGCCATTGTGGCGGTTCGGAGAGGTGTTTAACTTGATGTTTATGATCTGTGCTCCTAAGACTGTGAAAATCAATGGAAGCGGGTCATTGTAGAGAAATAAAAAAAACACCTGGAATAATGTGCAGGTCGAAATATTTGCTTATGACTTTTGAAGTTGAGAAATCAATTTAGCTAAAGCAAAAGACGAAAACGTTTTTCAGTCCTCAGTGACCCCTTTGGAATAAAAAATGATTGATTATACATTAGAAAACGATATTTAGAAAGCAAAGAATAGTCTCACGACTTAATATACAGCAATCCCAAGACATGATGAGAAGGTAAAGGAGTATTAATGTGGTATTAAACGCAAAAGCAAACATTTTATTATATTGCAGCTTACCAATGCTTAGATGTGGTGTCTGTATTTGTTTTCTTTTTTCTTTCTTTTATTTTCACCTGCTTATCCAGGCAATGAGTATGTTGTTTTTCAAATACAGCAAGCTGTCTAGAAGATGTAGCAGTTAGAAGGATGAGACAACCAGCTTGTTGGTCAGCTTTTATTAATTTATGTAAAACCTTTATCCCAAAAAAAAGCATAGCTCCCAACTGTCCCTGATTTCGAGGGACTGTCCCTGATTTGTCCCTCTGTCCCTCTTTCCCTCTCATTTGTCCCTCATTTTGGTCTGATCTATAAGGTTTTAAATTGTAAAAGCCAATATAAAGGAATAGTGGTGGTAAAAATAGCACCTGTGGGTTTAATTAACCTTTTGTTTTAGTTAATTCTCCTTTAAGGGGTTGTGACAGGGGCAGGGATGTATTCTGGCCTAGGCCGACAAGGCCCAGGCCTAGGGCGGCACTTTTCGGGGGGGCGGCCGGCCGGTCCTCTTGCCATGGCGTCCCTCTGTCCTCTTCCCACGGCGTCCCTCTGTCCGTCACCCATGGCAACCCTCTGTCCTTCTCCCAGGGCATCCCTCTGTCCTCTTCCCATGAATATAACAGAGGTGTGGCTTTGACAGGAAGGGGTGGGTCATATTTAAATTAGGGGGTGCGCAACTTTAGTCAGGCCTAGGGCAGCACAAAACCTAAATATACCTCTGGGCAGGGGACGTGTCCTATGCCTACATATGTTTGCTAGTAGGTGTCCCTCATTCCCATCTCAAAATGTTGGGAGGTATGGAAAAAGCACTGTTTGCAGTAACTGTTTCAGCTGGAGTTCAGCTTCAGTTTGTTAGTGTATCTAAATCTGCTAGTACACCTAAGGCCGCGTACACACGATCGAACATGTCCGCTGAAACTGGTCCGCAGACCAGTTTCAGCGAACATGTTCGATCGTGTGTACGGCCTATCGGACCGTTTTCCAGCGGACCAAAGTTTTAAAACATGCTTTAAAACCTGTCCGATAGAAACCTGTCCGTCGGACAGGTTCGATGGTTAGTACACAAAATCATCGGACCAAAAACCTGTGCATGCTCAGAATCAAGTCGACGCATGCTTGGAAGCATGGAACTTCATTTTTTATTAACGTTATTGTGTTCTACGTCACCGCGTTCTGGTCCGAGGGGATTTTGGTCCGATGGTGTGTACGCACATCAGACCAACAGACCACTTCAGCCTGGTCCGATGAAAACGGTCCATTGGACAAGTCTCATCGGACCTGTCTGATCGTGTGTATGCGGCCTAACATTCCCCTCCTCTCAGACTGACAATGCGGCTGTCAAAAGGTGCCCCCCATGCTCCTTCATCCAGAGTGGGGTCACTGTAATACAGGAGGTGTGTTACTGGCCAGGTCACCAGGTGAAAACAGAAGGACAAAGCCTAAAAAAAAGAAACCAAATGCAGACACCACAACTAATGATTGGTAAGCTGCAATATATATATAAAAAAATTGTTTTGGGTTTAATACCGCATTCATTAAAATAATTTAAAGTGACCATATCATTAAAATTCATAATTCACATAAGTGAATACGACACATATCAACATAATTCATTTTTAATTTGAGTAAAAAAAAATGAACCCCTTTAGTAATGAATAGCCCAGGCAGCCTAAATCACACGGTCCTCGGCTACCAATCATTATTGCTGCCCGTTACAAGATTAGAGGATGAAAACGATGCCCTCATGTACCTGGATAGTTCCTAATGTGCACCTTCCCCTCCATATAACACAAGGTACAGTACAGTTAATTGAGTGTTTTGTCCTCTAGGGGGTGTACCAACATCCTATATATGTCATATACTTTTGTATAGTTCTGAATGAGGCACAGGAATAAACTGGTAGGATGGTTTACATTGCAT
The DNA here is from genome assembly GCA_029574335.1 of Rana kukunoris. Lineage (NCBI taxonomy): Eukaryota > Metazoa > Chordata > Amphibia > Anura > Ranidae > Rana > Rana kukunoris. The sequence continues at coordinate 472,999,887 of CM056051.1, read as the reverse complement.
TAGATCTTTTTCATTTGTATATGTAATAAACATTAAAAAAATCACACACTTTACTTACACTTACACTTTAAGATACTTTGTTTTCTAAAGCTTATCAAATTCAAGAGGTTCATCATTCTTAAACTGTAGTCCTTCCAAAATTAGGGATCGTGTACATGAGCGTTGTTTGCATCTGAGCTGCTTTTCTTTCATAAAATTGATGTGTATATATATATATATATATATATATATATATATATATATATATATATATATATACTGTATTTATTGGTGTATAACACTCACTTTTTTACCCTGAAAATGGAGTGTAAACTGTGCTTGCGTGTTATACGCAGGGGGCTGTGGAAAGTTTTTTTTCTGAAACGTCCCTCTTAAAGTTAGGGTGCGTGTTATACGCCGATAAATACGGTATATACTGTGTATTAATAAATATATATATATAAATATATATATATATATACATCAATTTTATATATATATATATATATATATATATATATATATATATATATATACTGTGTATTAATAAATATATATACATATATATATATATATATATATATATATAAATATATATATATATATATATATATATATATATATATATATATATATATATATATATGTTATACCTTCTGCTATAAAACAAATCCAAATAAAACAACTAAAAAAATCGAATTTCTTCATAAATTTAGGCCAACATGTATTCTGCTACAATATGTATATATTGTTGCCTGCACTGGATCACATGGTACCACAGTACCATGCAATTTGGTTGCAGTGTGTTTTTAAAAGTAGTTGCATGCACTTCCTTTGGTGTGATCCAAATCATCCCACAGGATTGGGAAATGTGCTCCTGTGCGATTCCTGGTGTGAACATTCTGCTCCTCATCACAGAATGCTACAGAAGTCACGTGGTGGCCAACTGCGCATGCGTGATGTGCTCCAATGGCAAATGCGATGCGTTCCAAAGGATTTGTGACAGGCTCCAGGCATCCAGGCTCTTTCCTTAACATCCCCGTGGATTGGAGGATGTTAAAAAAGAGCCAGGAGGCCGTTTTCCTCAAATTCCACGTCGCCCTGAATGCCGGGTTCACTGGTGTGCAATGTCGTAAATCTATTGGAACGCATCGCACTTGCGATTGGAACGCATCGCGCATGCGCAGTTGGCCGCCACGTGACTTTCGTAGCATTCTGAGATAGGGAGCAGAATATGGCATTACTCCGGCACTGAAGGATGTTAAAAAAGAGCCGAGCGAGCAGAGCGAGCCATCCGAGCGAAGCGAGGACGTGATGCCGACTGGCCACTTTCCTCAATTTCCACGTCGCCTAAATGCCGGGTTCACTGGTGTGCACTGTCGTAAATCTATTGGAACGCATCGCAATTGCGTTTGGAACGCTTTGCACATACGCAGTTGGCCACCACGTGACTTCCGTAGCATTCTGCTATAGGGAGCAGAATATGGCATTACACTGGCACTGAAGGAATAGATCCTTGTTATTATTATTATACAGGATCTATATAGCATAAACAGAAAAACAAGTGCTACTACCTATACAACACATAGATAGCAGAGCTTACGGGTGCTCGATCCACAGTCGTTGGCTGAGTAGAGTAATGTAGGAAAGTTGTTGCTCCTAAAAAATCTCCATTTTATTGAAAAGCCATAGTGTACAAACACAGATAAAAACAGCTGACGCATTTCAGCCTATACGGCCTTAGTCATAACCCATGAAGACTAAGGCCTTGTAGGCTAAAACACGTCAACTGTTATAATCTGCGTTTTGTGCACTGTGGCTTTTCAATAACATTAAGATTGTTTAAGAGCAACAATTGGAGTGTGAATCATCTTTCTTACAGGATTTATATAGTGCCAACAGTTTGTGCAGTGCTTTACAACATGAGAGATTACTGTTATACCCATTTATTCTGAATGGGAGTGACTTTTTGATTTTTGTTTAGATGACACACTTGCAGGGCTCTTATGAGGATAGTGGCAGGGTCTGCATTCCTTTAGTAGTGATTCAAATTTTGGGAGCATCTCACCAAAAATTTCATTTTTTTCTGCAAAGGGATGCCCAAAATCTGGCTTGTATCTTAGTGCAGACTTCTGGGAGAATTAGACATATCTGGGGGGCATTCTGTAGACCATCTGTGTACAGCATGCCTCCAGGTTGCCATATTGCATTGCATTTTAAATAAAATTACAACAGGTGCAGATTGAAGGGAACATCTTTTTTAATAGCATTAAATTACAATATAAAAATCTTTAGTCTGTATAGAAAAAAGGTCTCTTGCAGAAAGGTCGACAAACAAAAACCTAACAGGACCACAAAATTGTAAATCGCTGCAGTGTCAAACAAAAATGCCTAGAATTACCATGCCAATACAAAGTGCAATGAAAACCAGCAATAATCCAATATAATAATAAATGTCCTAGTGTATATAAACAAATGAATAGTATTTGTTTGCATGCACTAGGACACTTTTTATTATATTGGATTATTGCTGATTTTTCATTGCACTTTGTATTGGCATGGTAATTCTAGGCATTTTTGTTTGGCACTGCAGTAAGTTACAACATTAAATTACAATATGACTTGTGTCACAATTGTATATGCTATTTTTATTTTTTTCTTATCTGAATTTATTTTTTCTATGAAAGTGAAGTTAAAGTGGTTGTAAACCCTTATAACACACTTTATGCTACAGGTAAGCCTATATTAAAGGAGTTGTAAAGGAAAATGTTTTTTCACCTTAATGCAATCTATGCATTAAGGTGAAAAAACATCTGATGCTGCCGCCCCCCGAGCCCCCCTTATACTTACCTGACCCCTCGAAAGTCCCGCACGCGGTCCTGAGATCCTCTTCGCCGCTCAGCCTGGCCGCTGATTGGCTAGAGCGGATGGATTGAGAGCAGAGCAGCCGTTGGCTGGTGCTGCTGTCAATCACATCCAGTGGCGTGGCGCGCCGAGGGGCGGGGCTGAGTGATACAGTGAGCGGCTATGGCTGCTCGCTGTATTACGGGAGCTCGCCCGCAATTACTGACCACCATGCGAGCTCTCTCGCATGACTGTGGTGAGTTCTTGCGGCGAGGACCAGAGACAGCTGCCGAGGGACCCCAGAAGACGTGGATCGGGGGCCACTCTGTGCAAAACGAACTGCACAGTGGAGGTAAGTATAACATGTTTGTTATTTTAAAGAAAATTCCTTTAGTAACCCTTTAAGGCTTACCTGTGGCTACCCTGGATATCTCCTAAATCTGGACAGTTTAGGTGATATCCCCTTGTGTCTGCATGTGCTGATGTCATCAGCACATGCTCACTGAAGCAATGGCACGTCGTGCCGTTGCCAGGGGCGGACTGACTACTCATGGGGTCCCCGGGCAATAGAAGATTATGGGGCCCCCGGGATTACAGATGGCCACCAAGCAAGGAGGCAGTACAGAGGCGGCGCAGCTAAAATCTTGGGATTTCCACATTAAAAGCATGTCGGTTTTCGACATATCAGGGACAGATGTAAAAAAAACACAGATTTTTACATACTGTCCCTGGTTTTACTGAGCCTGGCAACCCTGATGGGGCCCTCGGGCAGTGCCTCAATGGTCAGTCCACCCCTGGCCGTTGCTTTAGATAGACGTGCTGTTACCAGCGGCTCCGGCGCGCATGCACCTAAAAACATCATAGTGCCCTGCCTCAGTATTCATCTCTAGAGTCCTCAGTCCTGATGCAACCAATGGGATGGACAGAGAAGCTTTTCTTTCTACAGTTTAGGAGATATTTACCATAGACGCTTGCGCCGACTTCACCAGCGCATTTGCACTAAAGAAATGGCCCTCTTGTGTTGTTCTTCAGCAGCCGTGCCCTGACTGATGTCATCCCGGCTCTGGCCAGTCTCCTTTGGCTACCCTGGATATCTCCTAAACCTGGACGGTTTAGGAGATATCCCCCTGTGTCTGCATGTGCCAAAGTCATACTAGCATACTAGCTCATTATGCCTTTGTCTTACAGGGTTTTTTTTTTTTTTTTTTGGGTTAACAACCACTTTTTATCTGGATCACAGAAAAAAAATTCAGTAAGGTCTAAGTTCTCTATTCATTCATTTCTAAATGTCTAACTAGCACTTGATGATGTGAAGATGATGAAAACTTCAGATTGGTTGATGCGGTTACTCTGCACCATCACTGTCAACTATAGTATTTTGTAACAAATGATACTATAAGCTCCAATATGTGACTTGCTAAAAATAAAGTGTTACTAAACCCACAACAGTAAAATCAGTCTGTATATGAAGTAAAGCATTCTTGTTATACTCACTGTGCATTGTGTAAAAAAGCTGGTTGATCCTGTCTTCTCTGATCCCACCTTCTTCCACTGTCCCCAATCCATCTCCTGATAGAACAGAGCCTTGGAGGCACTCTGCACATGCTTAGTTTGGTGTGTGTTGCTAGAGAGTTTTTCTTTTTCTTTCGAAAAGTGCATGTGATCAGCAGAGGGGCAACCAGACAGAGGGTCAGGGGTCCTGCAGCCTCATAGGACATTAAGAGTAGAATGAAAGCTCCTCCTACAGGCTTTAAGCAGACACAGATATAAGTCACAAGACTGCTATACACTGCTGATGAGAAAGGGTATTTAGCAGTTTGTATTTACTAAAATAATTGCGTTTTCATGTTCTGTGTACTGTAGGAGACCAGATATAGTGCATGAAGTGTCCTAGGTTTAGTAACACTTTAAGATTGTCAACCGCTGTATTGCATTTGCATTGGTTTTCTGTTCTGTGGAAAAAAGAGGACCTGTCTTGGATAAATACCTTATATACCCCCCAACTGTCCTTTTTTTAATCTGCGGCTGCCTACGTGACCAAAGACTGCAGGCAGTTGGTCTACTCCTCTGCTCCAAGTCTCTAGGTTGCTGGCAGAGGCCACAAATGGGTAAACGCTGGGCCTCCTGCATAATAGAATGGGCCCCATGCCGTATGTATACTAGGTGTACAGAATACATTTCCCATGCAGTATATTTGTGAATTTATCACTGGTTTATGTGTGATTTTATTCTTATTCTTGATGATGTAGAATAGGGAAGGGAATTCTTTTTAGAAGTGCTGGGATGAGCAGTGCTGCCTGTATGTAATGTATAGAGTGGGCTTAGAGACGGGAGTATATTAGAGCAGCGAGCAGGGCGATAAGTGCAGGGGAGAGTTGTTAGCTGTGGAAAGTGGTCTCCACGTGTCCTGCGGGGATCTCTCTCTGCATTGACCCGCTGACCCCGGCTCTGCTGAGTGTGGTAAATGGGGAATCCCTGAGGACCTCAAAATAAGCAAAGAACTTCCCAGAAAGCAATGTGGAGTAACTCTCTCCTCCCCAGCCTGCTGCTTATGTTTCAAAAATGATGGAGCTCATGTAAAATTAGCCACAGCAAGTTCAGATCAATAACAGAAAAAAAACATTTTGTGTATAACTTAAGTCTATACATCGCTGACAATTAAATAATCAAAAAGCTACTTGAATTGATGGATATTATAAAAAAAAAAAAAAAAAAAAAATCTTTGCATGCGATGGTATTTTTTTTTTTTTTTTAAATGATGGATTTAGCCGTTGAAATTATTTACGGCACAGATGTTGTCCATGAAGAGACACAGAATGAAGGAGTTTGATGAAAAGATTTTCCAGAATGAAAGCGACAATTTTTTGGATTGTTCCATTTTTATTAGACGTGCTAAATGTAACGTTGTTGCAGTAAGCCAAAAATAAGATTAGGTTCACATGGGCATTGAAAGAAAATATTCCTCCAGAGACTCCTTGGTCAATGAGCAATTTCTGATTCTCCGATAAATAACTACTGACACCAAAGATTTTTTTAAGGGCTTGTTTACACTAAAGGTTGTAGGTTGGGCTGCATTGTTACCGCCCGTTCCAACCGCTCTCCCATTAGCTGGAGAGGCAGCAGCCAGGGGTTTACACATCTTCCCTGGCAGGAATTATACCCCCCCCCCCCAAGTAAATGAATGGGGCCACTCTGCATGTGCCACTCAGCGTAGTGCAGTGCGCTAGTGTGGGGTTTGAGGGGTCAAAGCAGGTGGTGGGGAGGTGATATATATCCCCTTGCCACTGCCTGTCAAATGCTCAGATCACTCTTCAGAGACCAAAGCAAGTGTGAAAGAGAGAAAATATACAGGTAACCATGACTGGGGATAAACAATCAAAAAAAAAAAAAGCTGCTTGCACAATGTTCGATATTCAATATAGCATAAATGTAACATGATAAACGTGCTGCGCTAATCAAAATGGCAGAAATATATTCATTGCAAACCATATTTTACTGACAAATAATAAAAAATAAAGTACTGTATTTATTGGCGTATAACACTCACTTTTTTACCCTGCAAATCGGTTGCAAATAGTGTGTGCGTGTTTTACACCGATGCTGCAAGAGAAATGGGGGGGGGACGAGCGCCATCAGATTACATACAGCGAGAAACTCCTGTTTACTCAGCGGCTTCTGTAATAGAAAGTCCCGTCTCCTGGGCTGGCATTGGACCAGTGTTCTGTCTATCATAGAAGCCAGTCTAGGAGGCGGGACTTTGTATTAAAGAACCAGCTGAGTAAACAGGAGATTCTCGCTATATGTAATCTGACGGCGCTCATCCTACCCCCTCCCTGAAATGGGCATTGATTAGGCTGCATTCATGGCAGTGGGGAGGCTGTAGATTGGCATTAATCAAGCTGCATTAATGGACAATTGTGAGGCTACAGATGGGCATTGATTAAGCTGCATTAATGGGCAATTGTGAAGCTGCAGATGGGCATTGATCAAGCTGCATTGATGGGCAATTTTGAGGCTGTGAATGGGCATTGATCAGGCTGCATTGATGGGCACTGACCCTTATTTTGCTTCAAAATTCTTTATAAAAAAATTACATTTTTTTTCCCCTGAAACTTCCCTCTTAAAATGAAGGTGCGTGTTATACGCCTGTGCATGTTATATGCCAATAAATACGGTAATAAAAATAACAAGAGAGGATTCCAATAAATAGATATATAGAAATAAAAAATGGTCTAGCACACATAAGCTACCTTTAATTAGGCCCATACACTCTCATGAATACATTTCCCCAAAGTCTATACAGCACAAACCGTGGGGAAGAAAAACTCTTCATTTGTGCTCTGCTCCAAAAAGTGATTTTTTTTTTTTGCTATGATATGTAATGCTGTCATTCACCCCACCTCATCGTATTTGGTACATATATTTGATGTAATATTATAATGGGCGATCAAAATATTAGGGAGGGACATATGAGACTTACCAGTTGTGCAGATTCTGTAACTGCACAATGGCCCTTAAAACCAATTTATAATGTATTTGGGTCAGGCAGGGACCTCATTCTGCTGCCATGTAGACCAGGACACTACTGTCTTTTAAGGTACCGTAGGTAAGTGAGAGTCATTCTTCATGATGCTTGAGTCAAACAAAAATCACCTACTTATTTCCTGGTGGACCTACACTGATTACATACAGAATACGTTTCCCATTTCCCTTGAAGCCATTCCAAATTTAAAGGGGTTGTAAAGGTTGGTTTTTAAATTTTATAAATAGATTCCTTTAAGCTAGTGCATTGTTGGTTCACTTACCTTTTCATTCGATTTCCCTTCTAAATGTTTTTTTTTCTTTGTCTGAATTTCTCACTTCCTGTTTCTCCTCAGTAAGCTTGCCCCCATCATCCATGGGGGTTTGTCAGCCAGAACAGCTTACTGAGGAGGAACAGGAAGTGAGAAATTCAGACAAAGAAAACAAAGAAAACATTTTTTTAGAAGGGAATTCGAAGAAAAAGGTAAGTGAACCAACAATGCACTAGCTTAAAGGAACCTATTTAGAAAATAAAAAACAAATCTTTACAACCCCCTTTAAGAGAGTGTATGCTGTCTGACGGGATGTGTATATTATGAGTCAGGATACAGCAAGATCTGATCTATCTATCTATCTATCTATCTATCTATCTATCTATCTATCTATCTATCTATCTATCTATCTATCTATCTATCTATCTATCTATCTATCTATCTCTGTCTGTATCTATCTATCTATCTATCTATCTATCTATCTATCTATCTATCTATCTATCTATCTATCATCTATAGGACACACATATTTTTGTTGCTCTAGTGCCTGGCTCTCACCTCACCAAACCTGATCTTAGATAGCTGTAGGCCGAGTGGCAGTAATCCCCTTTTCCTACCCAAACAAGAAAGGCTCCTGCTTATCTTCTCCTCGTCCCTGTATGGATTACATCTCATTACTTCTATTTATGCTTTAGTATCCCTATAAGTAGACCCACCAGGAATTTGTTAGGCCATTTTTTTTTTCATGCCACTTTCATTTATTGTTTATATAGGAGAAAAGTTTTACAAATGAGGACCACCTAATTTTCCTAACTTCACCATGTTTCTCCTTGTCATTCTCTTCCTTGTTCCCTCTCCTCCCCCTTCACTTCACCCCCCCCCCCCCACCTCACCAGCCCCCCACTAATTATTACAGTGGGAGACGCAGTTAATGGCTGCCAGCACTCCAGAGGTTTGGCCAGCAGCCTCAGATAGGATGCTAGAAGTAAACATTATTAATTACAAACAATTGCCTAAATTAGAATTTTCTGTGCACCTGCTTCTTTCTTAATTAGCTGAGGGCTCGGCGGAGCCTGTGAAAAGTCTTTCTTAAACACTCTGGAGCTGTGATAACATTTATGCTGTACAATTAGAAACAGCAAATAAGATCTTTGGCTTCTTTCATGTTCAGAGTGGCCCTGTTTGTATCAGTGTGTATTTAAATTTCCCTCAAGTCTTAGGACTTGCCACTAATTAGGGGACGTTTGTCTACTGATCCGCCATCCCTGATGACAGAGAGGACTTCATAGCTCTGCTCTGGATGAAAATTGTTCTGGTGGCTTTCATGTTGGGAGCTAAAACCACAGACGAGCCTAGTTTGATGTCTTCTTTGAAGGCCTTGTGGGTTAATGTCTAGGCCTGAGGGATAAGAGAAGGCAGCACCAAACAGATTTACAATACATGTTTACCTTTTTTCCTTTATTTTGGCTTTATTTAGCCAATTACAGAGAATGGCGGACAAGGTGGCCCTTGGCTGCTTTTGTTTTGCCAAATAGGGTCAACTATTGAGCAGGAACCCATTAGTGTTTTACATACTTGGGTAATACTTTATACCACCAAAGGTGAAATTGATTACCATAGCAATCCAGCTCAACCATATTGGCCCCCCAACTCCCCCTGTACATTGAGAAGATCCTGGTGGACTGGTGGCCCTGTAGCACTCTTTTCCAAGAATCTGGAGATCACTTTACTGTAGGCAAATTAATTAAACAAACTGGAGGAGGAAATTCACAATGGCTCAATGTTCTTATTGTTGAGTATCACAGCCGGTGGCTTCTGACGTTCAGGTGCAAAGTCCAGCTCAAGCTAGTTGCCCAACACAAAGTTTGTACTAAGGCCAAAGGGGGCTTAAGGTCTATGGTAGCAAGTGTTGAGGGCAAATTCTGCAGCACTGACCCTTTACTACAGGAAAGCAAAATGTACTGTATTGCTGAAGAGGGTTAAAGCTGCTAAATGGAACCCTTGCAAGGCATGCAGCACGTGCAAGATACAGTACTCAATGGGGTTGATTTACTAAAGGTAAAAAGATGGTGCACTTTGCAAAGTACAGTTGCACTCTGCAAGTGCAGTTGCTCCAGAGCTTAGTAAATGAGCACTAGTTCTGCTGACTTCCATCATTCAATCATGTGCAAGCAAAAATGCTGTTTTTTTTTCTTTGCACGTGATTGGGTACTCTTTGCAAAATGAACCTGACCTCAGTTACTGAGCTTTGGAGAAACTTCACTTGCAGAGGACAACTTTGCTAAGTGCATAGTCTATTTGCCTTTAGTAAATTAACCCCTATACCTCTTGCTTCCCTCCAAGGCTAAAGGAAGTTTTCAAATGGTCTTTGTCCACTGTCATCAACCTCTTAACTTAAAAACCCACCAGTTCCCATTCATATCACTTTCCTGCTGCCAAAATTCTCTTCTGTGCCCCCTATCCCCCCCCCCCCCCTGCTGCAAACTATTACATGTGACTGATGAGACTTTTAAGAAATAAATAGGTTCATTGACTTCATAACAAATATAATAGTGAATGGTCCCATATCACCAATATAACTTTTTAATTGGCACTTTTAAAGCAGACAGCATGCTGCTTCACATGGCACACCTTAATTTAAATTTTAATTAGGTGAAATAGTTATATGATAAAATGGGTGGAGTCAGAATGAAAATAATAATTCTCATGGGTCTAGAGCAAGATGATATCTAAATTGATGTCTGTATGTTCGTTTATCACTGGGACTTATGTAGCTTTTGATATTACTAGTCACACCTACTGAATTAAACCACTCTTTTTTATGTAAATTATTTACTATATCAACAAAAACTGTCTCTCATTAACCTTATTTAGGTCAGTTGTTTTATATTGCTAATAAAAAATATGTTAAGCATGTGGTTCATTTACAAGATATAGCCATTGTAAGCACCCCTGTTGGTGGTAAATTGTTTGTCTCAACCCTCTAAATCAGGGGTATCAAACTGGTGGTCCTCCAGCTGTTGCGAAACTACAAGTCCCATTAGGCATTGCAAGGTTGACTGCTACAAGCATGACTCCCAGAGGCAGAGGCATGATGGGACTTGTAGTTTCAGAACAGCTGGAGGGCCAACAGTTTGATACCCCTGCTCTAAATGCTACATCTGTATGGCAGTTTGTACTGTTGAAAAGCAACAGACTTACTGGCTGGATTACCAGGTGAAATTAAAAGAAAGAAAGCCTTAAAAACGAATGCAGCCATCACTTTGAAGAATTGGTAAGCTTCAACATAATAAATGCTTGCTTCGGGGTTCAAAATCATAATATGAGCTGTATGACTTGTGGACAGAATATGATGGGGGTCATTCTAGCAGCCATCTTGTGTTGTATACATTGCAGCTTATTGAGTTCACAGACCACTCACAGTAATAAGCTCAATTTAAAGCATATCCAACTGTTGGTCAGCAAGTCTCGCGCACCTATGCTTGACGTCCCACCACTGCGCTCATGCAAATAATCTACCCTGGAGCTGCCACTTAAAGTGATAGTGAAATGTGAACATATTTTAAATTAATAATTTAATTTAAAGCATGTAGGGAGGTGAAGTGGGAAAAAGGGAAATCAAATATAACTAAAATATAACATAAAATATAACAATTATAATGGCCAGAAATGGTAAAAAAAAAAAAAAAACATTGAGCATCTGTGGGGTATCCTCAAGCGGAAGGTGGAAGACGCAAGGTCTCCAACATGCACCAGCTCTGTGATGTTGTCATGGAGGAGTGGAAGAAGACTCCAGTGGCAATCTGTGAAGCTCTGGTGAGCTCCATGCCCAAGAGGATTAAGGCAGTGCTGGAAAATAATGGTGGCCACACAAAATTCTACATTTTGGGCCCAATTTGGAAATGTTCACTAAGGGGTGTATTCATATTTGTTTCCAGCAGTTTAGACATTAATGTGTTGAGTTATTTTGAGGGCACAGCAAATTTACACTGTTATACAAGCTGTACACTCACTGCTTTATTTTGTAGCAAAGTGTAATTTCTTCAGTGTTGTCACATGAAAAGATATAATAAAATATTTACAAAAATGTGAGGGGTGTACTCACTTTTGTGATATATATATATATATATATATATATATATATATATATCTTTGTCCTATGAGTGTTTAGCCTGTCTTGGAGAAATGATCTGTTCACACAATCTCTTGGCTGGATTCCTCTCTGAATTGTAGCCTTTCCAGCAATCAGGGCTGGATGAACATCTGTTTTGTGACACACTGCCTGTGACATTCGGATGTAAGATCATCGCTTAGCAAAGACTTCGGAACAGCTTGGAAAGACTTCAGTTTTGAAATCCTTCACCTCACATGTGCTGGCTGCGGGAGAACGCCTCTGACCTTCCGCTTCTCCAAAGCAGTTTCATTTCATTTCACTTTCACTGCCAAACATTCAGGATGGTGGGGGTAGGGGAGGGGGGGGGGGACATTTTCATGGCAGGCCTCTGTAGGATAACTTTCTCATGGAACATTCAGGAGTGCTCAGTAAACATAGGAAGCAGCCAAACACATGTATATCCCTGACATATATAGAAAAAGTGTGGGACCATCGGGAAACACACACTCAGGGGTGTGGGTGCCTTTTTGCAATTAGTAAAGGACAAATACTCGAAAATCTGCTCAGACGATAATTTACCTAAGCAGTTTTCCCGTTTTGATCTGCCATTTTCACATACGCTGACCTGCTGGTACTTAAGAGTCGGTTCACACTGCAGCGGCACGACTTCGGGGGCGACTCTGCAAGTCGTCCTGAGGACGACTTCAGAGGCGATTTGCAAAACGACTTCTGTATACAAGTCAATGCAGGTCGCCCTGAGCCGCCCCCGAAGTCATGCCGGAACCTTTTCCTAAGTCGGAGCGACTTGCGTCGCTCCTATTAGAACGGTTCCATTGCATTGAATCGGATGCCCCAGTGTGAACCGGCTCTAGGGGCAAATATCTTTATTTAATTTTTGTTTTTACAAAATTATTAAAAATAAGACATGCACCCCGAACAACGCAAGGTGTCAACCTAACACATTAAGCGTACAGGGGTATCTACAAAAGCTGGAGCCTGCTTATGACCCCAGGTAATAATACTTTATTCATCAAATTGCAAGCAGTCTTGAGCATCCATGTGAGTAAGCAAGGTCTTGTTTGTTTACATGGATGCTGAAGATTGCTTGCTATTTTATGAATAAAGTATTACCATTGAATCATAAGCAGACTCTAGCTTTTGCTTATATATACACGATTTAGAGGTGTACAGAAGCCAGGCTTTTGAAAAACAGTATCTGTAGAGCAGGGATCTTCAAACTACGGCCCTCCAGCTTTTGCGGAACTACACATCCCATGAGGCATTGTAAAACTCTAACATTCGCACACATGACTAGGCATGATGGGAATTGTAGTTCCTGATCAACTGGAGGGTCATAGTTTGAAGACCCCTGCTGTAGAATGTATTTTGTCATGGAGGTAGAGTCCATTTTGTTGTGGTTTGGACACAGGGAGGTATCCCTATGGCTAAAAGACTTTAAATGTTCTAAGGACAGCTCTTGTGCTCTTCAGCAATGGGTAGATGCCTCCAAGGGAGGCTGAAAATGGCTCTGATGGGCACCTGTCCCTTTTTTTCAAAACAGTTTCAATAACTTAAGCCAAACAGGTATATATCTTATGTGAATCAGCTAAGTTGTTACTCCTACTGTTGAACTGTTAAAAGGATCCAAAGAGCACAAGACTATGGGCCAGATTCAGGAACAGTTAGGCTGGCGGATCCAGTGATCCGCCAGCCTAACTGTGACTTTGAGCCGGCGTTTTTGTTTTCTGTAACCAGAAAACAAGAAACGCCGGGTTGAAGCTCCGATGCGATCAGCGTAACTGAGTTTCGCCATCGCATCGTTACCTCAACTTAAAAATGGCGCCGGGGGCGTTCCCGCCGATTTCCGCTCAAAAAATATGTTAATGAGCGGAAATTGGCAATTCACAAGCGAATTCCGGCGCGACGCAATGACGGTACGACGTTTCCGGACGGGATACGCGGTGCAAAGATATACCTACATGGGGTTGGAATATCCTATGTTAGGTATAGGCGTCGTCATCGCGTCGGGAAAACAAAAAATCACGTCGCTTGCGTAAAAAGTTCATGAATGGGAATGTGACGTCATTGACGTTCATTCACAGAATTTGGAGCATGCGCACGGGGATGTTTTAACACTCGACGCATGCGCAGTACGTTCGCGGCGGGATCGCGCTTCGTTTAAATACTACACGCCCCGTACCCGCCCAATTTGAATTCCGCCGGCTCATTTGCGATGCGCTGCCGCAACTTTAGGAGCAAGTGCTTCTTGAATAACAGCACTTGCTCCTAAAATTTCTGCAGCGTAACGCAAATGAGAAGCGTTACTCTGGAGCAAAGATGCTCCCATCTACCTGAATCTGGCCCTATGTGCCAGGAAATGATAGATCTAAAAGGTCCACAACTATAAATCTTCAAGAAAAGCATAACCTTTACTGCGGATGTCATGCCCTCATAAATGATGATAATGACCTTTGTACAGAACTGATCCCTTTTTTCACCAACCATATTACAACCATATTACATGAGAAAAAAAAACAAATAACCCAATTACATCCAACACATGCTGTTGGAAGCAGAAAGGAGTCTATTGTATGTGCCACACTGCCACAGGACCGTACAGCCCACCAATCAAGACCCTGCTGAGAAAGAAAACAAGATAGTTCCATGTTAGTTGCGCTAAAGAGAGTGTGCTGTGGCTGCTCTCAATAGTCTCTGTCTCTCCTTCAGTTTTGCTGCTGAAAGAAAAGCAAACATGAGCGGTAAAAAAATGAACATAAATTGTACATATTGTGCAATTCCCAATTACTCTGCTTCTCTAAGCACTGTCCCATAAGTATCTTATATATATTGCTCTTAAAGTGGGATTCTGGGGATAATTTTTTTTTGCAAGCTAAAATTAATCACATTAAATAGTCCCTAAAACATATTAATATCTCCCCAATCGTTCCAGAAATCATTGCAAACACTTGTCTTATATCCTCCAGCTCATGTTGTGGCCGTATCCATCATATGTGTGGGCATGTGAAGCCCAGTTCCTTTTTCTTCCTGGTTTTCAGGGAGAGGTGCATGCTGGGCGTTTTTTAGGCACAGTAATGCCCAGAGACTCCTGGGAAATGAGTATCATCATTTCCCAGGAGGCAATGGGGTCTTAGGACAGGAAGTTGAACCACCTAGGTCCAAGAACTAGGCAGAAATCTGACTATTAACAGCCAGATAGAAGTGAGTAAAAATTAAAGGCAAGCTGTTAATAAAAAGTTCATTTTTAGGGTGGAACTCCGCTTTAAAGAAATGAAAGCATTTACTTAGTAATGATGGTAGAAAAGTAGAATAGCGAAACTAGGATTTTCATGGAATCCTGGGGTTCATTGAGCAAAGAACACTTTGGGGTTGATTTACTAAAACCGAAGAGTTCAAAATCTGGTGCAGCTCTGCATAGACCAATTAGCTTCCAAGTTTTTTTTCATCAAAGCTTAATTGAACAAGCTGAAGTTAGAAGCTGATTGGCTACCATGCATGGCTGCACTAAATTTAGCACTCTACAGTTTTAGTAAATCAACCCTTTATGCCTCGCAGATAAATAACCAGTCAACTGATACCAATGACCTCTTGAGCTGTCTGTAACAGGGGGCCATATTTGTAAGGATAATTTTTTTTTTTTGACCATTACACTAATGTACTGTGGGTTGTAGATATAGTAAATATCAGCAGGGGTTCCCTTAGACCAGACGATTATTTCAAGAGTTCCGCTATGTTAAAAAGGTGGGAAAAGGATGGGTTAGATCTTCAGATCAGTTTGTAGCAGTATGATCTTGAGGTCAACCACTAAAGTGAAAAAATATGTAATCTTGTAAGAGCCCTAAAGTATTTTTGTGTTTTTAGTTAATAATGATAAAACAGGAATGAGCAGCACATATTATTAAGCATTAGATGGGACAAAAGAAGTGGTGCAGACAGTGTATTTGTTGCACTGTTAAGGAACAAGAGCAGAAGAAGTGCCTGCTTAGAAGAATTGGGTCTAATGGCAGGAAGTGGATGCCTGGTATTCGCTAACCATTTGGGCTGATTAGTGTCAGTGATAAGAACTGATCATGTTACTGTGCAGCTGGGGCATGGGGAGATCCTGATACTTAACTTAAAAATAATGAAAGCTGCAAATGTCCAGACGGCAAAATGCCTTTATGGTGTCAACCAAAGAAAACATTCACATTCTGCGTGGCTAAAACTACTTAGAGGAAATTAAAACTGCTTTGTTAATGAACAGGTCCTGAAACCAGTTGGTAAATGTAGATACAGTTCAGATGTCAAAGCTAGCATTGACCAGCTTGCTTTCTTCTGAATCATTACTCCAGATAAAAACATGGACTCTATATTATTGGCTCAAATTATAGAAAACAATTACATATAAATGAAGACTGGAGATCATGCACCATTAAAATCTGTAAGCCGGAGAGAAGATCGTAGCAGGACTTGGTGGTGCAGCGATGTGTTTGAGGTTGGCAGATGTCGCGCTCTGCATCATTCCCGGTGAGACATCTGTCCTCTATAACCAGCCTAACTCATTATGTAAAGCTATCTCCAGTGAATGAGTTTGATTGATCAAATTAAGACTATCTTCCAGTGAACAATACAGACTTACTGTGTGAGCAAGGATATCTTCCTGTGAATGATTCTGATCCATCAGATGATTAAGGCTATCTTCCAGTAACTGGTTCTGGCTCCTCATATTACGTGAGACTATGTTCTGGTAAAGAAATCCAGCTGTAAAGCTGGTTTTACATGTGGCAATTTGATGAAGTGATCAAGCTTTCGATTTCATTTTTTGTCGAAATTGCAAAGACCTACAATTGTTTTAATCAAGTGCAAAGAGATTAAATCGAAATTAGTCTGAACTAACTAAAATTCTGATGAATTTTACACCAGTTTGATTGCAATTCTTCTTTAACCTTCTTTTTTATTTTTATTTTTACAAGAAACTTTACTAAAGTTGTCAATTATGATTGGCTGCTGGTGCTTACACCCACGTGCAGTTTGAGTGCAGCTGTGCTAGTTGTAAAAATACATTCAATTGTTTCAAAATACATAACTGCAGTCAATGGTGTTTTTTATGTCAGCCTAGAGTTCAGCTTTCTGAAATCACTGAAGAGTTATAGTGCACCTCTGTAGTGAGGCATAAATGTTTGGCTTATGGATTTCACTTAACCGCAGCTAAAAACAAAGGCCCAGATTCACAAAGCACTTACGCCGATGCATCTCTAGATACGCCGCGTAAGTGTAAATATGCGCCGTTGTATCTGTGCGCCGTGCCCACAGAACTAAGATACGCCTAAAAACTGGCTTCAGTCCACTGACGTAACTTGCCTACGCCGGCATATCGTGGGCGCATAGTTAAGCTGGACGCATCTGGCGCTCCCATTGATTTCCTATTTAAATATGGAAATGAGGGAGATACGTCGATTCATGAACGTACTTGCGCCGGCGCAAAATATACGCGGTTTGTGTAAGTCGTACGTCCGGCGTAAAGTTATTCCCCATATTGGAGGCGCAACTCATGCAAATGTATGGACCAGGGAACGAATGCCGTCAAATTTCACGTAGTTTACGTTGTACGTAAATAGGGCTGGGCGTAGCTTACGTTCACGACGTAGGCAGTGATTCAACGTATCTTAGGCAGTTGTTTTGACGTAATTGTGAGCAATTACACACAGGACGGCGCATGCGCCGTTCGTTTTAAGTACTTGCCTAGCACTCGGCACATCATTTGCATGGGGTCACGCTTCATTACCATGTATCACGCCCACTTCCAGCCCACTTCCACTTATGCTGCTTTATGGCTACGAATATACGCTACGCCGGCGCAGAGTTGGGAGCATTTGCTTTGTGAATTCCATGCTGCCCTCTCTGCATTGCACTGGCATAGCGTAAAGAGCGGGATATATATGCGCCGATGTCTGTGAATCCTGGCCTAACTGTTTACTACCTCATAATGATCTTCCAGAAAGTGATACAGATCTAACGTTTTTTTATTAGTGCATAATAAAAGACAGGTAATGTCTTGTATTATCACTTTGTGTCCTGTAGATGTACCAATAAGTCATTGCAATATCTCCAAAGTGAATGAAATCCCATCATAGACAGTTGTCACTAGGGATGAGCTTGGTTTTGGTCAAACCCAAGTTCAGCCAAATTCAGAAGTAAGCTGTCAGTGCGGGTCCAATCAGCTGTGCCTGGCCTATTCCTTGCAAGTCTACAAAGTGACAGGGATGCTCACGATATCATTCATCAAGTATGGGCACATGGCCAATAACAGCGTACCTCCAGGTTTAGCCAAATGTGGGTTCGGACCAAACCTAAGCTAGAGATCCAGTTCTCACAAGAACAAGTGTCTCCAGTGGAATATCTCCTCTCTGTTCTGATGGCAACTCAAAACTTTTGATTTTCCATCAGCCTCTCTAATTGTGGTCATCAGAACAAATAGAGAGAATTAATCTACCATAGGGACAAAAATAGCGATAAAATCCTAACATTATCCTACTGTGTCCAAAACAGACATAAAAGTTTTGGCTTTAGATGCACTTTAAAGTCATGTAATTATGGTTCTCTTCCATAGTTAGTACGGCTACATTCCAGTGAAGTATTACTGTATTCTACTGAATAAAGCTATCTTCCAAGGAATGATTATGACTTGCCTTTTGGACCTTTGAGTACTTCCCACTTATTACATATTAGTTAGGCATTTTGAATCTTCTAATCAGTGGCTCTAAATATCACTTTCGGGGAATAACGGTACAGTGCCAAAAATTCCCTCACATTTACAGGACATTTTTAATAACAAGACCTGACACCTCTTCTATCAGACGTGCATCCCAGGGTGAAATGATTTCCTGTGGAGGACAATGTCCTATGAATGAGCCTGCTCTTCCACAATTTACCAAGACCACGGGCTAACAGCTCAGTTTAGTGTTCCCAGAAGGCCAAGTACATGACACACTAAATCTGACACAACTACAAACAAATGCCGTTCTCCCCTAGAATCCAAACCACACCGTTTTCTATCTTATTCCCAGAGCTGAACGGGTTAATGGCAAGAAACAATACCAAATGTGTCAGAAAGCACAAGATTTCTACATCTTGCTTTTTATCCTCGCCAAAGGAAAAGAAAAATCCACAGGAAAAAAATTGCATTTTGTTTTTAATGATT
The DNA here is from genome assembly GCA_029574335.1 of Rana kukunoris. Taxonomy (NCBI): domain Eukaryota; kingdom Metazoa; phylum Chordata; class Amphibia; order Anura; family Ranidae; genus Rana; species Rana kukunoris. Next base: position 472,980,959 of record CM056051.1, on the reverse strand, counting down.
CCTAGTGCAATCCATTATTTAAAGCCCCCCTGTGCATTCTGGTATCAGAAACACACTTTGGTGAGGCATTGTGGGTAATTTCTAAACGAGTCTCTGCTGGATTGGTCTGTAGCTGGCTGACTCTCACATGGGACAATTGGGGCCTGCTCGCCTCCCTCCCCTCCCTCCAGCTTGCACATTAATATATTAATTGGCATGTTTTACACTATTTTATTTAATGAGGTGCACTGGTGTGTTGGAAAGCTCAGTGCTGATGACTGTACAGTGTAAATGAAACAAAATATCGTACTGGAGAGAGGAAGTGCAGGAGGGAGAGTTATATGGGATTGTGTGTGAGTTCTACTCCGCAAAAGCTTCTCGTTACATTTCCCTTCACAATGAAGAGACCCCCAGATAAAGGGACATGGCAACTACTTGCATTATATAAAACCTGAGGCAATCACACAATCAGGGGCTCTCAATATCCACAATTCTCTACATCAAAATTCTCATACCATAATGAAAATAAGTATATTTTTGCATTGTGCCAAGTAGATAGCAAAAGAACTTCAAGAGCTCCTTTAAGGTCTTTTGTGGTGCATTACTATGCTTTGGGCTAAGAAAGTGTCAGTGAACTAACACCCCCTCCCTGACCACGTTTTACTTACCTCCAGGGTTGTCAGAGCTGTCAGTGCCCATGCAGCCAGACCAGTGGTCCAGAGATTTGAAATCCCCGCTTTTCCCCCTCTTCTCGGCGCAGCGCTTCTGGGACGGATCAAGGCAATTCTGATAAATTAGCGCCATCCTGGAGTGAATCCAGGATGGATTCACTCTGATCCATCCTGGAAGTAGAGGGAAAAGTGTTGGGATTTCAAATCCCTGAACCACCAGCTGCATTGGCATTGACAGCTCATCACCCATGGAGGTAAGTACAGCGGGGAGGTAGGAAGGGCATATGTTGTTAGTTCGTCTTTACATTTTTTATTCAAAGCACCCCAATGCAATTGAGGATTAATGACATAGTAACACATATTACATGCAATACCATTTGTTGTGCAAGTGTAAATCCAGCTCTAAGGAAAATTCTCCTTAGGTCCCATCTTATATTACCTCTCAACTTTACAGCAAAATTACTTTATATATACATTTGTGGTAATTTTCCAAGCTACATGTACTTGGTGTACAGTAGGTCATACTAGTCAGCCTTGGTAGCTCTCATTTCTTCCAGTTACGTTGTCATGTTTTGCTGCATTTATAGGGAGTGGTAAAATTAACGAAAACATTTTTTTTTCCCTGTAGGGTATGTTCCTATTAATGCATGGCAGAGCATTAAAAAAGCTCCATTTGTGGTGCATTTTTTCATACAGTCAATAAACAGGACCTGAAAGTGATACCGCATTATGAAAGTGTGAATCTGTCCTTAAAGTGGAGTTCCACCCATTTTTTTATGTTTGTCTGTGCTGCATGCCCTAATCTCATAGTGTTCAGAATTGACAATTTTTATTTATTTTGTTGCTTGTAAATACCTTTATTTTGTAGTCCGTGATTACTTCCTCCTCCTTATTAGCCTAGGCTATTAAGTCACAAGGCTATTTGCAAGGGTTTCTGGGATAGGCATCATGTTCCCTGTAGTCCTTGCATACCTGACTGAAACCTATTACATTGTTTGTGCAGCACTGAGCATGTGCGAGATATGCAAAGCTGAAATCCAGAAAGTCATACAGTCTGGCTTCATGATGCCCACACTTAAGATGGCCATGGTCTATTTCTAGATTATAAACTATGTAAATGCTGTAACAACCTAACAAAACGGACCTTAGTTTACAAACTAACTTTACTAGAATACATTAAGCTTGTTTATTACAGGGGTATTTTTTATATAAAAAGTGAAATTGTGGGTGGAACTCCCCTTTAAGGAAAACTCCTCTTCAAGCCTATATTACATTATCCCTCCATTTCACGCCAAAAATACTTAATATATACATTTGTGGGAATTCTTATGGTATATGGTAGGTGATGCTGTTTAGCCTTGTTTGAGCTTATCCCCTTTAGGTAGGTTGCCATGTTTTTGCTGCATTTAAAAAAGTGGCATTGTAAATGAGAACATTTATTTATCCGAGTAGGGTATGTTCCTATTAATGCATGGCAGAGCATTAAAAAAACTCCTTTTGTGGTGCATTTCTCATACATTCAGTAAACGGGGCCCATGTTGGCCATGTTGACATTTTGTCATTTGCTTCTGTTCAATTATACAGAAAGCTGATCACAATACTGATTGATTAAATGATCCTTATTAATAGACTGTTTCTAGCAGATAGTATTTGTGATTGACATTTTCAGTTTGTAAATTGTTGAATAATACGTCAAGAGTTGCATCACTTGATATTTTTATGAATGATAAATTGCTTGTTTGCGATTACCCATACATAGCTATGTGTATGGCCAGACGCTATAAGATTAACTAAAACTTAAATATGAGGACCAAGCTAAACAACCGATTCATGTTATATACAATCAGAGAACCAGGCAAGGCAAATTATAAGATATATGATTTTTTTTAAATCATTTTTTAACCTTTACAATCACAGGCCTACTGAAATATATTGAAAGCCAAAGTTGTAAACTTTGGCTTTCAATATATTTCAGTAGGCCTGTGATTGTAAAGGTAAAAAAATGATTTAAAAAAAAAAATAACAAGCATGTTATAATTACCTGTTCTGTACAATGATCCATTGACACACACACACATCTTGGCTCGGCCTCATCCCCTGCTCCCTCCTCACAACCTATGATTGACAGCAGTGGGAGACAATGGTTTACGCTGCTGCCTCTGAGCCAGCAAGGAGAGAGAAAGAGAGCAATGATGCTGCCCACGTGCACAGCACTGGATTAACATCGGGCTCAGGTTAGTATAAGGAGGGGGGGGGGCTGGTGGGGAGCTGTGCATAGAAAGTTTTTTTTGACAAAAACTGCCTTTAGAGCTACTTTGAGCTCCTAAAGTGGATGTAAACCCTCACCTATATCCAGTTAAGTGAACAGCCACAGATGATACACAGGGATGAAACAAATTTCCCTACATAAGTTGTACATGCACATCTGCTGTCTTCAGCTTTATATATTTCTTAGAATTCTATCATGTGTTAGAATTTTTACTTCCTCGTTCAGCAGTAGGAGTGGATTCTTGGTATACACTGTGTGACAGCTGATTGGAGGAAAGGAACATACCCCCACTCCACATAGGCAGAGGAAGGAAGGAATGTGCAGAGCTGTGCTTTGACAAGACAAGCTCTCTGCTAATCTATTTATAGCACCAGCCTCGACACAAATTTCAGACTGGTTATGTCTCGGTTGTCGGAACTTGTCAGAAGTTATGCTGATAACAGAGGAACGAAACAGCAGAATGACACAGAACTAGGTCTCAGGTCCCCCACCTGTGCTCCTTACTCCACCCCCTGCTGACTGCACCCAGAGCAAGCTGCTTGTTCCGGGGGCACTCGTGCGTGCTTGCTTCTTAGCCAGGTCTGTGTGTCCAATGGCACACAGAGCGTGGCTCGGCCCCACCTCTGCTCCATCCTTACTTACTGTGATTGACAGCAGCAGGAGCCATTGACTCCCTCCTCACTGGCTGTGATTGACAGGAGCCAAGGCTCTTGTGCACATCACTGAATCAATGCATACAATGCATTAAGGTGTAAAAACGTAAGGATTTTAATCAAGTAAAAAGATTGTGCGCACTTACAGCAATCACGATAATAACAGCATATAAAAGATTCAGCCGGCCGGCTTGTAGAAGCGTGTCCCCGTCTCTTCCGGGTCCTCACACGTGATGCGGTGACGTCAGAGCGCCGCCTCCATAAGTAAATACCTGACAGGGTTTTAAATCCTTGCCTACTCTTTCCAAAATTATAAAAAAAAAATTGTCTATACATACACTTTAGAAGTAATTGATAATAAAGATTTACGTTAGGTTGATATAAGTTGATACCATACAAATATATGTCTAAAGTGTTATAAAAAAGTATATATTACTACGTTTTTATCTTATCTTTTACTTGGACTCACCACTGGGCACAGTCATCAGGATAAACAGTAAAATAAAAGTTTAAATGTTTGCTAACCAGACCATTGTGGGAAGCCCACGGGACAAAGTATGACTAACAGTAAAGACAAAACACACCTTGATACCAGGATCATCTCACATAAACTATTTGTTTTATATAGCACCAAGGGTCTACATGTCCACAACTCATTAAAAGGCACAGACAAGGGAATAAGTGCTGATTGGAAGGGTGAAGGTTCCTTGTTATTAGAATGAGAAGACATCCAATGTGCCAGAGAGTAACTAAGTGGTGAAATTAGGAGGCTGTCTGATTTATTGAATGTAATTGAATAAACCCAACACAAACTACAGTGCTATTAAGATGGATTTCTGAATTTGTCCCAATGTCCCCAGCATCCTGAGCCAAGAAAATTACTGAACTAAAAAACAAGTTGGTTTACTGCAGTACTGTACTACAGCGAAAACAAGAAGTAAAAATGTTTAGGTCATTGAGTTTGCCTCCAACATCTGTACGGATAGTTTTGGTATTCTCACTCTGTGCTATTACTCTTCCATGATATATGTTTTTACTCTGGGAGCCTCCTATCTGGTTGTTTGAATGTATCTGAGCTGTCCTAGACTTATGTGTACTTGTCTCAGCAGAATATACCTCAAGACTATCTTTTTTCTTCCTACTTTTCATTGTAGGATCAAATGTTAGCTGGTTTGAAGGGGTGATGTAGCTAAGTAGTTGGGACTTTTCCTTGCAGTGGTGGGGTTCTTGGCTTAAAGCCTCTTACATAGGTTAGTGGTCATTGAGGGAAGAACCACCTTATGTTGGTGGTCATTGGCAGACCATCTCATTAATATTGGTGGTCATTGGGAAGCATGCCTTATACAATGGTGGTTAGTGGGTAGAATGCCCACTTTACAGATAGGTAAACACATCATTGCTACCTATTGTTACTTATGCGAGAAGCAGAAATTGCTCAATGCTCAAGTAACCCTTAGCAGGACCTGGTTAAGCATTGCTGGTTTAAAGTATATCTAACTGTTTGTTTTTTGCCATCTGTGTGCCATCATAACGTAATAGGGAATCTCTTTGAAGTAAGGGGAATCCCCTTTTAGACAGTTGTCACAGCAACAAGTGTCCCCATTGCGTAAATGGGTAAATCTACCCAGTGAGGACACAGGCTGTAATAAAAACTTAACAGAATTGCTAACTCTTTTCTACTCATAAAAAAATAAAAGTTTTGGCTTTAGTTCTGGCTAGAGTTGAACTTTAGGGACATTAAAAAAGTACTAAATGCTTGCATTGTCTAAATGCGTTATCTGCCTTACCATATGCCTCGCACCCCCGGTAGCCAGTACCATGCTGTTCCTGCTGATGTTTCTGGCCGAGCCTTCAGTGCCCTTACATAAAATACCAGACTACTGGTCCTGCATTGTATGTGATGACGTCAACGTGCAACCAATGGATGTAGCACTGAAAAGTAAGAGCTTTGGGGGCCTGTTACATGAAGAGGAGGAAGCCTGTGGGAACAAGGAATAAAGTGAGTAAAAAAGCTTTTACTAGACATTTAATCCTTCCAGTGCGGGGGAGCTCCACTGCAGGGTAGTTTTTAAATTTCCCCGGAGTTCAGCTTTAAGTTCTACCAAGGACAATATTAGCATATTTCCTCTGGTTTCCTTCCACAGTCCCAAAACATACTGGCAAACTAATTGGTTTCTAACAAAGATGGGCCCTCGGGCGATTATGAATGTGGACATTAGATCGTAAACTGGGCAAGAACTAGTATGTACCTTTGAATGCTCTCTGTAGAGTGCCAAGCATAGAGTTTCAGCTCTATATAAATGAGTAAAGTAAATTAAAAGATTTTGGTAATTGCACAACCTAAAATATATTTTGTTTCATACATTGATTAAATGCTTTGCAATATATACTGATATATATATATATATATATATATATATATATATATACATATATATATATATATATATATATATATATATATATATATAAAGAAGGAAGATATATCAGCTATGCTTTCCCATGTTAATGTAAGTTGACAGTCTAAAAAATATTACTGGGGCCTATTTAGTTACCGTAGTTTATTTTGTTTCAAGAGTTCTTGGTTCTTGGAAAGTAATTATGTACATCACTGATATATTGACAAATTAATCTTGTAAATTGCAAGTTATTTAGTTCTAAAAAATTGTCAAATTTAAACAATTTTAATAAAATAATGAAAGAACAATGGAATTCAAGAGTACTGCACTAATAAATGGAACTAATGAGCACTTTTTTTCTATAAACAAGTCAAATTAAATTAGGAAATATAGTGAAAAATAATTTCTTCAAATGTTTATATAAATAGGCACTAATACAGTAAAACACAAGCATTGCCCATACATTATATAAATCCACTGTATCTACATTATTTTTTAAATTGCTTTGGACAGTATTATAGCCCTTTTCATTTGGATCTACATTGCAACACTTTTCACTGGCATGTGTCATGACATATTTTTGCTTATTATGCTCCTTTCTTATGTATTGGTGGCAATGTTCCCTTTTTATGGCTACATTTATTTTGCAGCTTTCTCATAGTTATTTAATATTAAGTACACTGTTATTTGTTTAGGAAGACTATGCAATATTTTTTTTAATAGCTCTGAGCTATGGTAGTCACATAAGAAGGGATTTTTGTTGCTTTCTGGATCAACTTCTTACTTTCACTTTTAATACTTTTTTTACATATCTGAAATAGTGCTTCTGGCTAAATAGGGATTCCTTGCACTTGTAATCCCCTCCTTTGTTTGTCTATGCCAACCATAGCTGCTAGTTGGGAAATACATTTTCTGAAATAAAACAGCCTTCTCCAAAAATCAAATGTTTTAGGTGCATTGTCTTAATTTTGTCTTTAGCTCTGTACCGTTGTCAAATTAATAAACCAGTTTATCGAATAAGGCAAATTTAAACACAATGATGTTGTGCAGAAGGCAGTAACCCATAGCGGTAAATCAGTTTTCCTTTGATCAGTTAACACAGGAATAATAAAGGGAGATTGCTGATTGGATGCTGTGCGCTATTGTACTTAATGTGTCTCACTTTACTTTGTTTAAGCACTAGATATTATTGTTTATGTGATTTCTAAAATAAGAGCGAATGTTTGTTTAGCTGTATTATTTGAATATCTGCGTAAAACCTTATGTTCCACCATCATACTCCACACACGCGCAACACCCTCTGTGGTTATTAAAGTGTTCCCTCCACTAAATATCCCTCATATTTCAGAGAAACGCATTGAGAAACAGGGGAATTCTGCATGTGAAGCGCAGGGCAAGAAGGAAATGAATATTTAAGACAAGCTGCGTTTTTCCATCTGCCTGAGCCCATCCAGAGGAAGCTTTATCTGTCCATCACCTGTCAGACAGCTCTATGTGATGTCCCAAGTGACGCAGAAAGACCCTTATGCATGACAGAGAGCTGTATACACCAGCCCAATGGGATACTTCTCCCTCTGCTGCAACTGAACCTAGCGCAGCACGGAGACTACACTCTCCAGTAGTTGTGGATACCGGGAAAGACCTCCCAGTGGAGATGGAAACTACATATTGAGACTAATCACAATTAATTTTAACTGAAGGCATAAAAAGAGAATGTTAATTTAGAAAAATACATTTAACTGTGTTAAATTCTAAAAGGCTGTACGGTTGATTCACCAAAACTGGAAAGTGCAAAATTTGGTGCAGCTGTGCATGGTAGCCAATCAGCTTCTAGCTTCAGCTTATTCAATTAAGCTTTGACAAAAAACCTGGAAGCTGATTGGTTCCTGTGCAGCGCTGCACCAGATTTAGCTCTCTCCAGTTTTAGTAATTCAACTCAAGTGTTTAAGTAATACTTATAATATTATGTAGAATATAGAGAAAAAATTCCTGTGCTAAGTATACCTGAAGAAAAATTCAATTCTAAAAAAGCAGCACACTAATGGTCCGAAAACAAAACCTAAAATCATAAGTACTGTAAAATAGGTGCGCTAATAAAACTTGGTTGGTTTACAACAATCCCCAACAACAATAAAATATAAGTGCTAACAATCATAAATGTTATGTTCTCAAATAATAATGAATTAATTTGCAGCAATATTATAAAGAAAAAATAATAATTAAATAACACAATTTATGTGCAAAAATTTGTGATGATGTCCCCAAAAGGAAAAACCAGTGATTGTTGTATGCAATATCATACCTTCTAACTTTTTGAGATGGGATCGAGGGACAACTACTAGCAAATGTATGTAGGCATAGGACACACCCCTTTAAAGGAGAAGTATACATAAAAAGATTAGTTAAACCCACTACTAGAAGTTCTTTTTTTTACCACTACTATTCCTTTATACTGGTTTTTGAAGTTTACAAATGCAACAATATAGAAATTGGTTGAAAGGTACTGCACTGCACTGCACTGGGAAACACTTTTTGAAAGATAAAAAGTGCATTTCATCTACAACATTATAGATAAGACCAAATTGAGGGACAAATGGGGAGGAAAGAGGGACAGAGGGACTTTGTTCCAAATCAGGGACAGTCCCTTTGAAATCAGGGACAGTTGGGAGGTATGGCAATATGCTAATGGGAATAGTTCTGTGCCCCCTGTACTTTTCATTCCAATAATAGTCAATTTGCCTATAGAACGCAACTTATCCTGCCCAACATTAGACTATATGAAGGGCCTCCGCTGAGGTGTATTGGAGGAGATACACATTCTGGTTGTTGGAAGATTCTACTAAAATTGTTAGGATCAGATAGTAATTATTTCATATTTACAGGGCCACATTTACCATTAGGCTCACTAGGCTTAAGCCTATAGGCTGCTGAAATGAATAGGCAACTTTTCACTTTATAGATATGAAATGAAATGTTCTGTCTGGTTGAGGCAATTCTTGAATAGGGGGTTCCTTTATGCCAGGGGTGCTCAACCAGTGGCCGGGGGCCACTTGTGGCCCACAAAGCCATCTGATGTGACTCGCAACTCTTCGGCTATAGGATGGAATAAAATAGAATAGAATACTGTTATTAAAGGTAAGCTTATTACTAAAATCGAGTGTATATATGGGCATATCTGTTCCGCAGTGGTTACTGGGCTGCTTCCAAACTAATCCACAGGTGCAGAGAAGAGCACCTGTGGGTTACCTGCACTGAGCCATAGACTTCTATTACCTGCAAGTTTGGTGTGCTGGGAGTAAAGTGGGCTTTATAGAGCTGAGTGGGCTGCTATCCACCCGCTCCGCTCATTGTGGCCCGCGACCGGTTACCAAGTTGCTTAAGTGACTCTTGCTCTTCAAAAGGTTGGGCACCCCTGCTTTAGGCACTAACACTTGTTTGCCCACAGGCCTCTTATATATTCATGGCCACTTTCAGGGACTTGGAGATGGCTTAAATTTGTTCTCCATCTTCATATCTTTTGTGTTTACATTTCTACTCCAGGCTGAATCAGCAAAGATTGAATGAAAATTTCTTTGGGAAACAAAAAGAACCAGGAATCTTAAAATAGCTATAGACCTCATATATACCTTCTGACTTTCTAGAATGTGAAAAAGGGACATGTTTAATAAAAAAGTATGTAGGGAAGGGGCACTCCCCGCCATGCCCTTAGTTACATGACATAGTAATTGCAATAATTGTAGAGGGTGGATGGAAGGTTCGGTGTACTATGAACAGGATAAATGGCCCATTTTTATAGAGGTCTGTACATCAGACACACAAAGGACAACTGAGGAGGAAAGAGGGACAAAAAAAATGGTTCCAAATGAAGCAACGTTAGGAACTTTGCATCAATCTGTGCTTTGATATTTCTTATAACCCACCTACTAGATGACCAAGAAACAATATTGCCCATGCAATGGAGGAAAGTCACCAAATAACACCAGTGCTGTCCTCAGCATGACAATGGCCACCATTGTGCAGTTCTAATCTGGAGGAAGTGGCGTGGTCATTTTTAAATGCATGGCCACCCTCTGTGTTTTTCTGCACCATTATGGAATCCATGCAGTGTAGATGTTTATAAACTATCCTGCACATATGCACTAACCATAGATTCCCCATAGAGTGTGACGATGCATAAATTAAAGATCCCGCAGGTGGTAGGGGTAATGTAAGGCTTGGGTCAAGTAGGTGACATAACCAGTGACTGTTTTACTCTGTTAAGGACAGGCAGAAGCATTCTCTATCCCACATAGAAAACTGCTGACACTCGTTCCCCGCCCTCTGACAAGGGGACAAAGAACTGGACAATGGGTGTGACAGCCCCACGCGCAGATCTATGTTCATCCTTATTGTTCCAACTCTTCCAAACCTCAGCTCCTCTCCCTCCCCCCCCCCCCACAACAGTCAGTGGCGTCTTCCCCTCCCTAGACATCTGCTCAGCTTGTTCCTTCAGGTCCTGGGGGATGCCAATGTAAACAGGGGGGTCTCCTGGGGAGTACAGGAGGAGGTTGGAGTGACCTTCCCCCCGCAGGATGTTTACATTGGGTGACTACAGAAAATATTTCTCTTACTGTCATACTAGGTAAGCATCTTCTGCTGTGAAAAGCACCATTCACCTGTCAATTCCTCATCATTTTACAGCAACATTATTGAACGGGTTTCATTTTTTGTCTACATTTTTATTTCCAACTCCTGTATAGGACAAGAATCATTTAGGTGACAACTTTGATACATTTTCAATGACCTCAGGCTCAATGGCAGCAATTTTCCAGTGTGTTGGGTTATTTAAAACTAGCGAAGATATTACTTTAGATATTTGGTGGTAATTGTTAGGAATTCAGCTGATTCAGCTAATTGTGTTGAAAAATGAACTCATTGGTGACCAACATAAGGTTCAAACCTTAGGCCACTAAATTTCAGTCCAATAGAGGCTTTTTGCAGTTCATATCTATAGATAGACAGATAGATAGATATAGATAGATAGATAGATATAGATAGATAGATAGATAGATAGATAGATAGATAGATAGATAGATAGATAGATAGATAGATAGATAGATCAAATCAGCATAAATATTAGATAACAGTCACTGACAATTAAGGGAAACAAAATAGATAGGGATAGATCAAAAAAAAGTGCAAAAAGTCAAAGTTAAGATAGATAGATAGATAAATAGATAGATAGATAGATAGATAGATAGATAGATAGATAGATAGATAGATAGATAGATAGATAGATAGATAGATAGACAATTAATATATATAACTTGTTGACTATAATGTAAAAATAAGGATAGATAGATAGATAGATAGATAGATAGATAGATAGATAGATAGATAGATAGATAGATAGATAGATAGATAGATAGATAGATATAGATAGATAGATAGATAGATAGATAGATAGATAGATAGATAGATAGATAGATAGATAGATAGATAGATAGATAGATAGATAGATAGGCAATACGTGGATTTTTTTTTTTTTTTTTTAGAAATGCTGAATAATTAATTAGATAGATGGTTAGAACAGTAGATGGTAGAAGGATAGGTAGATAGATAGATAGATAGATAGATAGATAGATAGATAGATAGATAGATAGATAGATAGATAGATAGATAGATAGACAGTCAGTATATATAATTTATTAAACATTTTAAACTATAAAGAAAAATAAAGATAGCTAGAGTAAAGCCATATTTATTTAGAAAGAGAGAAAGAAATCTTTTTTGTGAGTGAACCAAGGAAAGAACACTACCTTACTAGTACATGAATGACCCTTGGAAATAGTCGGCCATTTTACCGGTATCCACCAACTTGAGGCCTACCTCTAGGCCTCCTATAGCTGGCTGATTCCGTACTGTGGAAGTCCGGCACCAGGTCTTACACCTGGCACCTTGGTAAAGAAGAAAAAAAAAGACAAAACAGAATTAAAAATCAGTGCATTGATTTTTGGAAAAGCAAATCTGTGTCTATAAACTGATGGGAAGTTGTATGTTTGTGTTGCCCAGAAGGGGGGGAGGGAGGACGCTATGAATTAAAGATGGCAGACTCCCCTTGAGACACGCATGTCAGTAAGGGAGGCATGAAGTGAGATTTCCCTCTGGCTGCTCAGCGCGGCTGGTAACACGAGCGAAGAGAACATATTTCGCTTCACCATCCATCACTGCTTATTAAGTGCTACTCGCTGGCGTCAGACTCTATTGAGCTTCTTTAAATTGGAAGCAACGACTTTGCGCAGTTAGGCCGCAGACAAATTTGATTTGTTTTTTCTTTTTTTTTTCTCTTTTCCCCCTCTTGTTCGAAAGCGTTGAGCGAGTGATTTATTTATCACCATCTCCAGTGTTTTGGCTTGAGTCAGGTTGGGTGGGAGAGTCGATATTTCATGGAAATATGAGCTGGATGCCTCTAATTACCGCAATAAAATCATACATTTACCTTGGAAATATTGAGATTTAAACAGATACTTGGATTTGTTTCATTACATTACATTTCCCGCGTAGGACATTTAACAAATCGAACATTAACTTGGAGGGGTTTTATTTGTATTTTCCATTAAATTTGACCGACCGGTTTTGTTTTATAAAGTTGAGGATGTTTGAAAATATTCTTTAACTAAACAACCTGAGTCAGCATCCAAAATCATTTAAAATAAGCTTTACTTGTGTTAGATAATATTGCTTCTTTTTGACATAGTTGGTCCGAATTAGTTTGTAATTGTTCCAACAGGTAGTACAGCAATCTGTGTGATGTAGGAGCGATGAACCTTGTGCATGGATTGGTGATGTGTGATCCTATAGACTGCTCACCAGCAACTGTGGGGTCTTACTGGACCCCCAGATGAGTTTATTAAAGTTTTGAAATGATGGGCCACACCAGCTTGTACAGACTTATTAAAAGATTTTTTATTTTGTAACAGATAACATGTTTTGGGGACTCAAGACCTTCATTAAGGCTACTGTCTAGTCTAGTTTTTAGCCCTGATGAAGGGAGAATGCTGAGCCCCCAAAACGCGTTGACTGTTACAAAAGAAAAATCTTCTTAAAAGTCTGTCCAAGCTGGTGTGGCGCTCCCATCTTTTCAAAACTTCAACAGGTAGCACATGGCAGTGTTAGCACATTACTATAAATGACATCACAGTAACATCATCCTTCTCAAACCTTAAAGGAGTTGTAAAGGAAAAAAATGTTTTGCCTAAAATTAATGACAGAATAGTATAATGATTCTGTTAAAAAAAACCAAGTAAATACCTATTAAATTCCTTCATCTATATCACCTCCAGCGTTCTAGTTTCTGTTCTCTCATTCACTTTCTGGTTTGCGGCGCTCGTTCATGTAAGAACTACATTTCCCAGTATGCATTGTGGCACACCCAGTAATTCACACCTGCCGCACAGATGTAGTTCCCAGGAGGGGGCGAGCACGTCACTGACCACCGCAGTAAAGCCTCCCTTCACGGTGGTGAGTAACAATCAGACAAGCAGGAAGTGAACAGAACAGAGAAGAAATAGAGCAACTTCTAAGGAAAAATGAACAATGAGGAAGTGAAAAGAGGAATGTCTGCAGGTAAAGGATGCTTATTATGAAAAAAAAAAATTCCTTTACAGCCCCTTTAATTTTTTTAAATGAAAACAAAAATTCATCCAGCAGCCAAACAAAGGAAGCGCCATCATCCTCACCTCCTCTCCAACACTGTCCTTTGCAGTAATTTGTTATGGTCACAAGATGTTCTCAGGCAGTCTTCTGGGTTGAATGACAAGGGCAAACCATACATTCGGGGTGTCACATGACCAATCTGTGGTTATAAGGTAAGTAAAAATTAAAAAGCTTACCTTACTGTTGAGAAGACCTCTAGGTGAGAGGGGGCCACTTGAGAATAAGTGTGTGGGGGGTCTTGACATGGAAATCAGAGTTGATATTTAATCAGACGCACTGCTATGTCCTTTCATCTCAGTAAGTAATAAAGTGGCTTTCTGGTTGAACAAAACTTTAGTAAATGACGTTCTAATTCTATGGATCAATCCATCTGGCTCCACCTATAAGTACAATATTATTTATGGGGGAGTCAGGATCCACCCACATGCCTGACTGGCACGTGGCTCAGGCTCTCAGCGAGCCACTGAGAGCCTGAGCCGGATGCTCCCAGGCTCCACAGACCAAGAGCGGGCAAAGCAGAGAGCAGTGACTGACTGTAGCTGTGGGAACCAAGCGATCGGCAATATTTGATCACTTGCCTCTTAGTATTAGAGCTGGCAGGGGACAGATGCAGCATCGGAATATGCCCCTAGACACAGATCTGTACTCACAGCAGCTAGGAACAGATCCTCCTAGATGAGTCTCCCTTCTATTCAGCTCTGCAGGACATCTGCAGGACAATCTGTCGGCTGGCCAAATCTGTCTGTCCGCCTGTACACACGATCGAATCTGTCTGCAGATGTGTGGCAGACCTTTTTTTAAGCAGATAGATTTGATCGTGTGTACACGGCCTAATAGTTTTTTTTTTTTTACAACCATTGAGACAAGATATAGGTAGAACATTGTTTTCAAGGAGTCAGTAAAATAACTACTGATGGACTCGCAGTGAGAAAAGAAGCTGTAAAGTGCAACCATTGTGGAGACCTGCAAAGAAGGAGGGAGTAGAGTCAGCACATGGTTATCTCTATGTGTATGTATGTATATATATATATATATATATATATTTATATATATATATATATATATATATATATGTACAGTATACTGTATACATATAAATATGTCAGTTGGCCCGCACTTACCCATTCTAAGTTGCGGCGCTTCTACTGGTAATGGGCGACGACATCTATTGCGTCTCCTCCTCCTCTGCATCACGGCGGCTTCTGCCGTGCATTTCCTCCCTCCTTCTCATAGGCATCCAATAGGATCGCCTGTCCTTTCAGCAAATCGGGTGATAGATCTCAGGACCCACTTTTTGATTGGCTGGGAGGAGGAACAGTGTGGTAATAATGAATATTTATTCGCTATTGTCACACAACTGGGTGGGTTCGGGCCGCAGTGCTCTGCGCCCCGATACCACCCTTTTTTAAAGCCTATTAAAGCCTCTGCTTCCAAAAAAACACTCCCTCCTATTGGAATCCATGCGCCTGGCACCCTGCATGTAGATTAGAGGGCCAGACGCATGGATATGGAGGAGACTCCCGTGTGCCCCTAATGGACGGGCCACCACTGGAAATTAGTTAAATAATTCTTGGCATCATTCAACCTGGTGAAGGAGCAACGCTGGGCCCGGGATCAGGGACTCTGTGGGAACAGCCCTAGTAAGAAGGTGAGTATTGCTGCGAAAAATGGATTTTTAAATTTAACATGCTGGGCATCGCACTTTCAGAATTGTAACCAAAAGTTGGGTTTTAAATAATCTTTAGCCGAAAGTTGATGGGCTTTCAATATTCTAAGGTAGTATTAAACTTAAAAAGAATTATACGCTGAGAAGCTCCCAGTAATACTCACTTCTTATGCACAGAAGACTCATTCCTAGTAATTCCACTGAAGTGAGGCATGTTCTGATAAGAAAACAAAAGCTTGCACTGATGTGTATAGCATATGTACAAGTCATGGTAATTTTTCAAGATATCAGAACTTTTTCATGTACAAGTATAAAAGTTATTTTAGTTTTTCTAAACTCTAGGAAGCATGTGTAAGAAAACTGATCATTCTTTTTTCTATTTTATTTTTCCTAAAGGAATTTTAAATCAGTTTTACTATACTTTGTGCTTTGTTTTATTACCAATATTATTCTTACTTTTATTACAGGTCATAATTTTTTTTTTTTTTTCTACATGCTTTTAACAACACATTTTGCTTTATTTTGTTAGAGCTTGTGCTGAAATGTGTCTTTAAATATTACTCTTACCCACTGTCATCCAGTAATGCAGGCACATTTATTTAGTGATATTAAGATAGCGATACAGCTGTGCGCACACACATAACTGGCTAATTAAAAGAGCTATATGATACTAAGGGATATAGAACAGCTGGAGAGAGGTGATATCACACTTTATAGAAGAGACTAGTAGGAGGAAATTTTTCGTAAGGCGAGAGCACTTGTCCCTATTGCACTGTATACTTATGCGGATTCCTGCCAAATTTCACAGAAAACTTGAGTGGTGGCGCTATTCCTTGCATGCTGGTCCGTGACCATGAATCCATAATCTTAGTTAATGTATAGATCCTATCCTTTGTCATGCCAGTTTGACCACAGGATGGCACTGTTCTATGGATATTTCTGGCAACCATAGCAACATAAGATTTAGAGGTATGTTACTGTTACCTACCTAATAGGATAAGGTGACCAGATTATCAAAAAAATTGTCTGTCGTCACCGCCATCCGCCTCACAGTCTGTCAAGTCTTACTTTTGGGGCCCCTGGCTACTACTGGGTGGGGAGCGGAGGAAGATCACTCCGCCAGGGAAGGCAAGGCGATAAGCAGGTAGGTGGCTGGCTGGGACTTGAGCCAAGGCAAAAGAACGAGCTGAATGGGCATGCACCCGAAACTGAAGAAATATTCCCTCCGCTCTGACCAGCACATCAGAAAGGGGCACAGATAATGGAAAAAAATTACCAAGAAGGAGCGGCCAAGCAGGGTTGTGTAATTCTGTTTTTTTTTTTTGGCCCAGCCCCTGTTGAAATGCAATCCGGGGACAGACTAGGTCCGGTGACAGTGTCCTCAATCCGGGGACTGTGCCTGGAAACCAGGGATGTCTGGTCACCCTATAATAGGAAGCCCTTATAATTTATTTTATAGTTTGATACACAAAAGTACTTTTATCTGTAGTTCTAAATAAATGATCATAGTATCAGGGGTGGACTGACCATTGAGAAACTCGGGGACTGCCCGAGGGCCCCATGCCACTAGGAAGCCCCATCAGGGTTGCCAGGCTCATTTAAACCAGGGACAGTATGTAAAAATCTGTGTTTTTTTTACATCTGTCCCTGATATGTCCAAAACCGACATGCTTTTGATGTGAAAATCCGAGATTTTAGCTTCCCCGCCTCTGTACTGCCACCAGGCTTGGTGGCCATCTGTGCGCATGGGGGCCCTATAATCTTCTATTGCCCGGGGGCCCCATGAGTTGTCAGTCCACCCCTGCATAGTATTACCCTACAAGCTACCCTACCAGCTAGCTACCTTATCCTTCTAGTTGCGGTAGCAATGTAAGCAGTGGATCTTATTATCTACACCAGGCTTTCTCCACCAAGGTTCCATGAAATCCTTGGGTTCCTCTAGAGATTGCTGGTGTAGGCATTCCACCCACGGACCACCAATGGAAGGAGCATTCCTCCAAATGACCACCAGTGTACAAGGGCCCTTCACACACCACCAGTATAAAGGGAAACTTCTCCACTGACTATCAATGTAAGGGGTGTACTTTTGCAATTAACTCACTGAATGTGAGGAAGCACTACAATTTTTACTGCCGTTATACAGAGCAACCTTTGATGTCAAATAGGCTAACTGCATCACATTCTTTATTCTTTCCTTTATCCTTTTATCTAGAACAGTGGTTCTCAACCTCAGTCCTCAAGTACCCCCAACAGGCCATGTTTTGGGAAGTTCTCTTAGATAAATTAGCTGTTCAAAATACCAAGCCATTGACTCTGTTTTAAAGCGGAGGTCCAACTATTTTTTTTTTATTTTAAAAGCCAGCAGCTACAAATACTGAAGCTGCTGATTTTAAAAAAATGGACACTTACCTGTCCAGCGCGCCAGCAATGTCATCAGCCGAGGCCAAGCAATCACTTATCTCTCGGCTGCCCCCGCCGCCATCCTTGGTGAGGGAATCAGGAAGTGAATGTAACGTGCCCCCAGCTTTTTTTGTTGACTGATATTATGGAACTATGGACAGGTAAATCCCTTAGCACCTAGTGAGCTGCCAGCAGTGACGTCGCTAGGGGGTGGCTTCTGGGGCTATAGCCCCGAATCTGGGCCCCATAGCCCAGATTCTCTGCAGGGGACCCAAACCATCGGACTGCATGATAGAGCCGGCGAGCAGCACGGAAGACCGGGCGGCAGCATGAGAGAGCCAGTTGGCAGGACACACAGGAGAACCGGAGAGCGGGCAGCAGCATTAGAAAGCCAGCCGGCAGGACACACAAGAGAGCATAGAGCAGGCCGGCAGCATGAGAGAGACAGCCGGAGCATATAATATACCTGTGTATGCCACCCAAGCATATATGTCTTTCTTTACTTCTCTGCTATGGGCTCTAGCCCCAGATCTTTTGTAGACCTAGCAACGCCCCTGGCTGCCAGTGGTTATTAAAAGCTCATTACCACATGGTTTTTATTATTATTATTATTATTAATACTACGGAAGCACCGATACCGATACTGCTCTCTCTCCTTATGCAGGGTGACTGGTCTTGTATCCACCCCTTCCTGTAGTATTCTGCAGGCAGCCTGTAGGGGGAGGACCAACTGGGTCCCTCCCACAGCTCTGCTCCTTGGACTGACTATGTGCAGCATAGTGATAATGTCACCACTAGTTTTATAAGGTAATATCTGAATTTGCCAATTAATTTGGTGCACACAAAGTAGGTCTTCTATCATTTGTGGCTAATTAATAATATATTTATATGGAAGTGTTTGTGCACAGAGTTTAGCTTTATGAGCATGCCTTTTGTTTTTAAAAAGTTTCATGATAATGTAATGGGAAATAGAAACCTATGAAAAAGCTTTCCTGAAGCTTCAATTTCAATATTCTTTTTTCTGGGGTTACCAGAAGCCTTCATAGGCACATCATCAATGTGTGTACTCAATCTCCCACAATTGTAGGCAATATCTGGTCTGGGAGTGATTCCTCTGTAACAGTTAGGGTTCTAGCTATAAAAAGAAATCAAGATGTATTTATTTCCAAATATAGTGGTCTCCATCTGGTGGCCATAATGTGGTATTTTCCTGATTGAGGTATTTATTTATTTATTACAGGTACTTATTATTGTACGCAATGTTATGAAATTAATTGCACGTGTCTATTACTTCTATAGCACCATCCATTTACATATAGATTGTACATTCACATCAGTCCCTGCCCTCAAGGAGCTTACAATCTAAAGTCCCTAACTCATACACATACTAGGGACAATTTAGTCAGAAGCTAATTAATCAACCAGCATGTCTTTTGTAGTGTACAGAGGAAACCCATACAGGCACAGGGAGAATATGCAAACTCCAGGCAGGTAGTGCCTTGGTTGGGATTCAAAAACCAAAAATCCTCATGCTGCTAGGTGGAAGTGCTAACCACTTAGCCACTGTGGTATTTAAGGAAAATAACATATCATAGCTACAGGATAATGCTGATAATCACAGGGAATTAACATATTAGACAAATTACATGGAATATTTGTGACAGCTGTGACATTTGCACAGTCATTTTTTTTATAAATAGACTTAAAAAAGTAGAATTTCTTCAAATCTGCAACTACACTATATTGTCAAAAGTATTGGGACACCTCCCTTTACACGCACATGAACATTAATGGCGTCCCAGTTTGTAGGGTTCAATATTGAGTTGGCCCAACCTTTGCAACTATAACAGCTTCAACTGTTCTGGGAAGGCTGTTCACAAGGGTTAGGAGTGTGTCTATGGGAATGTTTGACCATTCTTCCAGAAGCACATTTGTGAGGTCAGGCACTGATGTTGGAGAAGGAGGCCTGTCTTGCGTTCTCCACTCTCATCCCAAAGGTATTTTATTGGGTTTAGGTCAGGACTCTGTGTAGGCAGTCACATTCCTTCAACCCAAACTCGTTCATTCATGCTTTGTGCACTGGTGTGCAGTTATTCCGGAACAGGAAGGGCCATTCCCAAACTGTTGGTCCCACAAAGTTGGGAGCATGAAATTGTCCAAAATGTCTTGGTATGCTGATGCTTTAAGAGTTCCCTTCACTGGAACTAAGGAGCCAAGCTCAACCCCTAAAAAACAACCCCACATCATAATCCCCCCTCCACCAAATGATTTGGACCAGTGCACAAAGTAAGATCCATAAAGACATTTAAGTGGAGACTGCGAGCCAGGCCTTCTCTTCCACATCAGTGCCTGACTGCACAAATGCCCTTCTGGAAGAATGGTCAAACATTCCCATAGACACACTCCTAAACCTTGTGGACTGCCTTTCCAGAAGAGTTGAATCTGTTATAGCTGCAAAGGTTGGGCCAAATTCCTATTGAGCCCTACAGACTAAGACTGGGATGCCATTAAAGTTCATGTGGGTGTAAAGGCAGGTGTCCCAATACTTTTGAAAATATAGTGTATATCAGTATTTCATCTGAGGTTTTATTTCCTTCAGCACCGCTAGGTCTGTTCCTGCCCTAAGGCAAAGTAAGATGCTTCCCTTATGTGGCGCCCTCTAGGGGCTGTATGAAATAATATTCTCACCTCCTCCTCCACCTTCACTGCTGTTCCTTGGCCCCATGGACTGTGGGAAAGCAGTGCAAGAACTACAAAATCCATGGCTCCATAGCAACAGAAACAGCCATGTCATGAGGGAACTTGGTGCCAGCGTTCACTGCCAGCATTTTATTACTGCCTTAGGTAGCACAAAGGAATGGGGCACTCCTGCAGCGAGGAAAATCATTATTAGCCATCACTGAAATAATACATTGCTATATATCGCTGAGCATATTCATTCAGTCATGAAGTGGCGAGAATTCTCAGTGTGTACACCAACAGATTGTAGCAGTGCCAACCACATCCTCTCAGTGTATTTTTGGCTTCCAGCACTGGCTATTTGCAATGCCCTGGCTCCATCGCTGAGTGGTTGCGGCACTAATGGGGCTTAATCGTTTCACTGGATCACTCAGCTGCTGCTGGCACCTGGGACGAAAATGACTCCATTCGCCATCGAGCCCACTAGCGAGCTCCAGTCTTGTACACCAGGCTTTGATATAGCCCCTGACTTTAATAGAATTACACGTACTAATGCAACATACGGCTCACTAATCCTTTGCAGGCACTTCCTACAAACCCTGTACTACACGGTGAATTATACCTTTCTGTGCCGCCGCCTGCTCCGTGTCCTTTGTACATTCACACCCTGATGCCCTAACAGGCGCATGCATAAGTGCCTCCTTGCCAAAGACCCCCCCCCCCCCCAGTCCTTGTCTACCCACCCCTCTTCACCATGTTTATTTACTGCTTTTTCCAACACTTATTTAGCAGTTTATAGAAAGCCGTGCCGAGTCGTACAGCACCTCAAACACATTAAAAAAGAAGTCTGCGCTTATTAATTATGCAGGATTAGTCTAATTATAATTCAGCAAATTAATTAGCGACAGAAGGTGTTCTGAAACATTGGAGTACATTTGCATGTTAAATGGAGAGGGTATGCTGTAATATATGTAAATATATGCATGGTTTCATAGTTTAATTTAAAAATTTGCAGCTGCATATGGTATGGGAGCAGGTGAAAAGTCAGTTTTAGTTTAATGATCCTAACAAACATTGGATGGTTATGAAAAATAAAAAGGTTTTGGGTATTCCTGTCTGACGGGTGGGAAAATGTGGGATTGAGCTGCAGATCAGGAGAATATAGCTCCCTGGAATGGAGCTTTTAACTACTTGGTTCGGCGTGAAAGGGTTTTATAGTTAAAGGGTCAGTCCATGCAAAACTGATTTTCATTGCTTGATAGCTGCTGGAGAGTTCAACCACCTGACTATTTCTTACCCAGATGGTGAGATATTTACGCTTGAGTTACTAGGTCTACACACCTGATGTGGTCATTATGGGAAGGTACTACACTTCCTTTCTGATTTTCTTTTTTTTAATTTATATTATGGAGAATGCAACAAGAGGTGCTGAACACACACAAAGTTGGGTGGAAACACCTACAAGTCACAGATGGACAGGAAAAGAATTGGGAATAATGGAAGGTGGACCACAGGTGGACCTCTCTGTTGGATTATCCAAGAGAAATAAGAAGCCAGGGGTTGATTCAGCTCATCAGGTGCTAACTAAAATATCACTTTTAGGTGGGCCGGCCATGTGGGTTGGTCATGACCGTTTTAACCAAAAGAGCATTATCTTATGTCCACCAAGGTAGGGTAGCCAACAAAAGTCCAGATAGCACAGCACAATTTAATTAGCAATTAAAGGGGTTGTAAAGGTAAAAAAAAAAATCCCTAAATAGCTTCCTTTACCTTTGTGCAGTCCTCCTTCACTTACTTCATTCTTCGATTGATTTTGCTTTTAAATGTCCTTATTTCTTATGAGAAATCCTCACTTCCTGTTCTTCTGTCTGTAACTACACACAGTAATGCAAGGCTTTCTTCCTGGTGTGGAGAAAGCCTCTTAAAGGGGGGAGGGGGCGAGCAGGAGTGTCAGGATGCCCACTAACACACAGCTTCTTTCTCTATCTGCAAAGTAGAGAGCGTCCTGACCCTCCTTCTCCCCCCCCCCCCTTCCCTCTCAAGAGGGTTTCTCCACACCCTTTAAGGCCCATACATACGATAAGACTTTTTGACAACAACGGTCCGACGGTCCGTTTGATCGGACAATCCGACCCTTTGTATGCTCCATCGGAAACTTTTTTTTCGTTTTTTTAACGGACAAATATTTGCTGTGAATGCTCTCAAAATTGACGGCAACAAATGTCCGATGGAGGAGAATCCGATCATGTGTACACAAGTCCATCGGACTAAAGTTCAAAGTACAAACACGCATGCTCACAACCAATGCTAAAGATCAGACAACAATAGCAGAAGTTGACCAAAGAGCTGAAAAAACACGTGATTTGGTCAAAGTTGGCTGTAAATGTTCTGCCGTGTGTATGCAGAACAAGTTCACTGCCAACTACCATTCAGACCAAAATTCAGATGGAAGTCCGTTCATGTGTACGATGCTTTAGACTTAACAGAGGATCCAGTAGTCAATAACCATAACTGGGCCATGGAAACAAGTTTAATATAAATAATGTATTCGCCTTATTAGATAATAAGACCATTATAAACACATAATCAACAATTTTACAAATTCAGATTTTCAGAAATCCCAAACTATCTATATTACAAAAAGTACATGGTCAACTGAATGTTGATTTACTTGTGGGTTCTGCATACCTCAGTCCATGGATGACATGGCTTGTTTATAAATGCAGTCACAGGTTTTCCTGGTATATGTCTAATGGAAAAGTGCCAAGTTGGGTGGCCATTGGGATGTCTATCAGATTCCAAAGCCTTGGTAGACAAACATGTCCAAGTAATATTGAAGCACAAAGGCCATCCATTGATAATGTCTGCATTGTCCATTGACACACCTGTACCATAATGCTGATGTTAATTTACTAATAGAGTACAGAACCGCTTAGGAATGAGAGCTATCTTTACTCTGAATACCCAATCGTACAATAAAAAAATTACAAACCAGGATTTTTATTTGTATGTGATTAAAAGATCAAAGTTAATGCAGCTTCACCTCTTTCATTAAGTTAAATGAACATCCACTTTGCAAAGAGACAATTCTCTACTATTTAGTAAAAGAAAAGTCAAGGAAGATAATGTATAAGGGGCAGATGACTCATTTATCTATGGATAAAAAAAAAAGTATATATATATATATATATATATATATATAAATATACACACACGCATATATATATATATATATATATATAATTTCTTTATTTATATATACACACACACATATATATTTATATATAAATATACTTACAACACAGTAAAATGACCTGAAAAGAAAAATATAAAGCAACAAAGATTAAGCATTTGCTTCCTCGGCACAACTATAGGTCACTTCTGATTTATAATAAATCCAAGCAGAGCTCCGATATGTTTCCATATTAAAAAAAAGTTCCATGTTCCTGAGAATCTGGTTTTTAAGATTCCCTTATGAGAATTGTGCTGCAGGGCAACTGTTCCCTTATGTGGAAAAGTTTTCAGTAGGTCCTGCTTATAAAGCAAAGTGAGAAATTTGGGTTGATTTACAAAAGATTAGAGAGTTTTAGCTTTTGGATTTACTTTGCATAGTGCATGGTCACTAAGATGAGTTTACTTTAAACTTTCAAATTTGTTTAAGAAAAAACACTTGATTGGATATTTATAGGTTTACCGTACTCAATAAGCTAAATAAACATCATTTACTACCTCAGTAGATAGACTTTAATGTCTGTTCTCCTGATTGCAGTAATTTAGGAGAAAGTTTAGTTTTAAATGTCATTATCTTAATTTCCGTGGTCCTAGCTTACCAGTCTAACTAAGGCTCTATTCACACCTAGGCGTTTGGAATCGTGGGTGAAATTGCTGCAATTCTGCCCGCGATTCCAGAATTGCTGCAAAACACGGGATGCGATTGTGACGCCATTACTTGTTAATGGCACCGCAGCCGCGGAGTGATTTTGCTGCCATTGGTGGGTGAAAAATCGTGCTGCAATCATGGCAAAATCGCAAACTCCTGCTCCTATTAGCAATTTTCCAGCGATTGCAGCGCCGTTTATCATGGCAAAATCACACTGCGATTAGGGTGCAATTGAGAAGTAATGGCATCGCAATTGTGTCCTGTATGATTCTGCCCACGACTCCAAATGCCTAGGTGTGAATGGAGCCTAAGACCTCTTTAGGGGCGGACTGTAAACTCATGGGGCCCCCGGGCAATAGTAGATTATGGGGCCCCTGGGCTTACTGATGGCCACCACGCCAGGAGGCAGTACATCAAAAGCATGTCAGTTTCGGACATATCAGGGACAGATGTAAAAAAAACCACTGATTTTTACATACTGTCCCTGGTTTTACTGAGCCTGGCAACCCTGATGGGGCCCCCTAGTGGCATGGGGCCCTCGGGCAGTGCCCGAGTGACTCAATGGTCAGTCCGCCACTGGACCTCTTTCACACTGGGGCAGTTTTCAGGCGTTTTAGTGCTAAAAATAGCGCAAGTGAAGAGTTTGAAAATTCCCTTAATGCCTCCCCAGTGTAAAAGCACCACACTGGGGGAAAAAAGTCATGCAAGCAGCATCTTTGGGATGGTGTGGGAGCGCTGTATACACCGCCTCTGCCCATTGGAATGCATGGGCAGTGCTACAACACGGGCCGAAAAGCGCCGCTAAAACAACAGTAAAGCACCGCTAAAACAAGCTGCGCTTTACCGCCAATGTGGCCACGGCTGCAGTGTGAAAGTAGCCTTAAGATTAGAATATGAAAGGTAAACACTGACTAGCCCCTGCAGGCAACGCAGACAGTCCTGATTTTTAAAACTTTAATAAATATGATCCATTATTTTACACAGTGGTATTATACTTTTTCGTAAGAGTTTTAAATAATATATATTGTTGTGGTTTACTTTAAATTGTACATAAGCTTCTCTTGTTTTTTTTTTGCTATATATTTTTAGTATTTTTCTATGGAAATATTGGCAAGAAAATTTCTAAGGATTATGCAATGGTTTCAGTTGTACTGTATATCACTATACATATTTTTTTAAAACATTTTAAAGCAGAAAAGTAAAGCATTTTTACAAATAGGTTGATTTCTTAAAAAAAAAAATTGTTTTTCTGAATCCGCCAATACAGCATTGCTAGGATGGTGCAAATATTGGGCCTGTTCAGTTAAAAGTGATAGTGTAAAGCAGCCCATACATTAATCATTATTTTGATTCAACCAGCGGATTGAATGAAAAAGAAAATGACCAGATCCCCCCATCCACATAACCTGCCGTGTTATTGTGTTTCCGCCATCTGAACACATTGATCAGCGTTGCCAGCTATAGCTGGTCGCATTGATTGTTCAGGAAAAACTTGACAAGCTGGTGGTACACAAGTTGATCAGTAGATTAAATTCATGGATCCAAATTTGGCTGGTAGCTGCTGAACGGCATGAATTTCGACCCATGTATGGCCGCCTTAATTATAAGTGGAGTCTGGCAGTCACCCACTAACCTTTTTTGCTTTTATTTTAGCTGTGAGATCTCAGCGCGGCAATTCTTGAATCTTTTCCAACCCACCATGGAACTTAGGCTGCCTACCCCGTCTGGGGTGTTTTTATTGCTTGTTGTAGTCTCTATAATGTAAAATATATTAAGAATTCTAATATAGTTTGAATTCTGAAAAAAAATCTACAAATCAAATGTATTAAAAATTCAAGGGAAAGTGAAAGACTCTCTCTCAAAAAAAAAAAAAGGCATTGGGCAGACTTCTTACCACGGGAGTCCCTGAGAGATATAAGAAATTATTAGGCAGTTTAACTGTCTGGCATCTACTAAAAGCTAAAATGTGAGTTTTGCGTGGAGTGACCTATTGAGAAAATCCTCCCCATAGAAAACAAATCTATTATAAAGCATGCGGTTATTCTTGGAATGGTTTGCACATGTAAATATTTTCGTGCATTAGTTCAACACCGAATATTTAAAGCATATGTTTGTTCCCCCTGCAAATTATATATTGTGTAGACCTGTATTTTTTGCAGCCCTGTGTGCCTGTGAAATGTAGCTGTCTGCATATGTATGTTTGTTTGCATTGCGTAGCAGTGTGTGTCTTTGCCTTTAATTCTGGCCTGTATGTGTGCGCTGTGTTGGGATTTTGGGACTGCAGTAAATGTGGTTGTCATAGTAACACAAGGAACCGACCGACTCATCTGGGACCCAAACTTACTGCAGGAACATACAGCTATGACCCACACAATCTCCCGCTCTGCTCCCCCACCATCTTCCCACATACTCTTACTACGTGTGAATGTATATTTAATATATGTATACAGAGCATTATGTGCCTACTTTAAAATCTGAATGTATATTCTTTCTATGTTTGTATATAGTGCCAACAGATTCTACTGAGCTTTACAGAAAATATTACGCTATGAACCTAAATCCTTGCCTCCAAGTAAAAAAAAAAAAAAGAATTATATGCTGAATATACTATATCTGTGTGCATTTGAATATATATATGCATATAGAAGAAATGTAAAGAAATATAAAATAAATCTATACTGTAGCTGCATTGCAAACGTAATAGAAGTACCCATAAAAATGTATTGAAGATTTGATAAAAAAAATGTAATATTCATTTGCTATTGTAACAGAGCATGGTACAATGCTCTGCGCTCCGAGCCCACCCAATTTTGCAGCCTATTGACTTAAAAAAAACACCCCAGCTGCTGTAATTCAGGCGCTCCCGGCATCCTGAATCTATCCACGGCCACTGTGGTCGTGGATAGATTCATGCTATTCATGAATCTATCAATTATACATATTGGGGGTGGCCTGGATAGAAGGGCCGGATGTCTGAATAGGGGGTGGCCACAGCGGCTGTGGATATATTCACACTATGGATGAATCTATCCATTCCACCTATATGGGGAGGCGTGGATAGAGGTGCCGGATGCCTGTATAGGGGGTGGCCGCATCGGCTGTGAATAGATTCACGTTATGCATAATTCTATCCATTCCACATAAATGGGGTGGCATGGATAGAGGGGTCGGAGGCCTGAATAGGGGGTGGCCGCAGCGGCTGTGGATATATTCAAACTATGCATGAATCTATCCATTCCACATATAGGGGGAGGCGTGGATAGAGGTGCCGGATGCCTGAATAGGGTGTGGCCGCATCGGCTGTGAATAGATTCATGCTATGCATGAATCTATCTATTATACATATAGGGGGTGGCGTGGATAGAGGGGGCGGGTGCTGGCAGATGCTGGCGGATGCTGGCAGATGCTGGCGGACATCGAGTCAACGAGACCCACTGGTTCTCTCCCGCTGTGTAGAACCACAGCAGGCTGTGAATAGATTCATGCTATGCATGAATCTATCTATTATACATATAGGGGGTGGCGTGGATAGAGGGGGCGGGTGCTGGCAGATGCTGGCGGACATCGAGTCCACGAGACCCACTGATTGGCTCCCGCTGTGTAGAACCACAGCAGGAGTGAGCCACCAGCAGCATTCGCGCCTGCTATCCGGAAGTGCAGGATCACTTATCTATACGTGATCCTGCACAGCGTGGCCACCCTGTAGTGGTAAAACTGCTATAGGGCGGTCAGCAAGTGGTTAAAGAGGAAGTGTAGTGTATCAACAAAGAGCAGATATTTTAAGATAATATTGCTTTCTTCTTTGAAGTTTTTGTGACTTTCATATTTCTCTATGTTTCCACTTGCATGTTATTGTTATCATAATAAATATAAAGCTTGACCAGTAGAGGGAGCTTTGTGTTTCACTCAGCCTAATTCAAACTAACTGCTTAACAACTGCTGAGAAAAGATAGGAGCCCAAAGGAATTGCACTGTTTTCACAGAGTCAGAAGAACCATTAGCTTGTAAAAATCTGCTGTAATGTAAAAACCGATTTACATATAGATAGAAGCAAAAAAAAAAGAAGACCCCAAACCATTATAGTTTACCCTTTATGTAAGCACTGTTAACAATTTGTATTATTTTAACACTGTTTTCATAATTTATATTTGCTTGTTACATACACAGGCTCTGCTTCCTACTAAGTAAAATTACACAGTAGCTGTTGGTAATCTCTATTGATATTGGTAATTGGTATTGATAAGCTATTGGTAATCTCTTTTAAACATGTTAATGGTTTAGGGATGGCCTGCTTAGCACTTTGTTCCAGTCCAGTAACAGGCCAGGACAGGACTTGGACCTAGTGGGGTTGATTTACTAAAACTGGAGAGTGAAAAATCTGGTGAAGCTCTGCATAGAAACCAATCAGCCTCCAGGTTTTTATTTAATCAAAGTTTAATTGGACAAGCTGATGTTAGAAGCTGATTGGCTATCATGCACAACTGCAGCAGATTTAGCACTTTCCAGTTTTAGTAAATCAACCCCAATGTTTAGTCTACAGAAAGATCCAAGGCCCAGACTTGCTTGCCTGGGGTGCCTACATTAAAAGAATGGCTGAACACAATTACAAATCTCTGTTTTCCTGGAGTTAGGCTGTAATGGTGGTGTTAACCATAAACAATAAAACAAAAAACTGGAATATTTGGACAAAAGCTTTAGAAAAAAAGGTCCTGGCACGGGATGCCTGGCATCTGATATGAACAATTTTGGAAAAGTTTACACAACAATTCAAAAGTCCATAGATAGCAATTGCAATAATTACCTCTGGCCATCACTAACAAGAAAAAAATGTGATTTTCTAGAGGCTTTGCATTCCTCTTAGCATGTGTTCACTTCAGATTCATACTAAAGCTAAATGGATGATTAGAAAACAACACAATCTACATTTACATTTACTAATTTGGCAAATGAGCCTCAGAAAAATGTCTCTTGATTGGGTATAAATTTTTCGTCTTTATGCTAGTAATGTACAAATGTAATGTACATAAGTCGGGTATAAAAAAAATAAAGATTTTTATTGGACTCACTTTTTCAATATAATTGGAAACATCAGCTGATGAGAAAGGCTATGGCATGGCTTGGTTCAGGTTTCACTGATCATAAATGCAACGGCCATTTATGAGACCACTGACAGTCATGGCTAGTTAACTTGTGCAATTAACAGGCAATATGTTGTTTGTAACCTATACTGTGAACCCTCTGCCACCATTCTGCTCTATAGACTGTATGACCAAATTAATTTAGAGAAAACGGGAAAAGTTTTTAGAACCAAAAGACCTAAAAAAAACTAACTGTTTCTAAAAGGACAACTAATAACATTCATTACAATATGGTTTATTTACTAAGAGAGAATTACATTTTCCTGGTAGCATACGCCAGGAAAGAATTACGGTAAGTATTTAATAAAAAATTTCCATTTTCCTGCCACCAACATGGCAGCATGTATGTAGTATGCTGCCACGGATTGGCACAGGAAAAGGAAATTAATATAAGTATTTGATATTATTTTCATTTTTTTTGGACTTTGTGCACCCCAATGTTGGACGAATAAAAAAATAGGAATATATCTGAAACTATATAAATATAGCGAATACAGGTAATTGTAAAAATCTGCAGCCCCAAAGAGTAAACAGTATGTTCTACATAAAGCACATTAATATAGTTTAATGTAAAGTTGGTTGTTACACATTAGCTGTCGTTTCTATATAAAGCAAGTTGATAAATAACCATTTATGTTGTAAGAGATTACAGGTCAGACATGCAATTTTGTGCAGGAAAATCACACTTTCCACTCAAACACCTTCTGTCCTTCCTAATAAACTCCAGAAACGTTTACATATCAATGTCTGCAAGTTATTATAATCTCTATTACCTAAATCCTAGAGCCCCCCCAAAAAAATAAGGAAAAGAAAATCAACATTCTTAAAATGTAAAGGGGAACTGTAGGCACAAATGATTGCAGCTCTGTAATAATTTAAACATTATTAAATGTAAGTACCTGAATTTGACCTAGTATCAGCTTTTTTACAGCCCTTGTTCAGAAGGTGTGAGAGATGAGCTCATCATTACTGCTTCTCCTTTCACTGTCCAGTTCATGGCTGGGGCACGTCCAGGACAACCTGGGCTCAGAGAAAGTGGGCTTAATGATGTTGGCCACCAGAAAAAAAATACTATGGGGGGATGGAAATCTCTGCAAGGATGCTGCATACTACATCAACAGCTGTTTGTTTTAAAACCATTTTTTAATAACCTATTAATTGTTATCTTGGTATGTTTGGCTGGATTTCTGTTTTTCACTTTATGTTGATTGTTTATAAACTCATTCCTTTCTATAAAGTTTACTTGAGGGGAATGATTTTTTTTCCCTCAACAAACCTGGTTACACATTAGGCATGCATGTATAAAGCAGTGAATGTAAAATGAACCAAACATTCATTTCAAGTGAATCTTGCTGGTACATGCATTTTAATGTACAGTAATTGATATCCCCTCCAGAGAATCTTTGGTGAATGTCACATTCACTGCTTTATAATCTGTCTCTTTAAAGAGGCCTCTTTTGTTTCCTGCAAACCCTGCAAAGTAAAAGCATAATGGACTAGTATGCATCGCAATAGTATGCCCATATTGTGGCACTTAATGCCAACGAAGCCCGCGCTATATCCGCTGGTGGCCGCATCCATCTTCACCCCTCTTCCTTCCGGTGCTCTGTGACGGGCCAAAGCCACGTGTCGTCACTCCCGTGCATGCACGCCGGAGCCGCCAGTCATGGTACCCACTCGGGAAGAAGCAGCGCAGTGGGCCTTTTCTTCAGAGTGCATGCGCCGATGACATCATCGGCGCACTACAAGGTAAATAGCTCCTAAATGGCCTACATTTAGGAGATATTTACAGTACCTATAGGTAAGCCTTTTTCTAGGCTTACCTATAGGTTCAAGTTCTAAAAAGGAGTTTACAACCAATTTAAGGGTGGAGAGGTTT
The DNA here is from genome assembly GCA_029574335.1 of Rana kukunoris. Classification (NCBI taxonomy): domain Eukaryota; kingdom Metazoa; phylum Chordata; class Amphibia; order Anura; family Ranidae; genus Rana; species Rana kukunoris. Next base: position 472,949,651 of record CM056051.1, on the reverse strand, counting down.
TATCAAAACTATACTCAGCAAAACTGTTGCTACAGGGGAAACTCTTAGTTTTTCTCATTGATTATTAGGTAAAACTTGCTTCAAAAAATATACACGCTTTTCCTTTATTTAGAATGTGTGCTTTTTTCGAAGGATAGGGTAGTCTACTTTATGTTACTTAGTGCTTTAATTTTTTTAATTGTCTAAATTTTCCATAATGTGAGAAGATACAAAATAATGTTATTGAGGATCTATGTTTTTTGGTACAAGAACAAGTCCAGGGTAGTTGGAATACATTTTTTTAACCCTCAGGAGCCATTTTCCACCAAAAAAATTACCAAAAATATGTCATTTTTGCCTTGCTCATTCACTCTAATGCATTTTCCCAAAATTTGCCCAAATTTCCTTTTTGTTTTGGAAATTTAAGGAAATTACAACCTCTTAATTTCACCTACACTAATCTGAGCAAATATTCATTCTGGTGTGTGTAGGCAGAGTGGAACATTATGTATGGATATGTGTATGCAGCTTATTTGCTTTTAGTTAATCAGAGTGCGCCATTCCTGATTAACTAAAAGCAAAGCGAGATTTAGCTAGAAAGTTTACAACCTTGGAAAATAAGGCCCATTACTTCTCTTACTCTGTCAACATGACTTTAAATGTATTACCACTTCATGATCATCTTAACTGATGCCAATCAGGAACATTCCCTAAAATTCTTAAAAATAAATAAATTATAAATAGAATTAAATGAAATCTGAAACATTTAAATACAATTATTTTAAAATATTGTAAATGGTAAAAAAGTACTTTTCTTAAATAATAACATAAACACAAAAAGAGCTTTTTTTCTGATGGTATTTGATTACCTCTGCGATTTTTATTTTTTGCACTATAAACGAAAACAGAGAGACAATTTTGAAAAAAAGCAAAATTTACTTTTTGCTATAATAAATATCACCAAAAAACATATAAAAAAAAAATTCTTCCCCAGTTTAGGCCGATACGTATACTTCTACATATTTTTGTTAAAAAAACGCAATAAGCGTATATTGGTTGGTTTGCGCAAAAGTTATAAAGTCTACAAAATAGGGGATAGATTATGACATTTTTATTATTATTTTCTATTACTAATAGCGGCGATCAGAAATTTTTATCATGACTGCGAAATTATAGCGGACACATCGGACACTTTTGTTTTGGGACCATTGTCATTTATACAGCGATCAGTGCTATAAAAATGCACTGATTACTGTGTAAATTACACTGGCAGTGAAGGGGTTAACCAGTAGGGGGCGTGGAAAGGGTCAAGTGTGTCCTAGGGAGTGATTCTAACTATGTGGGGGCGGAGCTTACTCTGACACAACACTGATCACAGCAGACGATCAGTGTCCTCTCACAAGGCAGATCAGGGTGATGCCTTGTTTACAATGTCATCCCCCCGTTTTGCTGTTCCGTGACTTGATCGTGGGACACCGGCGGACATCGAGTCCGCAGGTCCCGCGGGCACGGTCACGGAGCCCGCAGCGGCAGATTCAAAGCAATGTATATACACGTTGCTTTGCCTGCCCGTGCCATTCTGCCAATGTATATCTATGTGAGGCAGTCGGCAAGCCGTTATATACTATGTGCCAAAATATTTTGGAGTGTGTCTATGGAACATTGTGTTAGCCAGGAGAGCATTTGTAACATCAGGTACTAATGTTGGATAATAAGCCCTTGCTCCCAACTAGCATTCCAATTTATTACAAAGATGTTTAGTAAGGTTAAGTTCACGGCACTGTGCAGGCCTCTCAAGTTCCTCAACACTAAACCCAACAAACCATGTCTTTATGGAGATCGGCACAGTCGAGTTGAGACAGAAAAGTGCCTACTCCAAGTGTCTAAATGGTCTTTGTGTGCTGTAATATTAACAGTACTGGAAACCCTTGAACTCGAGAATTTGGTGGGGTGTCCACATACATAAAGTGTATATGTGTGCATACCTCCCAACCTTATGAAATGGGAAAAAAAAACACCCTATAGCACAAAATATTTAGGCAATGGACCCTCTGATACCCCTGATAATGTTGACCATTATGAATTTAAGAGCAAGAATAGTGGCTTAAACTAATTGGGGATTGTTTTCTCTGATTGGCTGATTGAATCCCATAGTGTGATATACATATAATGTATTTATCACACAGTTAGATGAATGTTAAATGGTAAGGTGCTGTTAACGATGCCTTTCTTTAATATGTGTCAGCATGTTTACATCTATGGCGTGAGGCTGATGTATGTGTTGTGTGTACATAGCACTGGCATACATTATGTAGGTAGCAGCACATTATAAAGTATATATTCTCTTTCCCAGCTTCAAGCAGGTGATAAAAAGAAGAGATAATTATATTTATTATATGCATTACTTTACACATCACCTTTCGTGAATTAGCTATCATCAGGCTGTAAATGTTTCTCAAGAAAGCATGTTCTTTTCAGGAATTAATACAATTCTAACGCAATATATGTGAGGTTTTTTTTTCGATCACGTGCAGCAATCCTAATTAGTTGTCTTTAGCTAGTATCTGTTTAGGGTGATCTGGTCTGATATGGCAGAATTTACAGAAGATGTGATATTTTAAATGTGACAAAATTTTAATGACTGTCCACCAGTTCTAAAATCATTTTAAGTCGAGGGTGGCCAAGGAAAAATCATATCTATCAGCCTGTATTAAGATCTGTCACTAATCGACACTTAGAATTTTGGCAAACTTGGCAGAATTATTTATTATTGATGCCTACCTTAAGAGTTTTGATGACTGTCCAATATATATCCCAGTACAGAGATATAACCCTGTAGGTAAATTAAATACTGTGATTTCAATTATACAACAAAGCACATACACTAAAGTCTGTGATGATGCCACGATCTTCAATTAACCTGTCTCATTGCATTATCTTTTTTCTAGGTTTTTCCTCAAATTCTTTTTGAAATGTAACCAGAATTGTCTGAAGACTGCAGGGAACCCCAGAGACATGAGACGATTCCAGGTATGTACCCTTTATATTTAAAGTGAAGTTATTGTAGTACAGTATTGGGCCGCCTGCCTTTACATGCACATGAACTTTAATCGCATCCCAGTCTTAGTCAATATTGAGTTGGTCCACCCTTTGCAGCTATAACAGCTTTTTTTTTTGGAAAGGCTGTCAGAAAGGTTTGGGAGTGTGTCTATGGGAATGTTTGACCATTCTTCCAGAAGCGCATTTGTGAGGTCAGACACTGATGTTGGACTAGAAGGCCTGGCTCGCGGATCTCCGATCTAATTCATCCCAAAGGTGTTCTATCAGATTGAGGTTGGGACTCTGTACATGCCAGTCAAGTTCACCAACCCTTCGCTCCTCCATGTCTTTATGGACATTGTTTGTGCACTGGTGTGCAGTCATGTTAGAGCAGGAAGGGGCAATCCCCAAACTGTTGCCACAAAGTTGGGAGCATGAAATTGTCTAAAATGCTTTGGTATGCTGATGTCTTAAGAATTCCCTTCAAACATTCCCATAGACACGCTCTAAACCTTGTGGACAGCCTTCCCAGAAGAGCTGAAGCTGCTATAGCTGCAAAGGGTGGGCCAACTCAATACTGAACCCTACGGACTAAGATTGGGATGCCATTAAAGTTCATGTGTGTCCCAATAGTTTTGATAATATATATATATATATATATATATTATATATATATATATATATATATATATATATATATATATATATATATATATATAGAAAGAGAGAGGGGGGGAGAGAGATGGCGCCATATGTGACCATGATTCTAACTTCTGAAACATTTAATAATTACAATATATTTACATAGAGTTGACTATATTTGCTAGCCCTTTTATTAATTACTCTTTAAATGTATTCTAGCTTTTCTATGCTGGTGGTGTTGTGTTCCCATCCCAGGTTCCTGTCACATCTTAGGGACACACTGACACCTCGAGCACAAGGAAACATGGAAGCAGTTAAGGTGGCAGAGTGGCCCTCTGACCTCGATCTGTTTAGATAAGATGTTAAGATTTCCCAAGGTCAGCAGGTCTCTTGTGTAGTGTTTCTGGGCCTGGCTTTGTCTGACCCTCAGACCCTAGAGGCTCACTACTCGAGCCAGAATGGCAGCACATTGAAACAATGCTTAATACGTTTATTTATTTTTACAGTTATTAACTATTTACTATATACACAAAGTAACACGAGAATGTGGGACTGAGAATGTGCTTGTGAGAAATTGGTGCGTTTTTTTCATTATACTCTTTGGTATAACTAGCTATAGTAGCGTAGTAGCATTGACAGTGGGTTTTATAATTTTACTGTAACATTAGTAGACTTACTTTCTAAGCATTTAAAGCAGATCTGCTGGTTAATGCTTAATGTGCAAATGTTCCTTTAAATATTAAATGGGGGCAACCAGAAGTAAGTTCTTTTATTTTTTATTTTTATCAAAACAATTGTTATATTAAATTGTTGTAGTTACTGTATGTGTATGGTCAGCATTTGGTATATTTCTACTGTATATTGTGTCAATTATTTGTTGTTTACAGACAAAATAAATACTAACCAGAGGAACTGAAAAAAAAAATGCAGGGAAAGAAAAATTGTTAATAATAATAATAATAAAAAAAAATATTGTCAAAAATTGTCAGTTAGGAAAGTACACAACCAAACTTTTTTTTAAAATGTTAACATTGTCTTAAAAATAAGTTATATAGAGTTTAACCATCTTGTATTGTATTGTAACTGTACTATCTCCCTTTATATTGTAAAGTACTACACAAACTGTTGGCACTTTAAAAATAATAATATTAATTATTAAAGCGGAGTTCCAGGTAAAAATGTAACTCTGATTGAAACAAAAGAACTCAAAATTTTCATACCTTTTTGGTATGTTTTCTTCAGGACTTTTGTCCGTGGCGCCGTGGCGAAGTACGTCACCTCTGCATTTTTTTTGTGCCCTCCTACTTCCCCCGTTGCCTTCTGGGACCTGTGTGTATCCCAGAAGACGACGGGATCATTCAGAAAGCGCCGGGTCACTTGCGCATGTGCAGTAGGAAACAGTTGTGAAGCTTAAAGGTTTCACTGCCGGTTTCCCTTACTTGCAATTTCCAGGGCCTGAACCCAAAGCCGATGGACGGATCCGATTGGGGTGCTGACATCATGGGCACCCTGGACAGGTAAGTGTCCTTATAGTAAAAGTCAGCGGCTACAGTTGTAGCTGCTGACTTTTAATATTTTTTTTCCAGGCTAGAACTCCACTTTAACAACTTGTAAACAGTGGGGTTGATTTACTAAAACTGGAGAATATGAAATCTGGTGCAGCTCTGCATGGTAGCCAATCAGCTTTTAACTTTTCAGCTTTTTCAATTAACCTCCCTGGCGGTATGATTCTTTCAGATTTTAGGTGCTTAAAGCGGTACCATTATTTGCAAGGGAATTTGGCGTTTTATACTGTAGGCTTGTAATTCTTAGGAATAACTCACTGAAATCTATCCAAACAAGAGTCTAATAGGCATCCCGGGTATGATTTTTTTTTTTTTTTTATTAAAAATTATAATATAATAAATAATTATAAAAAATTATAACAAATAATAATATAATTATAGTAAAAATTATTCAATAATGTAATCAAATCAAAATCACTGAAATTTGCACAGTTGCAGAATTTTTGCTGTCATTATTTTTTTTTTTTATGACGAATTTCCCCACAAATCGCTATCGCTAAATTCTGCAAGTGATTCTGATTTATTATCGCTGTTTTTTAGCTGCTCTAACACAATTTTTGCCATAAAGGGACACTTTTGGTTGCTATGGGCAATCTACAGTTTGCAGGGAGAAAGAACAGTTTTTATTATATAAAATGACATGTAGTGTACAGGGCAGACCACTAGGGACATGGGGGGTGTGTATTTTTTACATACAGTACTGTAATCTATAAGATTACAGTCTACTGTATGTATAGTGTTTGTTTACTTTTTTAAATTTGGCGCCGTTCCCCCCCCTACGTCGCGACGCTCGCAGGGAAGGGAATCGGCGGTACACCCAGCATCAGGCGGACATCCGGCCGCCGTGTACTGCGGAGATTCATCGCTGGATCGCAGAGAAAAGGTAAGTAAACTTTTTTCTGCATCCAGCGAGGCAAGTCCGTGTGTGGCACGGGGTTACCGATCTTAGCTTAAAAATCTCACCCCGTGCCACACACGGGAAGACCGCCAGGGAGGTTAAGCATTGACCAAAAAAATTGGAAGCTGACTGATTTCTGTGCAGAGCTGCACCAGATTTTGCACTCTCCAGTTTTAATAAATCAACACCAGTGTTTTTAGCTGTAGCCTTCAAGTACCTCCAACATGTTTTTATGATTTTCCTAATATTGCACAGATAATTAGATCTGTGTTATTTTATTAGTAGTTAGCATCACTATTCCAGCTAAGGAAAAAAAACTGGGGCGTAAACACTGCTTTTTTGAGATCTGATGGTCTGCTTGGTTCAACTAACAAGATGGTGGCCTGTACGCTGCCAGACCTGCCTTCCTGACCTTTTAATACTGTCAAATAAAAAAATAGATTTTCCTGGACATTCTCCAGCTTTAATAACCTGAGACGGTTTAAGTAATTAATATTACAGACAAATTTAACTTTGCTTGTTAATGGAGTATGTTTTATAAAGGATTTTGGAAAAGCGGGAGTCAATCATTATTCGGGGTTTAGGTGACAGGAGTGGATGGATGGTCATTGTGTTACAATATATCCTACTTCATTTCTAACATTTCTCTATCCACAGGTTGTCCTCTCCACCACGGTGAATGTAGATGGACATGTCCTGGCCGTGTCAGACAACATGTTTGTTCATAACAACTCAAAGCATGGGAGGCGGGCAAGACGACTGGACCCTACGGAAGGTACGGACGCTTGTCTGGAGTACGGTACGGCCTTCTCCTTCTTTATCTGTATCCAGAGACAGAACTGCAACTCAATTCACATATTTTATTGAGGGATGTGGAAAGTGGAGGTGTTCCCACCTCAACCAGTTAGTTACTGGCTTTCATTTTGTAACCATCAGTTGTAAAATCAAATGGAATATTATCGGTTGATATGGACAGCACAGACATTTTCCACTTTCTCCATTTTTACAGGATATACATTTAGATTTTAAACGACCCACAACTTGTAATTATTTATTCTTAGTATTTTTTCTTTTAGAATAGAATATTATACACTTACATATTTACTACAGATTATGGAGTTGTACAGGTTTCATTGGTGGTAAACAGTCACACAAATAAGTAATTGAATATTACTTTTAAAAATCAAGACATAAAATAGTCAGCAGCGCATTTTAAAATTAGAATGAGTTGATTTTTATTCCCACATCAAAAGCTCAAATTAGAACATACCTTTATTTATTTTGTTTACTCTGCCCCTACTCTAATCTAGACAAATTAGTTTTACTCTTTTTAGCCATTTTTTTTAGAAATGTATCCCTCAAAACCACATACACTGAGCACCAAGATCACTTACCTTTTTATTGTGAAACAACAACCATCATCCTTATGGCCCATACACACTATCCGAATACAGTACGATTTTCGGATCGTGTGTACACTACTTTCGAGAGCGGATCACGACAGTTCATCTAAAATTATTTGATCTGACAAGCACGAAAATTTTCCTTGTACGATACCAGATCGTACGATTTTCATTTAGTCAGTGTAGTTGTTGTCCGAAAATACAATACAAATACATTACAACACATGACATCACTTCTGTCGTACATTTTCGTGACTTTAGTAACCTATTCAATTTCTACTTGCGACTATTAAGCGAAAGAAGTCGTACGATCCGACGTACGATATTTGGATTGCGTGTACGGGTCATTAGAAGAGACAACAGAACACATATACTAACCGTCTTTAGTGAGTGTGCCTAAAGTATAACTGAAGGAAAAACTTTTCTTTAGTTTTAAATGCAATGGAAAGGGATTAGAACACCTGTAAAGTGTTAATGCTGTCTGTGTCCCTGTTTGGAAGATTCACCCTCTCTATTTGTCCTATTGACTGTTATCACTGAAAGTGAAAGGAAATCCCAAACATTTAGGGAACAGCAGAACAGGAATAGAGGGAAAATATTCCAATGAGGGACACTAGTTCTGATGAAAATGGTGACTACCTTCACTTTGGGGGGATTTCCTCTGGAAAACCTACTCAATGGATGGCAAAAAAATAAAAACACAGACAGGGTCTATAAGCCTCCCTTAGCCTAACCCAAATGAAATAAAATAAATAAATAATACGTTTTGTCCTTGTCTCTGCTTTGTGCACCCATTTATATTTTTTTATTACTTAAAAATATCATATCTTCACTTGTTTGTACTAAAAAAATAGAGCCTTATGCGTGTGCCTGCATTGCCAGAAAACAAAAAATGTACCTCATATACACAAACTAACTATATATAAACACTAATGACTTTGTCCCATATTTACTGCTAATATACGGTACTTCATTAAATGATATAGTGCTGACCCTAAAATAGGACCTCCAGAGACTTTATAAATAGAACTACAAAGCTGTAGCATCGTAGCTTTTCCAGATAGAGAGAATTATTAATACCGAAATATTATTTTTAATATTATCTCTCTATGTCTGCTCCTGTTGCTTTTTCTCTATGTGTTCTGTGTTACCCATGTTAGGAATTAATGAACTAGAAGAGAATGATTGAATCAGTAAGGAATTTAGTGTGGTGTTAATTTTCCCCCAGCGGGCGGTCAAACGGTGGAAATAAATCCCAGAGTGCTTTGCTAGAATAGAGTCCAGCTTTGGTTAAAGTGATTGGACTTGATTGACTGGCTGCTCGTTTCTGGAAGCTCGCCAGAGATCTGAGGCACCTTTGACCCTGTCAGTGGTGGAAACCGAGTGATAGATTGAGCCTGGTTATGGCTCCTGATGGAACTTGAAGTTGTGAGGCCTACCCATATGGAAGGGGAAGAAGCCATAAAAACATAAAATAGGAGATGCAGATAATACCTACCCAACAAGGATTCTTTCCATAACTGCTGTGAATCTCAGTAGTTGATCTCTAACTCTGTTGAAGATCATACTGAGTGGGTTTCTTTAGCTAGGCAATACAAGCAGCAACAATTAATTACAAAATGTATTAACCAATAGAATTTAACCACAATTTAATTTAATGCATTCAGATCAGTAAAATATAAAATTTGCTTTGGTTAATGTCCTTTGCAGAATAATATTTGATTTTTGAATAAGTATGATGTTTTCATAATTTTTTGTGTGAAATATCAAATGAAACAAACTGTCATTCCTGGTATGAATATTAAATGACTTTACAATTAGTTTTTCCCAAAGACCCCTTTAATAGTTATACCACCCAGTTATATTACCAAACAATTCATACTTTCAAATGGCTAGTTCATCATTGCATTTGATGAGTGATGACATCATCACATTCTACCTATAGCACATTTAGACACAGGACCGCCACCCAAGGTGTCTCCATGTGCTTTGTTCTGTGTGCATGGATGCCTGACCAAGCACATGAATCTTTTTTTTTTTTGGTCCTAGAATTCCAAACTTCAATTTAAAAGGAATTGTGTGTTTTGGACATTAAAATATTTCCATATTCTGAACAGTAAAACAGCTTTAAAGCACAGTGGAGTAATTAATCCTCAAATTTCACAATAGAAGATGGAAAGGCCTTAAATGCAGGTCTCAGCAACCCCGCGCCCCCCCCCCCTCTTCCTGTACATGTGCTCTTTTTCTATATTAGGGATTAGAAGGCTGGAAAATTGCTAAGTCACTGCTCAGAGGGGAAGCATAGTAAACTGAGCTGATGAAATTACACTGCAAGTGAGAAGGAATTTCTTCACAGTGTACGTAGCTAGGGAGGTTATTCTATGCATGGTTCGCTTTTTCACTCAGGACCTTCTCACCAGCTTTATCGGCGGCACAAAACCATCAAAAAACATGTAAGCCAATATACTTGCCTTTCTCCTGGCTTCCATAGTGCAATGGGTGACATCACCATCCTTCCAAGGAGATTCTGGACAATGCTGAGCACTCCACATATGACTGCAGTAGTGTCATCTCTCGAGATTATCGCTACTTGCCATTCTCTGGGATCTCACCTGATGGATGGTGATGTCACCCTTGCCAAGGCACTGCGGGAGTAAGGTAGGTGTATTAACTAACTTTATTTCCCACTCAAGTGTTTTTTAAACTTTTTGTGCAGCAAACTAAGATCTGGGGGGACCCCCATAAATGGACCATGCTATTTAAATGCAATGTTTGCTTTAAGAATTTGTAAACATTTGAGTGTCCACAGCCCAAACACATTTCCACTTTTGGGGGGGTTGGATGCCTCCTGTGTATGCATAGTTACTCTATTGTATCTGAAATTTCATTCGAGTTATTATATACCTTCCACTGTTTTTAGGTGAGATCCCAGGAAAACAAAACATTTCTTGCTATTGAGATGAGGAGGGGGTCCTCATTTTAGAAAAATTGAGGTAGACCCTACCACCGCAACACTGAAAAAAAAAATCACTGTGAGCATCTGCAAACTGTCCATAAAAATACAGGTTTATGGGCGGTCACTCATGCAAGCACAGTCCAATTATTTTCAGAGTAAACTAACTGCAGGTTTTGCACAGAGTAGTAGCAGACTCAACCGACTTTGAATCTTCACAGAGAGGGACAGTAAGGAAAGCCACAAGCCGGAGTCCATCACTGCCATATCTGGTGTAACATGTTTGGGATAGAATTTCTACCCTGGCCAATTGACTGTTCACCCAGATATAATGTTAGGGGCTTCTATTAGATATCCCTGTAAAATAGCTGGGCGTCCCGGTAACATAGCTTTTTTTTTTTTTTTCTTGGAAATCCCTTTATAACCTATTGGGAGAAATAAACAAGACACAAGTGGGTTTATCCAAATAATAGATATTTTCAAAAGGGCTTCAGTGGATTAAACATCTGGGACAAGCTTATGTTTTATGTGTAAATAAAATTTTGGAAGGTATAGAACTTCCTGGATTTTGTTTTCCCCCTGCACACGCTTACAAGTTACTAGGGTGTCACTGCTATTGCTATCTATTCTTAAAACAACACTCTTCTACCCCTTGAAAACAGGCCTTAAGGGACACAACAAGCTTCCTGTCACCTGTGTAGACTCCACTAAGTGATACAAGTGTTACATCGGAGTTTTCTATTACCAATGGCCTGTCTTCTCTATAAAATCTGTGTTTTTTTGGCTTCTTATATGATGATTTTTTTCCATTATCTGACAGACTGTTAAGTATTTTTAAGTCTGGTTATAATCCACAATTCTGCAATGAAATCCAAACTTTAGCCAGAACACGCCCTTAAAAAGAATGTGAAAAAGGAAACGTAAAATGAAGTTATGAAATATAAAATTACACTTCCCAAAGATAAACACAGAAGGGACCCCAGTGCAGATGTGAATTCTCCCAGTAATTGACAGTTCTTCTTAAGGGGGGGGGGGCATGGAGTTGGTGAGCAAACTCTTCAGATTAGTGATTTGCATGTTTAGTATTGATTAAAGCCATGCCACCCTACCCAGAGCACCCTAGAGATGTGTGGAGTGATGCTACTGCTCTTAAGATACAACCAAATTGTCAGGAGAGATCTACCTGCCATAGAGAGTTCATGAAATATGATCAAAAATACAACAGTCCACCAACAGTAAAATCAGTTTTGGATGGAATTAAAGTACATGTAAACCCAAGTACACGAATGAAATATATTGAAGATTACCCATTCTTGGATGTCGTGGTTACATTATTATTTTTTTGCAGGCTTCTTTTCCCTTTATTTTCACTTGGTGATCCTGCCTGTAACACACTTCCTGTCCTAGGATGACAACTCTCACTGTACTTTTTCAATGGAGGAGCAGAGCTGTCACTCTAGGGCAGGACATATTTTTCCTGTCTTCGTCTTCATAAAATAGGTTTGGGGTGTTCTGAGGTTCACAAAGGTGAACTAGATATGGTTGATAACAGAGGCAGAACCATCAGATCACTATGGGAATTTAGGAGCTCACCAGATATCTGACAAGATTAGCAGGATTTTTTGGGCTGACTGATAAAACAAAATGCTTTCAATAGTGTACTTAACAGATTAAACAGGAGAAAATAAAAAAAAGTTTGTTAGGGTTTACGTACACCGGTAGTTTACATTACATTTTCATTTCCTGAAAGGCTATGCTTCTATTTTCTGTTCTTATTCAATATTAGACTGAAAAGAGGATAACTGTTGTTTCTTCCAATGTGTCAGTTGTATCCAGGAACTCATTTTCTTTACATTGACAGTTTTATATCTTTTGCTCTGAGCTTCTAAACAGACAAATGCACTAATATACGCACATGCATATCTCCAAAAACACATATGTTTTCTTGATGATATGTTAGGGATATGGCAAATATCGCTGGGTAGAACATTGAGTGACATGACATATGTTTATTTATCTACAGCCACACCTTGCATCAAGGCCATAAGCCCAAGTGAAGGTTGGACTACAGGAGGTGCTATGGTCATCATCATTGGGGACAATTTCTTTGATGGTCTTCAAGTGGTGTTTGGAACAATGCTAGTTTGGAGTGAGGTAAGTGAATAGGTATGTCCTAGATAGATTGTGCACAGGCTAACAAAATCTGCTTGGTTGTCATAGTTTACATGGTAGATCATGGGTCTTCAAACTATGGCCCTCCAGGTGTTCAGGAACTACAATTCCCATCATGCCTAGTCATGTCTGTGAATGTCAGAGTTTTACAATGCCTCATGGGAAGTGTAGTTCTGCAACAGCTTGAGGGCCGTAGTTTGAGGATCCCTGGGGTAGATGCTTAAAAAGAGTCACAGCAAAAGCATTTTTATAGGTTCACCATGGACATCCTTTTGAAGTCTGTATTATATACCTACTAATAGGTGGATCGAGGAGCCAAATAAAGACAAAGCGGCAGCTAATAAGGGAACATTTGATCTTGTCCAATACCTAGAAACAAAGAAGATGTGTTCTTGCACATCTTTAAGTTACTGAAGTTTAGCAGTTGATAGTCAAAGTATAGAACCGAGCTTCACATAAGGAGCTGAAAAATATTTGTGTCAGTCCTCACCCCCTCTGTTGAGAGCACTTACATAGTTAGCAATGGGGAACCTTCTACTGCATTATGGGATCTGACTTTTTTCTATCTGGTCCAGATCTAATCAACTATAGCAAGTTTACAATCAGGAGCAGCCTCATAAAATGTCCTAATTTTTTAAATTTTGTCACATGTGCCAGTTTTCCCGCCAACTCAATAAGCAATAAGGATTTTTTTTTACTAAATGGACTGCTGTCTACTTTAATGTTTGTATTTTTTGACTTAGCTGCAACTAGTGCTCAGTGCTTCTATGTGTAAAGAGGCCCACAGGAAAACCATTAAACAGAGCGTATGTCAAGCCAAAAACTTTTTTTGGGATTTGGATAGTGTGGGGAAGGTTTTTACTGCTATCCTGGGCTCTGTTATATATATTTACCCTCCCTTCATGTCCTGTGGACAATGGTCTAAGCAGTAAAGAAGTGGTGGGAAATCTGCAACAGTGACACAGACAGAGTCCCGGGTTTTAGTAAAAATCTGACAAGGGTTCCAACCTTTCTACATGTTATCCAAAACTAAGAAAAAAAGTTTGCTGGTCCCCATAGTAGTCACATGATTTTCTTTGGCTACATTCATACCCCTGAGCTGTGACCTGTTACAAACTCTACGGATATGGAACAGATTTTTACATTATAAAGTGGATTCTGAGCATAGTCAATGGAAGCTGATTTGGTATGTGCTGTCACTCATTGCATTGTGGTCTCAAAATGAAACAGATCATCCAATATAGAAAATAACATGACATCTCAAGGTGAACTGCACGGTCTGACCTATATCAAGGATGCAGCTGTGGCAAAAAAAACTGAGCTGTGGAATACTTGGCTGGAAACCAGAAAATTAAAGATGAACTCATCAATTATTTCCAGATGTTTACAATATATATATATATATATATATATATATATATATATATATATATAGTCAGTTCCAAAATTAAAAATGGACTATTCTGATTATACGGCATTATATGTATTTCCTGTTTCTCACATATATCAGCCATTTTCTGTGCCAAAGACTCATCTGCATGGATGGAAGCATTGATGATATGTGCAGTTCATGCACAGTAACTTGGATTTGTCATTTTTGTTGTGCAGGTTAGAACATTCAAACAAGAAGCATTCTATAGACAGGGATGTCTAGCTCTACTTTTTAAGGGCTACTTTGAGGCAATGGTTGAATAGAAGATATTACATTGCTTAAAGTGGAATTTCCCTAAATCTCTGATATGTGTTAATTCCAGAAAATGTGACAATTACACACCCTCTAAAAGTCCTAGATCCCCACAAATATAACTGTACTTACATTAGACCATACGGCTTGCTGTATGCCTAAACCTTTCTGGGGTCTTAGAATAGGGAAAAAAGTGCTGGGAGGTATGGACATCAACGATGGATTCTGGAATAGAGCAATAATAGAAGTCCAGTGGTCTTGTGTGTCTGGGCCATAGTGATTTTAATCCGAGATATATTCAAAGTGGACCTGCATAGATATAAATATGGAAGCTGATACACAGTATTAATTCTAAAATGTGTAGACTTTGGGCAATAATTGCTTCAAAACCTACTACAAAACTGACCCAGAAGAACCATGTATCCAGTGATGTATTAAAAGTCTGAACTTTTGTCTTTTGTCTCCATTCTCATCTCAGGCTACTAGTATGGCAGCCCCTAAAGTGTATATTTTTTTTAGTTTTGGATAAAATGGTAGGACATTAGAAACTCTTTTAGGTTTTATGTCTGTGTCCCCCATTAGGGAGATTTACTCTATCTGTATGCCCTGCAAACCATTATAACTGGGACTGAAAGTAGTGGAAAATCTAAAATTAGTTGTTAGAGTTGTTACTAGAACAGGAAAATATTTCTAGTGGTAATACTTTCCAAATACATTCCAAAACAACTGTCTAAGAGGGGTATTGGCTTTAGATATATTTTGAGTCCTGCATTTTATTAAATTCACTTCCGTTACTCACTTATTTTGTCTCTTTTTTTCTCACAGTTGATCACTCCACATGCTATCCGGGTACAAACGCCACCACGACACATTCCAGGAGTCGTAGAAGTGACCCTGTCCTACAAATCTAAACAGTTCTGCAAAGGAGCCCCTGGAAGGTTTATTTACACAGGTAAATGTGACTGCTGATCAGAGAGAATTTCTACCATCCTTATCCCAAGGGGGTAACCATAATCACAGCAGTCCATGTTCCTGCTATCAAATACTAAAGCATAGGAGTACTTCCAAGAATCTACCTTTAGGAACATACCCTGTTGGATTCTTTCATATTCTTTCATATATTTTAGACCGAGGGGGAGATTTTCTAAAACTGGAGCACTTAGAATCTGATGCAGCTGTGCATGGTAGCCAATCAGCTTCTAATGTTAGCTTGTTCGATTAAGCTTTGCATTAAACCTGATTGGTTTCTATAGGTTTGTACCAGATTTTGCACGCTCCAGTTTTAGTAAATCGGACCCATATGTTTTAGAGTGCTAGTAAAACAATTTGTACTTTACAATCTCTGTTGTAGGATTAAAAGAGACCTATCTAAAAAAAAACTCACACTAAAGCAGAAACATTAATAAATCACATTATTTTTTAACATTAATCACCTAAACATTAGCACCTGACCATTTTGCAGCTAAAAGACCAGGCCCCTTTTTGCGATTCGGCACTGTGTCGCTTTAACTGAAAATTGCGCGGTCGTGCAACGTGGCTCCCAAACAAAATTGACGTCCTTTTTTTCCCGCAAATAGAGATTTCTTTTGGTGGTATTTGATCACCTCTGCGGTAAACAAAAATAGAGCGATAATTTTTAAAAATTGCAATATTTTTTACTTTTTGCTATAATAAATATCCCCAAAAAATACATAAAAAAGTTTAAGCCGATACATATTCTTCTACATATTTTTGGTAAAAAAAAATCGCAATAAGAGTTTTATGATTGACGTTTACAAAATAGTGGAAAGTTTTATTGCATTTGTATTAATTATCATTTTTTTTACTAGTTATGGAAGTGTTCAATGATTTCTTTCATGACTGCGACATTATGGCGGGTACATCGGACACTTTTGACACATTTTTGGGACCATTGTCATTTTCAAGGCGATTAGTGCTATAAAAATGCACTGTTTACTGTGAAAATTACACTGGCAGTGAATAGGGTTAACCACAAGGTGGCGCTGTAGGGGTGAAGTGTTCCCTGCATAGTGTTTCTTACTGTAGGGGGGGTGGGCTCTGTGTCACATGACACTGATCTCCGCTCCGAGTACACAGAGCCGAGATCAGTGTCATTGTCACTAGTCAAAGCGGGGAGATGCTTGTTTACACAAGCATCTCGCCGCTCGACACCTCCGTGAGATGATCGCAGGGATCACCGCGGCAATCGAGTCCGCGGGACCCACGGTCCGACTCATGGGGATGGCGGCAGGGTCGCGAGCGCGGCAGGGTCGCGAGCGCGGCAGCGCGCGCACGACCACACAGAACGTACAGGTGCGTACAGGTACAGGTACGTTGATATGCCTGTCCGTGCCATTCTGCCAACGTATATGTGCAGGAGGTGGACCTTAAGCGGTTAATTAAAAAATCAGCAGTGAGGCGAACACATGGAAATTAGTATGCTGGGGTTTCCAGGTGTCCATAGTAAGAAGCAGCATTAAAAATGTTCATTATATCATTTTTTTATTTTTTATTTTTTTATATAGGTGTATTTGGGAGAATTGTTGTTGTTTTATATGCTAAAATTGAATACACCAAATAATGATTTAATTTTACAGCACTTTTTGACAAATTCCTAAAACTTTATATATATATATATATATATATATATATATATATATATATATATATATATATATATATATATAGATAGATATAGATAGATAGATATATAGATATATATATATATATCTATAGATAGATATATCTATAGATAGATCTATCTATAGATATATATATATATCTATAGATATATATAGAGAAGAGATATAGATATATATAGATATTTAATTTGTTTATAAACCATGTACAGTAGAATGTTTTATTAACACAATACAGACCAGTAATGTGCTATAACCTGTTCTCTTCTGAAGAACCAACAAAGGCTATAGAATCATGATGCAGATAATATTGTTAGAACAGAAAATGTGTGGTAATCTAAATTTAAATCCATAAATAATGAATCACACTTTGCAAGCATCACCAAGCACAAATAGCAGACATTTCACACCTTACTTTAGTGACAAATTATAACCATTGCTGCCCATTATGAGTGAGAACACTGGGCTCCCAAAGGGTTCACTATATTCTATAAAGAAAAACAATTATTCTAAAAATCCATTTTACATCCATTTGCAAGGTGCAGTAGGTGTCAGTAAACAGAGCCAGGACATAATGTGATATAGAGCCTCTTCCACATTACCTCTATCCCAGGACTATACCAAATCACATCCAGCTTAATTCATTTGGGGTTTGAGATTCAGTGGCAGCTGAAAGTGTATTATTAAACTGCTTAAACATACCCAGTGGGATAGGGGAAAGTCTAAGTTTAGCCAACATTACATTTTTTTTTCCTTCAAGTCTTAGATTTTCTATTAAATTCCCTCTTGTCTGGTTCCTGTTATATTAAAATTCATGTTCCTTCTAATTACTTAATAAAAAGTAAATAGAAATGCAGTTTCTGTGGGGATGTGACCTTCTCTGTTCATTTAATTTGAGGATGTTTTTCTTAGATAAACAAGGAGCGGAGGTTACAGTATGTTCTGATACTGATTTTCTGAGAAAATTAGTGGCAGCAGTCGGGGGGGGGGTAAAATGACTTGATCTAAAACAGGTGACAGTCTGCAAAGCTTACAATCTAAAGATGTGTATAAATGTACACAGTGACAGAGCTCAAAGACAATGTCATACAGACAATTAAGATATATAAATTACCATTCAGATGGAGCATATGATGAAAAAGGCATAAAACATCTATGAAAATGATCAATTGCTCTGGAGATATGGACATGTTAAGTTAATGGCACATCTCAAAATTTTCTGTAAAGAACCATCATTGAGCCCTTTTATTGGTAGTAAGATTGTTCAACTTATTAAATCTGAACACTTGGTGCAAAAAAAAAAAAAATTGATTTAAATATTAATACTTAACAGCCACAAAGGAAAAGAGTACCGCTCCAAGCCCTGCATCTATCAATGATGTGAAACATGTTAGCTTTTTTTGTCCCCTATGTCCACTTTCTACCATTGATTGCAGTGTTGCATGAATTTTTGGATGTTATACAGTTTTGGATTTTATCCTTCGTTCATTTTGTTTCAATAAATCGCCTATCAGAGTGCGGCAGTCCAGAAACATTTCTCTTTTCCACTTAACAGCCATAAAGAATAAAAAAAATACTTTCTGTGCACCAAATGACTATGCAATTGCTGATGATAACTTTCTTCTGAGGATCACAGATCCACAATAAAGCCATAGTCATAGCTTCTCTGTCTCAACTACATGGCAAGCTATCTGATCACCCAAAATTTTCAATAGGAATAAACTGAGTATCCAACAGAAGCTGCACTAGATCTAGATTTTAATATTTTGTAGCTGAATTAACTAATACGTTTATCAGAAACCACTTAAAAGACTCAAACGTAAAATTCTGACCACTGAACTGGTAGGCTTGAAGCTGTTACGGTCAACACAGGTACAATCACCAGTCTATTTTATGATCACACTTAAAGGGTCACTAAAGGATTTTTTTTTTAGCTTCCTTTACCCTAATGCAGTCCTGGTTTCATGTCCTCATTGCTCGTTTTTGCTATGATGTTGCTGTAATTCTCCTCTGTTCTGGACACTTCCTGGCTGTCTGTTTCCTGAGGACCACAGTACTGGGAGCTTCTTGTTTTGTTTTCCAAACCATCACTGCTCTGTATAGCACAGATACAGATAACATGCAAAAACGAAACTAGATGCAAAAACGAAACTAAAAAACTGCAGGTACATTATATGATTGATTTTTAATCGTTTTTAAAAGGAATCAGTTAACTATTATGTCTCTATACCCTGTAAACAGTCATTTCAGCAAAAAAAATGTTTTTCCTTTACAACTCCTTTAAGCACATCTCATGGCTATACTTTCTAAAAATCACTCTCCCTGCTGGACTTCACTAATCAGATTTTCTTTCATTTAGCATTAAACGAACCCACCATTGACTATGGCTTCCAGAGGTTACAGAAGGTGATCCCCAGACATCCTGGTGACCCAGAAAGGTTGGCAAAGGTGAGATCAGTAAATATGAACTTTTGTAATTCTGTAACTTACTACTACCCTCAATATAATATTAATACAAATGTCTTTATTTAGTAAAGCAGTAGGGCAATGGTATTTACAAAGTACAACAACCAATTACATTGCAGATTACTTATAGCTGAGGAATTCTGATTGATTTGCATAGTCTTATTTTATTTTGTATACATCATCATCTTTATTGAATAGGTCAGACGAACTGTAAAACTTTTACCTGTGTTCTCTAAGGAACCTGGAATAGCTAGCAATATACAGTTCAGGAGACGATTTGTCACCTACATTTACTTAAAAAAGAAGGCCATACACACAGATCTCATGTGCTGGAAAAAGAAACCTTCAGTAAAACACTTCTTCAGCTGAAATACACAAGTAAAATTCAGTGCTTGGGGGGCAACCCTTTCACTACAGTGTATGATATGGTAATGTGGACGCCAAATTATTTCTATTTAATAATCTCTCTTTAGCAGAATTCAATCATTACAACTAGTGGAGTTGTTTGCAGTGCAATCCAGTGTCACATTGTGCTGAAATTATTGCATAACTGCAAAAACAGTGTTAATATAATACAACAATTTTGGCCGGCAAATGGGCAGTTTTAGAGGAGGAGGGTAAAGGAAATATGTACTAATTTTCACTCCAGGAAACCTTTTAGCTTACTTTTTTCTGTTGGTTGTGTTTTCAAGGAAATGTTACTTAAGAGAGCAGCGGATTTGGTGGAGGCGTTATATGGAACCCCCCATAATAACCAGGTAATTCTTCAATACCTGATTTAGGTCTACATAGAAATCTATGAGCACGTTTTTTATATTTTGCTCTCCAATTACAACTTTTTCTTCTTCTGAAAAGGACATCATTCTGAAGAGGGCTGCAGACATTGCTGAGGCTCTGTACAGTGTCCCCCGAAACCACAATCAGCTTCCTACCTTGTCCAGCTCCCCTGTTCACGGTGGCATGATGGGACTTAACTCCTATGGGGGACAGCTTGGAGTTACAATTTCAGACTCACAGGCCAATAACCAGGGTGAGTAATGTATTATGTAACACTTGTCTTTGTCACTTTTTTTTTACATGTACCCAGGCTCCATGAGGCTTTGCCTGTTCCTCTCATCAAAGGCCCTTGGTGCCATTTATTTATTAAAGGAACGAACAGTAACATACCAAACCAGGCCTTTTTAAGGTTTACTGCACTTCAACATACAATACTGCAACCTTATATAGCACAAGGGAATGGTATACCTGTTTGGTGCCTCAAACTATTATCTTGCCTTCAGTTAGCTGTACTTGTCCAACCCCAGTATGTGAATTCCTATTACTGTTGTTAAATTCTCCCCTGTCCCCACTTCAAGGCTCCCAACTAACCACAACCTTGAAAAAGAGGAAAACCTAACTATGTACACCCATTCTCATTTTGCATGTTCTAGAACTAATACATTGTATGCACACCTCCAAGGCCTTTTTCAAAAAATTAAAACTATAATAGTTATAGATGATTTATTTTTATTTTTTTGAATATTTCTATATGTTTGCCTATTGTATCTAGGATACATTCGGAATACAAGCAGCATCTCACCACGTGGCTATTCCACCAGTTCCACTCCCCAACAGTCTAACTACAGCACTCCAAGCAACAGCATGAACGGTTACAGTAACGTTCCCATGTCAAACTTGGGGGTCCCGGGATCTCCAGGGTTCATCAACGGCTCTCCCACTACATCACCCTATGGCAGTAAGTACTTTATTTCTCAATCTTCACAGTGTATTTTGTAATTATAAGGTGTGTGTGTGTACACCAGGTTTTTCCAATTTCCAATTTCATTTGGGGTCATTTATGAAAACTAGTGAAGGGGTTACTGGAAGTGCTGCCCACATTAACCAGTCAGGTTCAGCAATATCGAGTGTAGTGTTTCCTTTCTTCAGTTTTCATACATTAGCTCCACTGCTTAATAAGAGTAAAATTCAGAACATGACTTGATGAACAAGGAAGATGTCTGCGTTGTCCATACCAACAGTAAGATTCTAAGCATTGTTTTTCTAGAGCAAGTCACACAATAAAATATGTGTGTTTACTGACTAGTATGGGCAATACAGACACTTTTCAAGAAATCTGTCGTGAACTATAAATATGTGCTGAGACATTTGCCTAGAACTAAAACTTTGCACCTATCTAGACTTTTACATTTATTTAGATCTATGTGCCTAGGCATCCGTTTGGAGACAGAGTTGTGTGCCCAAAACTCTATCTAGACCTATTGACCTATAGACCTCTATGTATGCCTAGGTCTTTTACCTAGATTTGTGTCTAGACCTCTGTCTCAAACTTGATTTATGAGTCGTGATGTCTGCATGCACTGGGACCTATGTGCTACACCTCTGCCTACAGGAAAAACTATGTATGTGGGCCTTTGCCTATACTTAGACTTGTATGCCTCTACCCCTGTCTGAAGGTGGACATATCTGCATTGATCTCTGCCTAGATCTTGTTTAAGATTAAAACTTATCTGGCTAGACATAGGTGCAGATTTAGTCTTTTGTGCATAGACCTACACTGTTGTAACTGGGCCATCACCTATTTGACTTAACCTAGACCTAAGGGCCTAGAGCACCAGCAAGACCAAGATTTGTCTACTAAGAGCACAGTCTAGATTTCAACATTGACTTATTCTCAGTCTGACTGTGCCCATACTTGCATTGCAGTTATGCCCTCCAGCCCACCCGTAGGATCATCTGGAAGTTCATCCATACTGCCTTTCTCCTCCTCCGTCTTCCCCTCCATGAAACAGAAGAGTGCCTTTGCTCCAGTCATTCGACCGCAGGGTTCCCCATCTCCAGCTTGTTCCAGTGGTAATGGCAATGGTTTTAGAGGTGAGGACACATTGGATGTTTAAGTGCACACCCAAAAATCTGAAATATAATGTGGTACATGTTGTTTTTGGTAAACAGATGAAAACCTTTTAGTTAAACAAGTTATTTACTAGTGGGGGCTTATACCATACATGAAAATTTGTGAAAAAATTAAAGTGGAGGCGTCACCTGCAATACCTACCGCTTCTTAACCACTTCAATACCCAGCCATAGACAATTGACGGCCTGGGATGGGATTTACCATCCTAAGTGGCCGTCAATTGACGGCCTGGGTATTGCAGGCGAATATCTGGATGATGCCTGCAGCCAGAGGCATCATCCAGATATCCATCTCTTCAGCCGGCGATTCTGCACAAAGTAAGAACGATCATAGCGGCGGTTCCGCCGCTTGATCGTTCTTACAGGCCGCGGGAGGGGACATCCCCCCCCTCCCGCCGCCATCCGGTGCGGTGCTCTCCGGGCTTACCTGTACCTTCGGGGGCCCGGAGAACGAATCGTCGGCGGCGGCGGCAGGAAGCATAGAGATGACTGGTGACCAGATGGTCACCAGTCATCTCTATGACCGTCGGAGGACCCGGGCGCGATCTGATGACGTCACACACCGGGTCCCCGTATGTAAACAAAGCCGCGATTGCGGCTGTAAGTCACCATTCATGAGATCGGTGAATTTTTTTTCACCGATCTCATGGTTTCCAGCCTGGAGGTGAGATGTGAGGTCTTATTGACCCCACATCTCTCCATAAAGAGGACCTGTCACACACATTTCCTATTACAAGGGATGTTTACATTCCTTGTAATAGGAATAAAAGTGGAAAAAAAAAAATGAAAAAAAGTGTAAAAATAAATAAAATATAAGTAAAAAAAAATAATAAAAGATAAAAAAAAAATGAAAACGCCCCTGTCCCCGATAGCTCGCGTGCAGAAGCGAACGCACACGCAAGTCCCGCCGACATATGTAAACGCCGTTTAAACCACACATGTGAGGTATCGCCGCGTGCGTTAGAGTGCCAGCAACTAATCTAGCACTAGATCTCCTCTGTAAATCTAAACTGTAACCTGTAAAAAATAAATAAAGCGTTGCCTAGGGAGATTTTTAAGTACCGAAGTTTGGCGCCATTCCATGAGTGTGCGCATAATTAAAGCGTGACATGTTGGGTCTCTATTTACTCGGTGTAACATAATCTTTCACATAATACAAAAAAATTGGGCTAACTTTAGTGTTTTGTTATTTTTTTAATTAATAAAACAATTTTTTTTACAAAAAAAAGCGTTTGAAAAATAATTGCGTAAATACCGTGCAAGATAAAACTTTGGAATGACCGTCATTTTATTCCCTAGGGTGTCTGCTAAAAAAAACATATATAATGTTTGGGGGTACTGTGTAATTTTCTAGCAAAAGAATGATGATTATTACATGTAGGAGAGAAGTGTCAGAATAGGCCCGGTATGGAGGTGGTATAAAAGCCTAGTATTGAAGCGGTTAATGTTGATAATAAAAGCAAAGCTAGCATGTGATTAAAGTAACACACCTAGTGTTTAAATAATCAATTAATGTTGGTAAATAAATCTTATTAAGATGTTAAAGTGCATATTTGTGCCTATGGAGATGGGAAAAGGGAGCACTACAAGCCATGGCACGTCCCCTGGGGGAAGAAGTCTACAGAATTTTCCTCTGAGAAAGCTCAGCCAGGGGACATCAGGGAAGGCCTAAAGGCATAACATAACCTAGCAGAACAAGTGAAACCTATTGTATGTACTTTTAAAACCTTACAGAGGTTCTAACTCCTTCCCACCTCAGTTTTTATTCCTGTAGGTGCCCCATTAGAGAGTTGTCTTCTAACTTTCTTTCTCTAATTCTAAGATCTACTATATATGACACAACAATATATTTGAGTAAGTAAGTTATAGATAGATGAACAATTTCTAATTGGATTAACTGTTTGAAACAAAATTAACAAATTCCAAATTAACAAAAGTTTGTTTGTTAAGGCAGAAAGAGATATGTGATGGAGCCTGCGATTTATTTTAATCATAATACCAAAGCTGTAAATTCAGTTTTCATATAACTAGCAAAATATTATGTAATACCTTATAGAGTGCTTGATCAGCATTCATACCACTTCCTACTCCAGCAAGGCTTATCATATAAGATCCATCTTTCTCTCCACCTGCCATACTATAGAATCAATTTGCAGTGAACTAAAGTAACCTACAAATATGTAGAATGATATGATCAAACAAATTCTGCACCTTAGGACTGCTGGCAAGTTAGGCCAGTGTTCTACAAGCCACAATTCAGGTGAACTGGTGCCAATCTGTGCTTCATGTAAATATGAACAGACCATTGGGCAGTTCTGTCCAAACACTACAAAGTGCACAGTATGTCCACAAACCAGGAATGGTGGTATACCACAGACAAGAACGCCATTAATAGCAGGGGACACAGATTAGGAAATGCAGGGAACCACAGACCAAGATAAAGAATGTGTAAAAAAAAGCCACAATTGGGGCCCTCAGCTCACTTTGTTGACTAGAAACTGATAAAAAAATGTTTAAAAAATGGACTGAATTTTCAATTACCCATTATCTCTTATGTTATCTAGCATACAAGCTAGAAACAGATAAGGTCCTTGGCGGTCCCTGGTTTGAACCCAACAATTCAACAATTCAACATCACCGAACACAAGAGGTGCTCTTTCATTTATTTATTCATTTATTTATTACAGGTTCTTATATAGCGCCGTCAAGTTACGTAGTGCTTTAAATATTTATTATACATTCACATCCGTCCCTGCCCTAAAGGAGCTTATAAACTAAACTCCCTAAATCACATTTATACATACACATACTATGGCCAATTTACACAGGAGCCAATTAACCAAACAGCATGTTTTTGGAGTGTGAGAGGAAACCGGATTACCCAGAGGAAACCCACACTTGTGTACATATCTTTATGCCACTTGAATTTCACTTTTTATTTTAATAGGATTCTTATAAATGTCATATTAGAATTAGTTTTGGATAAAATGTAGGAATTGCATTATGAATACTCATACCGAGTATGTCTTTCTGGGAGCCGTCCCGAGTGTTTTGCAGCCCCCACTAGTTATGTCGGAGCTCTGAAGTCCCTCTTCCACTGGGACTTAGGCCTGTCAGAACATAGAGTACAGAGGCTGCTGGGAAATCTCTGCAGGGTTCACAGCATGGAGCTGCAGTGTTCTGCTTGACTGGAGTGGAGAAGCAGACAGGACCAGTCATAAAATTTCATATACAGCTTGGGCAATGCAGCACTATCACATACAGGCACAAAGTGACTATTCTTCTCTACTGCATCCTTTTCCATGAAAAGATTTGTAGAAATATGTTAACTTATAACACAAGTAGTGCTAACATGAATGACATCTAAAAAGAAAAAAATTGCGCCAACATAAATCAAATAATGTGATAAAGTCCAAATATATAAAGTCCAATCTGTGTAAGATTCTGTGACGCAGGTAACACCCCAGTGTACTTCAGACAACAGTGAACCGCCACCACATGGACAGGAGCTTACCACACATAAGCTATAAGGAAGCCTATACAATCCAGAGCATATCGCAGAAATCAGTCACACGGCTTGTTTTGAAACTGGTGTATCACAGGATCCTCGCCAGATAATCACAGTATGCCACGTTGATTAAGCATCAATAAACAAGCAAGCGAACATCAGTCGGTCATAGAAAAGAAAAATAAGACCGCACATAGTGCATTACCAATGCATTTTATTAAAAAAAAGATGTAAAAAGCCACTTACATAGGTAACATGAAAGTTAGCAGAAAGTATATGTTGCCGGCCGGCATATAGCAGAAGCCCTTCCTCCTCAAAGCGAACGCGGTGACGTCACTGCACGCCTTCGTCCCATGAATGACATCTAATATCCCCTAGCAACTAGATTTTACATTTTATGATATAAGAGAGCTATATACAATGAGGAATGATTTCTGATTGGTGGCTTTAGGTTATTGCTCAAAAGTTTTTAGGCTGGATTCACACCCATGCATTTTTAGCGCTTTTTGCATTTTGCAAATTTGCACTGCAGTCCATTTAAGATGGTTTCCTATGGAACACGTTCTGTAGTGCAAATCTGCAAAATGCAAAAAGGACTGTATTGTATTTCTGCAAAACTGAAAATGCACAAAAAAAATGCATAGCTGTAAACGAGGCATCAATCTCCAGTTCTGTTCAAATATATGCAAAGTTATAGTTACATGTTAAAGTGTATCTTCACTGCATCTGAGCACCACAAACCAAAAACACTATTTAATTCATTTTCAATATTCAAAGCAAACTCCCCCATCCATTAATGTCTTATTATTAATTAAAATTATTTTGTTGAGAAATCACTTTGAAAAACACCCTCTCGCATTTCTGGCCATGGCCATCTTAAGTAAGGGCAAATAATTCATGTAGCATTTAGACCACTTTCACTTTTCAGGCTCTTTCACGCTAAAAAAAAGTGCCTGAAAAGCTTAATAAAACGTATTACCATTAAAATTAATGGATGCATTCACACTGGGGCACTGCCCTGACAGCTATGAAAAACACCCCTCTCCATTGAAATTAATTAAAAGCTCTTCAAAAGCACCTGAAAAGCTCTTCAAAAACAGTTTTTCAAGCGCCTCAGTGTAAAAGAGGCCTAACTTCATGGAATCCATCTGCCCTTAGTTCAAGCATACATGCAGGAGAGTGTGCTTAGCTGAGAAAATCCCTACTCCCCTCCTGAAGACTCCTTCATCATTTGCCTAGGCAAGAAACCAGGAAGTAACTAAAGAAATGTAAAAAAAAAAAATTTAAAACAAGTAAATATGGCATGCTTTCTTATCCATTTGCTAATGCTAGCAGCATGAGAATTTAAAATTATCAATGTTGATTGGGAGAGAAAAGTTCTGCTTTAGGTCAATGAGGTTTACCCTATACATATGGCTACAAACACATCTGGGACAGAACGTAAAGCTGTTTCCCATAGTAATCAATCAGAAATAGGGATCTTTGATTAAACTAAAAACAGCTATTTTTTTTTTTTTTCAATTTTCCAAAAGTCGCAAGGACGTTTATTTAAAAGATCCTGTATGTATCTCAATACAAAATGTTATGAAAAACAAAAACAACAGAAGACATAAAAAATTGGGCAATTCGGCATAAAGCATTTTTCCCCTAAATTGCATATGTTGTTTTTCAAAGTGTGTATTATTTATAATGCAGGATTATGAATTTCCTGCCATTTTATATGATAGCTAGTTAGTAAAATATTATATTTTTTCACAGAAGATGTGCATTTTTTTAGCTTTTACTAGTTTTGTAATAATGCTTCATATTTAGTTTTTCATAAACTAGAGAGGCCTTTGGGTATATAGTTAGGTATATATGCGTTCTAGCAGTTAAACCGTTAAATGCTACAATGGTAACTTGATCGCTGCAGGGGCTGGGGAATACCCAGGGATCTTGTTTCACTCCCAGGCCCAGTCTGTCAGCACTGGCCTCGAAAAGGTCTCCCTCATACCCCAGGGATGTCCCCTCATCCCTGCGCTGGCAGCCATTCAGCCAATACACTGTAGGGCAGAGGAGAGATGAGGAGCCAGGCAGGAAACCAGCCTGTATTACACCTCAGATGCAGCAAAGCCTGTGTGAATATGTGTTGCTATGACTGCCATTCCTGTGACTTGTCAGGGACAGTGAGCCTCGAGCAGACATCTGCAAAGGGCAGCACAACATTATTCTGTGATAAGTATCTGCATTTGTGATCCATGGCATGCTGAAAAAGCCTGTTCTAAACAATGCACACACCGGAGATCAGTTACTTACATGACCAGACTGGCGTGTGATTAAAATGTTCCCCATGTACATCTTTAATACATGGAGGACTTAGACAATTCACTCAAATTCTAATGTCCTGTATACACGATCGGATTTTCCGACAGCAAAAGTCCGATGTGAGCTTTTGAACGGAAATTCCGACCGTGTGTAGGCTCCATTGGACTTTTGCTGTTGGAATTTCCGCCAACAAAAGATTTAGAGCTGTTTCTCAATTTTTCAGACGAAAAAAACTCTGATTGGAAATTCCGATCGTCTGTAGCAATTCCGACTCATGCTCGGAAACAATTCGACACATGCTTGGAAGCATTGAACTTAATTTTCTCGGCTCGTAGTAGTGTTGTACGTCACAGCATTCTTGACGGTCGAAAGTTCAGAGAACTTTTGTGTGACCGTGTGTATGCAAGCCAAGCTTGAGTGGAATTCCGTCAGAAAAAACATCAAAGGTTTTTCCGACGGAAAATCCGATTGTGTGTACGGGGCATAAGGCAGCCTTTTCTTAAACAAGGTTCCTTCAGAGGCTGCTCAGGCATCCTTAGGCTATGTGCAATTCCTGTCTCCCAGTTGAGTAACCATTGAAATAAATACATTTTTATCTATCTGTAAGGGGAGATTCTTCCCAATGACCACAAACATAAGGGCCCTTTCACCCCAGCAGACAGTATGTTCGTATTTCATCCATCAGTTTTTGGATGAAACATGTATCCTTATGGGATAGCGGGTGTCAGCGGATGAACATCCGCTGACACCCGATCTCATTGGTCCCCACTATGGTCTGGTTTTGCAGATGGAGGAAAATCCTATTCAGGTGAATACGGACAGACGGTCCATGTTCATTCGATTCCCCCATAGGGGAGAGCGGAGATCTGACAGGACGGTCCCTGCACAGTGTGCGGAGACCGTGCTGTCATCTGCCGGCTCAGTGGGGATCAACAGAGCGATCACTGCTGAGCAAGCGGATGAGACATGTACGGATCCTCATGGAATCCGTAAATGTGAAAGGGGCCTAAGGAGCATTCTTCCTACTGATTATCATACTAATGTATCGTTAGCTGTAGATGTAGTAATTATTGAAAAGGATTTCTTAAGACTGAAAAGTTATTTCAAGGGTTCCTTAATGTTAAAAAGGATTAGAAAGGCTGCTCTAGGACCTCTAATACCACACCTGTATTTTTCTGTGGCTCACAATGCCATCTAGCAGTGCCCATGGCATTAGTCAGAAGACCCTGTCATATGATATGGTACCAGTTTGGTTGGTTACCGATTCCCTGATGTCCATTCTTACTTTTTCATCCCACTCGGTGACTCTCTATCTGTAATTATGTCTACTTTCCATGCTTTGCTCCTCAGCTCTCTAAAAACCATTAATGTTGGGTCTCGGAGCTTCCCCCATCTGCCCACTAAAATGAAATCATCTTAGAGATAGTTATCAATAAACCCTACCTAAAGCCTTCCCTGCAGCAATACAGCCTGCTTAGTAGAATGAACTTTGAGCAACTGGTAGGTCTGCTATGTGTTTTCTAATATTTTTAACATGTAGCAGACCTTGGCCTTTGCAAACATGTAACCAACAAAAGATTTTTGCACAGATTCAAACACATGACATATAACAGTCTATGGTTTCTAGTTACTGAACAAAAACCTAAACTACAAGAAAATTAAACAGCAGTCCCATTACAAAACACATTGAAAACTTTCCCTTTGGGAGTGTCAACAGTGGAATGTAATCCAGACTATAGAAATGAAACTTCACTCAAAGGATAGAGTGAGAAAGGAGTCATTTTTTTGCTGTCTGTTTCTTTGTTTTATTTGGGTAAGAAAGTAATTGGAAGTGTAAAATGTTATGGAGGCCACCAAAACTGAAGTAGAGGAGATACCCTCTAATCGAAACACTAGTTCTGGAGACAGTGGTGTGTTTTGCCTTTACCTTGGGGAGATTTCCACTTACTTCCTGTTAGGGACAGAAAATTTGAAGAAATGTTCTCCCTAATGAGGAAATAGACAATAATAAGAAACCCAACTAAATACGATTCACAACTTTGAAATGTTGCCTACAGTTCAGCTTTAAAAAATAAATCATAAGGTTGAAATTCAAGGACTTTCAAAAATCACAACTAATTAACTGCTGCTGGTTGCCTGTGCCTTCAAAATTGCATAATCTTCGGCTGGATTCACACCTATACATTTTTAGTGTTTTTTGCATTTTGCAGATTTGCACTACAGTCCATTTATCATGGTTTCCTATGGAACACGTTCTGTAGTGCAAATCTGCAAAATGCAAAAACCACTAAAAATGCAAAGATTTGAATCCAGCCTTATTGTTCTATTCTCCGTGCCTTCCTGTACCAGTGACAACTGCCCATTCCCCAAGCTGTCATTTTTTGTTTTGGTGACACAGAGACAGGAAATATTGGAAAATCTTCCTAGTAATGTTACAGACAGTAATAAAAATACTCACTGCCAGAATTATGTTAGTTAGTTTAAAATAAATGAAAGACTGAAATATATACACAGCCATTCGTTTTATACAAATTACTGAAGATCATATTAATGTTCACAATGTTCCAATTCTTTTTAAGGAATTTCTTTTTTTTAATTATTATTATTATTATTATATTCTGTTTTCATGACTCTCTTTTATTCTTCTTTTTGTCTTTAGCTATGACGGGTTTGGTAGTCCCTCCTATGTGAAACAGACTGAACTGTTTGTATATGTATCAGAAGTGAAGATAAAAAAACAAGACATTGTGTGTGATGGCAGGGTCCATGTCTGGAATTGGATCTACAAAGCCAGGATCTTGTCTGTATCTATAGAGATCCACCACCAACATACCAGGGAGAGGAGGCCTTTGAGGAAATATGCTTCTCACGTTGGATTGGTGGCGAACACACTATACAGAATCCTGTACAGCGCTGGGATTTCATCAGACAACTACATGGAATATTTTGGATACTTTTTTTTTCTTCTTTGTAGGGAAAAAACTATTTCTATTTTCAGCCAACTTTTTCTGATACCGATTTTATGTTTGCGCCTTGGGACGATCATAAAAAAAAAAAAAAATACGAAAGGGACTGAACAGGGTATCGGCAGGGAGGACTCTGCATCCTTTATCTTCAAGGATAATCTGCTTCCTTTGCTGTATGTGTCTGCTTAAATGCTTACATTTTTTAATGTTTAATATGTTTTACATTATTTAATTGAATAAACTTGTAACTTATTGTATTTAGAATTAGGACAAAAGATCAACATATTAATAAATGATAAAATGGGTGATGGGAGACATGGTCTCACGGATAATACACATTGAGGACCTTGCATGCGTCTAGGACCAATTCTGATCAATGCTGGGCTTGGCTACTCATACTGCTACCTTGTCTCAAGTTACAACGTATAAATGTACAATTGTCATTTGAAATATTTAACAACTTGAATTTCATCTGCCTAGGCCTTCTCTAGTGGGTGATGGATGGTCACACACAGTGGTGGCTTACAACAGAAGCAGTAGCCCTAGGCATAGATCTCTAGAAAGGGGACCCAGATGTTTAATGTTCTACACCAGTGGTCAAGCATTATAGGGTTGAGGCAAAAGGATAGGAGTATTTTCAAGTATATTTATAAAGATGCCCTTTATTTTATTGTCTTAACAGGGTTATAGTATGGATATTATTAGGCAATCACACAAACATGGTACATAGTTAGGGCCCATGACTTCAATGTTTTATTAGTCAATGGTTACATGGAACTATATGACAGGAACCAACTGTTGAAAGATCGGTTATTTTTTTGAGGCTACCTTCCAATATTTTAATATTTCTAAAAGGGTCAGATCAATTTCCCACTTTAAAGCTGAACTCCTAGGATTTAAAGAAATACAAAATTCAAATACAAACATGGGAAATGTTTAACCTGCCCAAGGGTTTGTAAATCTGTGCAGCCACTCTTGTGATCCTTGTACTGTCTCAACACGGCACAACCGGATTCTAAATCTCAACTTGTTGAAGAAAACATGGTCTAAATCTGGCCATAGATGGAGCGATTTTCTTTCCTGCAACTATGAAATGCAGGAAAGAAAATTCCTTGATCCCCACCCCGTGGAGCTATTGTGTTCTTCTGGCAGGGGGAGCCACCCCGGCCTGGAGAACACACTGCAAAATTCCGACAGACTGGTTGTGCCCAAGTTGATTGGTCAATCAATTAGCCTGCCTATAGATGGTTTGAAACTCGGCCAGTCCCTGCTAAACTGTCTGGGATATGAACAGTCTATGGCCAGCTTAACACCTCTAGCTTGCAAACATTAAACAGCAGCACAATATTGACGTCATCCTTCTGCTCAACACATGTGCATGAAGCAAAACCTGATTGGCTCAGTAGGCGTTTTTTTTTTTTTTTAAATGACCAGAGTTTTCAGCTCTAAACTCACCTTGCAAAGTTATGCACATATTGGCATGTATTTGCCACACACTGGCATGCAATCTGAGAACTGGAACTACCTTGCTCAGACAGGCAGTTGTGGAGGAATGTATAAGCAACAGACCAGATGCAGTTATAGTTTGTGACATCCACAGTGGGAAATAGAAACTAATCAAATTATCTACTTCATTTAACTAACATGTAGTAGTCACACTTGCTTTTGTTGAGATAACTAAACCTATTTTGTATGCCACAGTGCTGTCAGTTTATATTTAAGCGGTGTTCAGTATACTGTTTGACTCCTGGACACCCATTTTTCATGTGGCACATTGCCTTTTTAGTACTACTGGCAAAAATGCAACAAATTGCTAAAAAAAAAAAAACAATAAAAAATTAACCGGGTTGTAATACATCCAGCTTTTTGTGGTTTGCAATACAAATATATATCTATCTGTACTTCAAGTACATCCAAGCCCTAACTGGATGACATTTAGGGGTTGATTCACTAGAGTCAAATAGACTGTGCACTTTGCAAAGTGCAGTTGCTCCAAAGCTTAGTAAATGAGGTACAGCTTTACTTTGCAAAGAATACCCAATCACATGCAAGGAAAAAGCAAAAAAAATAAATAAAAAATGTAAATATTTGCTTTTACGTGATTGGATTATAGAAGTTAGCAGATCTTCTGCTCATTCTTCTGCTCTGGAGTATATTTGCCTTTAGTAAATCAACCCCTGAGTTTGCGTAAGCACTGGGTTTTATTAACAACTATTACCATGTTTTTTTTATAAAATACAGTTTAAACCTTTCATTATTTGTTGCATCTCAGTCACTTCCTGTCTACATGCAATATTAGGGTTCATGCTCAGGTCTGCCCATATAGCGTAAATTTCAATGTATTTCCCTGCCAGGTATCCACATGTGCTGCATACATCATAGTCAATGCTTTACATAGTAAAATCAATGCTTTACATGGCTAATTGCTTAAACCTGCTATATGTATGAGTGTACAACTCTGGATACAGAAATTTTTGTCCAGAGTTGTAAATCTTTATGGATATGCATGTTTATGCGAATACATGCATATACATGCATATAGTCACGTACAGCCATTGACTTCTATAGGTGACTGTAGGCTACCTAGTGGTCCCTGGTGGGCTCCTGGGAAGCTCATGCATGATTGGCTGGCAACCCTTCAAGGGATATTTCTTATATCGCAGGGATAGAGAGGGTAAAATGTGGGGATGGGTATGCCTGTATGTCAAAAATGATGTACCAGTCAATGTGAGAGACGACATCACTAATGGAGAAAAGGAGGAGGTGGAATCCTTATGGGTAGTACTATAAAGGGAGGAAACTAAGGGGAAAGTAATACTGAGAGTATGCTATAGGCCCCCTAACCAGAGGAAGGAGGGAGAGGCAGACCTTCTCTAACAATTTGAAATAGGCGGGAATGATGGAAAATGTCATTATAATGGGGGATTTTAATTATCCAGGCATAGACTGGGCAGAAGAAACCACACATTCATCTAAAGCTTGCCATTTCCTAAATGTCTTGCAGGACAATTTCATGGGTCAGATGGTAAATGCACCAACTAGAAACAAAGCGACTAGACCTACTGATTACCAACAATACAGACCTGATCACTGATGTAGAAATTAGGGGCAATTTAGGAAACAGTGATCACTGGTAAGTTAGTTTCAGTATAAATCACACCAATAGGAAACATGAGGGGAATACAAAGACACTGAATTTCAAAAGAGCCAACTTCCCTAAACTACGATCCTTGCTAGAAGATACTAAATTGGATAAAATCTTAGCAACAAAGAACACGGAGGAAAAATGGGTATGTTTTAAGAGCATATTAAATAAGGGTATTAGTCAGTGTATCCCAATGGTAAATACATTTAAAAGAGCTAATAAAAGTCCTGTGTGGTTTAACTCCAATGTAAAAACGCATATAAAATCAAAGGAGAATGCTGAGGGATCATCATCAGCATTCCGACTCTACAAAGAATGCAACAAGACGTGTTAGGCCTCATACACACGACCAAGGAACTCGTCGTAAATGAAACGTCATTTTCCTCGACGAGTTCCTTCTCAGTTCAATCTTGACAAGCTTTCTTTGTGTACACACTGTCAAGACAAAATATCGTCGTTCTCAAACGCGGTGACGTACAACACGCACGATAGCACTATAAAGGGAAAGTTTGATTCCACTGGCACAACCCTTGGGGCTGCTTTTGCTAATCTCATGTTACTGTGTGTTAAGTAAAAGTTTGGTAAGAGACAATTCGCGCTTTTCAGTCTGTTACAGCTTGACAAATGTGCTATCTCCATTACGAACGCTACTTTTACCCATTGTGCGCTCCCGTCTCATACTTTATTCTGAGCATGCGCGGGTTTCTAAGCATACACACGAAAGTGTTTCTCGTTGTAAACCAGCCCGATGAGAAACACGACGAGAAAATTGAGACTCCCGACGAGGAAAAAGAGAACTTGTTCTCTTTTTTTCTCGTCGAGTTCCACGACAGTTTCCTCGACGAAAAACATACACAGGGCCGTTTTTCTTGGCAAAAAAAGCTCTGCTACCAAGTTTTTTGATGGATTCTGTCGAGGAAAACGGTTGTGTGTATGAGGCCTAAGGGAGCAGAATTGGAGCAGAAAAATGTGGATGTCAGTTTTGGTACATCCATGCCGTCTGTGCTGTGGTGCTAGCAGGACGCTCTCACACGAGTCGGCTTCACCAGGGATAGATCAGCTAGGCAGGCAGGTTGTTCCCCCAGCCCCAGCTGCTTCCAGGACTCACGGAT
Organism: Rana kukunoris; assembly: GCA_029574335.1. Classification (NCBI taxonomy): domain Eukaryota; kingdom Metazoa; phylum Chordata; class Amphibia; order Anura; family Ranidae; genus Rana; species Rana kukunoris. Next base: position 472,914,266 of record CM056051.1, on the reverse strand, counting down.
CACAGCTCTCCTTCCACCCTCTGGCCTCCATATTTCCCCACCACCAGCTCGCTTCCTTCCCCCAGGGGTCTCACAGGTAAGCCGAGCACTGGTGTTTCCCCCGCCTCCCCTGGGACAGCGCGGCCGTCCTTCTAAGGATAAGCCGCAGCTCTGCCCAGCAAATCACTCACATACCGCAGCCATCGGCGTTCTGCCTGCCTCCTATTTCTCCTCCTGGCCATCTGGCCAAAAAACAGAGGCAATCGAGGCACCCTGCCGCCACCTCCCCGCCTCTGTTCCTCCTGTTTTTCAACATCCGCGCCGACCTGTAGAGATTCGCAGCAGCCGCATTTAGGAAAGGCAGCGGCTTCATCCGTGGCCTAGCGGCGCGCCGCACTATCACCCAGGAATCCCCTCCAAAGCTGCCCAGAAACTCCCCCCCACCCCCCCATCCTCTCCCAGTCGCCTACCAGCCTTCCCCTGGAGACCAAGCAGACAGCCCCCAGCTTGGTCCCTTTTTTCTGGTCGGCGGCCATCTTACTACACCCCAGTACATCTCCCCCTATTCTGCCCCACCACGTATCCACCACCCCTTTAGCATTGATCCAGGGTTCTGGGTGATCGCCCTTGAGGGGTCAGGAAGGAATTTTTTTCCATTGCCGCAACACATTGGTTAGCACGGCCAGGGTTTTTTTGCCTTCCTCATGACATTTTTACGAACAGTCTACTGACTGAAATGGTACCAGCAGATTGGAGAAAAGCCAATGTAGCTCCAATATACAGACCAGTTAGCCTAACATCAATAGTATCCAAGCTCTTGGAGGGGATGATAAGAGGCTATATACAAGATTTTGGTAATGAAAAAGGTATCATTAGCAGTAATCAGCATGGATTAATGAAGAATCGTTCTTGCCAAACCTTCTATGAGAAGGTGAGTTGCCATCTAGATAAAGGATGGTGTATTTGGATTTTGCAAAGGCATTTGATACAGTTCCTTATAAATGTTTACTGTACAAACTAAAATCTGTTGGCATGGATCATAGGGTAAGTACATGGATTGAAAACCGGCTACAGGGGCTAATTCAGAGGATGGTGATAAATGGGGAGTATTCGGAATGGTCTAGTGTGGCAAGTGGGGTCCCCCAGGGTTCTGTCCTGGGACCAATACTATTTAGTTTATTCATAAACGACCTGGAGGGTGGGATAAACAACTCAATCTCAGAATTTGAGGATGATACTAAACTAAGCAGGGCAATAATTTTCTCCGCAAGAGGTGGAAACCTTGCAAGAAGTTCTGAACAAATTAATGTGGTGGGCAACTACATGGAAAATGGGGTTTAATGTAGAAAATTTTTAAATAATGCATTCGGATGGCAAAAATATGAATGCAATCTACTCACTAGGGGGAGAACCTCTGGAGGAATATAGGATGGAAAAGGACCTAGTAGATGATAGGCTTAGCAACATAGGTGTGCGCAGCCTATTGCATTAGGGTGTGCACCCCAAAGCTCAAACAAACATGAACGCCACCTGTTGTCACAGGGAGGAGGCTCTGATGGTGGAAGACAGTTGATTGGGAGCATATTACGCTACATCCTAAGTATAACTGTAATGTGTTGAACAGTTAAACCTAGCCTTTAATAAAATGGGGTCATTTACACTGGCCACTGGCACCCCAACCACCCACCTGGTGCCACCCCTGGATAATGCTAATGCACATGAGGTAATTAGGGTGTGCCCAGGCACACCCGGCACACCCTGTGTGCACGCCTATGCTTAGCAATGACATGCAAGCTGCTGTAAACAAAGCAAACAGAATATTGCATTAAAAAGGGGATTAACTCCAGAGATAAAACTATAATTCTCCCACTCTACAAGACTCTGGTCCGGCTGAACCTGGAGCATTTCGTCCAGTTTTGGGTAACAGTCCTCAGGAAGGATGTGCTGGAACTGGAGAGAGTCCAGAAAAGGGCAACAAAACTGGAATTGGAGGACATTATTTATGAGGAAAGTTTACGAGCACTGTACTTATTCTCTCTGGAGAAAAAGATGCTTGAGAGGGGATATGATTTCAAAGTACAAATACCATACTGACCCCACAATAGAGATAAAACTTTTCCACGAAAGGAAATCTAAAAAGACACGCGCCCATTTACTAAAATGAGAAGAGAAGCAGTTTAACCTAGAACTGCGTAGAGGGTTCTTTACTGTGAGAGCGGTAAGGATGCGGAATTCTCTTTCACAGGTAGTGGTTTCAGCAGGGAGGGGGGCATTGATAATTTAAAAAACTATTAGATAAGCACCTGAACTACCACAACATACATGGATATACAATGTAACACTGACATATAAGTATACACACAGGTTGGACTTGCTCTCTTTTTTCAACCTCACCTACTATGTAACTATGTGCATGGCCCCCTATGCATATTTAAAACAACTAAGACAGTTGTTGGAGTTACATTATCTTGTTAAATCCTAGTGATTGGTTTTACATATACTTTAAGAAAAAGTTACATGGTATCAAGAAATAAACACAGTATCATTCCTAAATGAAGAGAGTTTGGTTTGGTAATATCAACACCTATGCCTATGATCCCTTTCACACTGGGGGCATGGCCGCTTTAGCGCTAAAGTGCTAAAGGATCAGTTCATTCAAATTAAGCAAATGTATTATTTGCCATAACAAGGGCTATTTTCAACTACAAGGCTGTTGTTTCCATGTCTCATTGCTGAGAATATCCTCTAAAAGAAAAAGTATTGGAGCTTAGTGAATAAAGACTTAAATTATGTCACCATCCAAGTCTTGATGCAGTAACTTGGCCTGTCTGTAACCAAAGGCAATAGCACTATGAATTATAGTGACAATCTGATCTCTGGCCTGGCCCAAGGCACAGTGTGCCATATTTCATAACCACACATTACAGCCATAACTATACTTAATGGGGCGCTATAGCAAAACCATTAAGTGGCCTCTGTCTCTCTAAACCACATCCCCTATCTAACCATCTAATAATACAGAACACTAAGGCCGCGTACAGACGATGAGACGTGTCCGCTCAAACATGTCCGACGGACCGTTTCCAGTGGACATGTCTCATTGGATTTTGGTCCGATGGCGTGTACACACCATCGGACAAAAATCCCCTCGGGCTGAGGACGCGGTACTTCCACGCATGTGTCAAATCCATTTGATGCATGCGCAGAGATTTCTGTCCGCTGGTTAGTGTAATAACCAGCGGACATATCCGACGGACATGTCTCCGGCGGACAAATTTCAAAGCATGCTTTGAAATTTGTCTGCTGGGAAAACATGTCCGCTAGCCCGTACACACGATCGGATATGTCTGCTGAAACGGTCCGTCGGACCAGTTTCAGCAGATATATTCGATCGTGTGTACGCGGCCTAATTGTTTTTAAGAAATTTCATAGCTGTCCCCAATCTCTACACACATTCATTTTAACCAAAACGGAATTGATTCCTATATACTGTAAATCTCAGATAGCTTTGGGCCCAATAGCAGTTGCATCTTCAGTCATGGCTATACTTACTCCCTTGCAGTGACAGGTGATGCTCCATTTTGGGGGGGGGGGGGGGGGCAAACAAACCACCGGGCACACCTCACCAGTCGGTCAGATGGTCAGTTGGCAGGTCACACCATGCCACCCCACCCCCGTAGCTCGCTTGTCTGTCTGCCCACCAGCCCCACACTAACCCCATCTAGGACGCAGACAGCTTTGGGGATCCTCTCTGCGTCTCCTCCTCTTTGGCGGCTTCACAGCGGCTTCACAGCGGCTTCCTGGCTTCCCCCGTGTCTCTTCCTCCTCGGCGGTCAAAAAAGTCGCTTCTCCTTTCAGCCAATTGGGTCTCAGGACCCGAAATTCCTGATTGGCTGCGGGGAGAATCAGGAAGACAATAGCGAATATTAATTTGCTATTGTCACACAAGTGGGTGGACTCGAGGGAACAATGCTCTGCCCCCCAAGCCCACCATTTTTAAAGCCAATTTAAACCTCCAGCTCTAATTATGGGCTTTGACCCTTAACATCTCCCCTTTGAGACAGAGAAAGGTACGGAGGACACAGATTCCCTAGTCCCTTTCTCTGCAGCCTTTGCTCCACTGAAGAGGCATGACAGGAGAGAGAGACTCCTCTCCATTCATAAACTGAGACATTGTAAACACAGTTTACTCTGCTCAGTTATGAATGGACAGAGTTAGTGATCATTCAGAAAAGGAAGGAGCCAGTAAAAGACAGATCTACCGGCTCCTTCCTCTGCTCTCCATCCTGACACATCCAGGACAGAGGACATAGAGGAGGACTGGAGGAGCACAGAGGACACAGAGGGGGACTGAAGGAGCACACAGGGGGGCCAGAGGGGGACTAAACGAGCACAGAGGAGCATAGAGAGGGGGACTGGAGGAGAAACGGAGGAGCACAGAGAGGGGGACCCGAGGAGAGGAGGACACAATGGACAGTCATTAACACAGTAACACAGCACTCTCTACTGCAATTAAAGTAGTTGTAAACCCTACATATGCCCAGGGAAGTGGCTGGCCTCAGGTGAAACACAGAGATAAAACAAATCCTCCTATATAAATTGTGCCTGTTTATCTCCAGCTGTCTCCTCAACTTCCTTCTAAAACACACAGATCAAAGACTATTTCTAACCTCCAGCAGGCAGGGGGCGGGAACTGATGTCACACACTGCACAGACTGGAGAGAAGAGATCAGTGCAACTTAAGACATAAGTGGATGAAAAGGACAACCCCCCTCTACACAGAGTAAGGCCGCGATAGGTTAACCAGAGTACCACGATAGGTTAACCAGAGTACAACGGTCTAATGGACCGTTTTCATCAGTCAAAACTGATCGGCTGTAGGCCCCATCGATTACTTAACCTTTGAGTAAAAAAAAAATCCAACTTGCTTTAAAATTTAACCGATGGACGCCTAACCAATAGGTCAAAACCGATCATTAGTACGCACGACCATCGGTTAAAAATCCACGCATGCTCAGAATCAAGTCGACGCATGCTTGGAAGCATTGAACATCATTTTTTTCAGCACGCCGCTGTGTTTTACGTCACCGCGTTCTAAAACGATCGGTTATTTAACCGATGGTGTGTAGGCACATCAGACCATCAGTCAGCTTCGGACCGTTCTCATCAGATGGACTAATCGTGTATACGAGGCTTTATAGGGAAACATGCACAGCTGAGGCTCTCAATCACCTACTGTGTGCTGGAGGGTTGGTGGGGCCACCAACCTGGAATTCTGTGATGTCAGTCAGACTGGCAGAAGTAAGTTATGCAGATAGTAGAGAGAGGAGAGATCAGAGAGGAACCACACTAGGTGCATTTGATTGAGGCTAATACACACTATAGTGAGATTTTTTATTTTATTTATCATTTGAAGAGGGTTACAGACACTTTAATTAAGAGTTGCATGCAGGTCTTGTCCCTTTCCCAGGCAGGAGTGACAGCAGACTGAAGAGCAAATCTCTTTGTCATTCTGCTCACTCCTCCTATGAGCATATCCCTTGTTAACACATGCGTACTACAGCACAACTGATTGGCTTCTTGTGCTGCTTCTCCCTTTTCTGGTCAGAGCTTTGCTGTACAAGGACTATGAGAGGCTAAAGTGCCTTTAAAAAGGTATTGACTAAATATATGAGATGCATTTATTTGTCTTTTCTATCTGTCTGGAGTTCAGCTTTAAATCCTGGAACAAATCAGGCCATGTCCATTATTCTCCCAACTTTCGTCCAAAAAATCTCCTGTATGAATCTCTTGTATTTCTATATGAAGCTACAGCTTGATGGCTTTTGGTAGCCAGGAGAATTCAGGGAAATCCATGACTATTAGTAGACAGGCGGATCCTCAGGTCCATTTCTTGCACCTGTAATTTACAATTAGCACTTTGCAATGCACATCCAGGAAGCAATTCAGATTTTAGTAATGACACTAAAAATGTTACATAATAATTCTTTCTGGAAGAAATAGAATAGCTCAATGTATTCATTACTGTGTTTTCTTTCCAGCATTTGTGTTTGTACACCTATGAATGTATTCTTTTTTTGACTTAGGTTTACAGTTGTTTTTTTATTTTTTTCATACAAAATGTGTGCTCCTAGCCCCGAATAATAGTAATTGATCCAATGTAGGCAGGCAGAAGGTATGGAATACAAATGACAGACCGAACCTGCACAACCCACATTTCTACTGTTTTTTTTTTACAAAGCTGCTTTCATGATATCTGCTTTGTTAGAATTAATATTGTCATTTTGTTGTGTTATTTTGAAATGTCAATCCAGATTAAATCTCATATTATGGGATTTTGTATAACTACAGTTTTCGCTTGCTTTTGTAACATATAAAAAATATGCAATATATTCACAAACCTGTATCATAACATCAGTTAAAGTGCTTTTTCCCCTCCTGTATTAGCGTGCCTACACTCTGGATGAAGGAGAACAGGGAGCACATTTGGACAGCAGTATTGTCAGTCTAGGTGGGAGGAGAGTGATAGATGTACTAGCAAATTTAGATACACTTAAAAATTTAGGGATAAAGGTTACACAAATATGAATAAACGCTGCCTAGCTGCTACATCTTCAGGACAGCTTGTTCTGTTGAAAAAAAACTGACTTACTGGCAGGATCACCAGGTGCAAATAAAAGAAAGCCTCAAAAAGCTACAATATATATATATATATATATATATATATATATATATATATATATATATATATATATATATATATATATATATATAAAAATAACTTTTGGATTTAATACCTGTTTGAAAAATTAATGGATAGTAGTAGTAGTCAGCTTTATGAAGGTCAACTGAAAAATTGAAGGCGTTTGGTGGAAAACTGTCAGCTGAACAGTAGCTGCATTCTTTCAGAATATTCTGATGGTCGTCGGACCAATGACTGTCAGAATACAACATCGCCAGGCATAGGTGTTTGCAGGGGGTGTGCGAGGTGTGCCTGGGCACAGGGCCGGATTTCCTGGCAAGGCCCCGGAGGCCAGGCCACGGGCAGCAGTGGGTGCAGAGGCGGCGCCGGTTGTAACACACAGCGGGAGACTGCTGTGTCACGGAGCCTCAATGCAAAAAGTTTGGGAGTACTGTGATAAAAGTCCCGCCCTCCCCTTAGACCAGCTTGTGTGATAGAGGCAGTGTTCTGTCTATCACACAAGCTGGTCTAGGAGGAGGGCGGACTTCTTAACAAAGCTCGCCCAAACTTTTTTACAGTGAGATTCGTGACACAGCAGGAGATGCCTGATGTGCGTAATGCACACACTGACTGGTGAGGCTACATTGTTTGGCACAGTAAGGCTGCAATGATGGTGAGGGGGGCTGCAATGATGGTGAGGGGGGCTGTAATGATGGTGAGGGGGACTGTAATGATAGTGAGGGGGGGCTGTAAAGATGGTGAGGGGGGCTGTAAAGATAGTGAGGGAGGCTGTAATGATGGTGAGGGGGTGCTGTAAAGATGGTGAGGGGGGCTGTAAAGATGGTAAGGGGGGCTGTAAAGTGAGGGGGCTGTAAAGATGGTGAGGGGGGCTGTAAAGATGGTGAGGGGGGGCTGTAATGATGGTGAGGGGGCTGCAATGAGGGCACTGTAAGATGGTGAGGGGAGCTGTAATGATGGTGAGTGGGGCTGCAATGAGGGCACAGTAAGTCAGCAATGATGGTGAGGGATGCTGCAATGAGGGCACAGTAAGGCGGCAGTGATGGTGAGGTGGCAGTGATGGACACGGGTTTGGGGACTTTCAGTTTTTTTTGGTGGGGGGCGGCATTGAAGGACCCGGCCTTGGGGCGGCAAATGGAGTAAATAGGGCCTGCCTGGGCATACCCTAATCACTATGGGTGGTGCCGATTCTCCCTACTGCCTGGGGTTCCCCAACTTGTTGCCCCACCCCACAGTGCTGCTGGGCTCCCTCCTCTTCTCTCCCCCTACTGTGGGGTATGTTTTAGGATGGAGAACGAGGGAAGGGGCTAGTAAATATGTAATTTACCGATGCCTTCTTTTTCTGAATGAACATAGTGAACACACTCACTTACAGTGTCCATTTATAATTGGAAGCACTGTGTTTACTATATTTCAGTTTGTGAATGAACAAGAAGCCGCTCAGAGCACTTCCTATTCATTCACTGCCCCGTGAATCTGAGGCTGCAGAGAAAGGTATGTGTGTTTGAGCTTTTGGGCACATGCAATGGGCTGCACACACCTATGGCGGCAGGGGAGATTGCTCTGAATTCTCTTGTTTAGTTTTGCAAGATTCACCTTGAGGTAAATGTAGATGGTGAGCCTGAAACATATAATTACTGATGTGCTAATACTGCAATGAGCAAGACAGACTCTGATTTAGAGCTCGTCCAATCTTAAGAATTACCCAGCACTCAAGATATCGCTAAGAGTAGGTGTGCTTCTAGTAGATAATAGCATGCATAAAATGCTAGTGTATAGATATCAAAGATTCCTCATAAATAGGTGAAAATTAAATGGAAAATGACAGATAAATAAATAAAAATATGTGTCATCAACAATTCATGAATAATTAATCAGATAAAATAAATATCTAAATTCTTAGTGATATACTGTACAGCTATTGTGATGAAGCCCATGCAAATATCTTCCAAAACGTGCAAAGGACAAGGAAAACAGGTACCGTATTTATCGGCGTATAACACGCATAGACGTATAACACGCACTTTAACTTTAAGAGGGAAGGTTCAGGAAAAAACTTTCCACAGCCCCCTGCGTATAACACGCAGGTACAGTTCACCCTCTATTTTCAGGGTAAAAAAGTGAGTGTTATACGCTAATAAATACAGTAAGTGCTTTTCCACTTGCTTCCTCGATCACAGATCACAAAGTCTCTTACCAAATATTGTTGCTCTCAAATTATAATAGAGATAAGTAAGCATTCATTGTGAATAAGCCTGTAAGCAGGTGCAGTCTACTCTCTCCACTGCAGGGGGCGGCATACAACCTGCAACCCCCCTAGCTCCCGCTTCATTGGGTCACTCGCAATCCCCCCCTTGGTGGTCTCATGTTCGGTCATCCAGCCCTGCACTTACCCCATCTAGGTTCTAGGCAGGCAGCGCTTCTATGAGCGCTGGGCAGGTGTCTCCTCCTACGGTGCATCACATCGACTTCTGCCATGCAGCTCCTCCATCCTCCTCCTAAGAGTTCAATAGGATCACCTGTCCTTTCAGCCAATTGGGTGATGAGTCTCAAGACTCGCGTCCTGATTGGCATGACGGAGGATCAGTGTAAGAATAGCAAATATTTATTTGTTATTGTCACACAACTGGGTGGGCTTGGAGAGCAGTGCTCTGTGCCCCCCGAACCCACCCTTTTTTGAAGCCTTTTAGAGCCTATTAAACCCCCCCCCCATTGGAATCCATGCACCGATGCCTTGCATGTAGATTAAAGGGCATGGACAAGGGGGGTGGCGCCTGTGCACCCCTAATGGATGGGCCACCACTGCTAGGGACACATCTTCTTTGGACTTCATCCCAGGCCGCATTCTGCTCTCTTAACAGATGCTGTCAGTCCTGTCCTGACTGTAGGTCACCAGCTCTTTGCTCTTCCCCTCCAGCACTCACTGGAACACTGGGTGACTGGCTCAGCCTCTCAGCAGTGTGCTGAGAGGCTGAGCCAGCTGCCCAGTAAGGCATTTGTGTGGACCCCAATAATAAACCTGGACCGGCTGAGTAATGTTATCTGACAGTGGACTTTAGCCAACTGTCAGCTGAATACGGGTCACAGGAGTGCAGAAGTAAGTGCACTCCTGTTACCCATAGAAGTATAGCTAAAGGAGCTCTACTTCTTCCTTAACCCAGTAATTTTGTATTGCAGGGGATTCTGCAAATCTGACTTTTATCTTAGTGCAGACTTCTGCTAAAATCAGTAAGCCAATCACACAAGCAGGAAATACAATTTTTGGAAAAAAAAATATAGAGCTGCAGATTGAAAAGGAAAGATAATTTATAAATATGTAGCATCCTCCTAGGTAGGTGCTAGAAGAGAGTGTTGTTTTTGAGTCTTTCAGCTTACCTGGAAAGCTGCCAGGTAAATTTAGATGCTTTCTGCCTACCAGGGATCCATTGATAGGGTCTGCTCTTGGTGCTCAGATGCTGCTCATGTTGTCTAAATGTTTCACACTGGTCCAATAGGACGGGGCTTATTGGAGAGTGGGAGTTGACCTGACGAGCGAGAGCATAGGCATAGTTACAGATCTGCCCATTGACAAAGGAAAGTGCCTCAGTGCATGCTGGGTGACTGTATATATGCCAAGGGCACATGTGTTCAGGGTCTTCAGCTGGAGAGCGGGGTCCCCAAGGGAGGGGGTGGCTGCCCCTCCTCTGCACAGGCTGCCATGCGACCTGAGGGCCTGAATCTGAGTAAAGCTGCAACCCAAAGGTCCTGCAAAGCTGGCTGGAAGGGAGACACCCCAGAAAGGATATGTTCCTACTGTGAGTATAGATCTGTGTCATGGGGCCTGTCTAGTGAGGGCCATTCCTTCAGCTAGTAGAGTCAGTAGATGGGTGTCAGCCAAAGGAGATGCTAGTGTGTGTCCTGAAGATAAAACAAAGAACGTATATCTCCCATACAAGTGTATATGGTATAGCAGAGAGTCTGCTACCACATTCAACCTAGTGAGGCCAAGTGAGAGTTGTCCTCATCTGTAAATAAAGTTGGAGTATCCCACTATTCCCTTCTCCCATACAAGTTCCAACAATAAATACCAAAAAGTGGAAAAATCAAAGACCCTGGATTGATTATTGGATAACAAGCAGATGAAAGTACGCTTGGTCGTGTGAAAACACCTAGTAACTGGCAGCAAGATAATCAGAGGGAGGCCCAGGGAAATGTACACACTGCAATCCCTACGGGGGGCAGTGCTACAAATAACATTAAATTACAGCACGACTTTCGTAGCAATTGTATATGATATATTATTATTTTTTATTTGCTATATTTTCCCACAAAAATTGATTTAGCCTTTAAAGAAACATGTCTAAAATACAAGAGAGAGATGCGGAGTATATTGTTATCATATGGACTTATATTTACTTATGGTCATTTTAATTTCAATCTCAATTTTAATTCCAAACTAGGTTGCCTGCTTAAATTGATTGTGCGCCACAAATCTATTTTTCTATAAAGAAACATGTCTGCCTGCAGAAAATGTAGTTGCCTGACCGTCATGCTGATCCACTGGTTTCAATACTTCTGAGTCACTGACCCATAATAAACAAGCAGGTCAGGAAAGTCGACGTGAAGTTAGAACTGGTATTTCCAATTCAGGGGCATAGAATGTACCTAAGCTATTTAACGCAATGTCTGGAGAACTAGCAATATTCTAATATTCTTAAGATTCTTATGAATGCTTGTAGGTGATAACATTTGTTTCTTTAAAGGACTCTAAAATAGGTTATCTGTCTGCTATAAACACATTACCTGCACCTTGCAGATTAACCCCATATATACTAGGAACACCTAGGTGTTAATTTACATATTTATGTAAATGGCGCTGGATTAATATGCAAGAAATGCAAATTCACAAAGAGAGAGAGAGTGAAATCTCTACAGAGTAATATATATCCATATGCATGTATCTGCATTATAGCTAGCACCTATATTTATAGACTCGGGTACGCTATACTTAGTGCAGTGTATGTTTATGCATGCCGAGTCCTTTATATCTGCTCATCTGTAGAGGAACGATGAAGGTCACCTGCTTCCAAGCACTGTAATACAGTTATAGACCTGTACCTCACAAAGCATAGGTCATGTACCATTGGTAGTACACTCCTTTCTTGTGGGTGGTGCATCACAGAGTAGGGGCATCACAAAATAAAAATGGTTATTTATATTGCTGAACATGTCTTCTTCTGTGGGATCAGGTAGAATATAGAACCCCCCCCCCCCTGAAATAAACAATTGTTTTTTGCTTTGCAGCCTGAAATGAAGACAAACACAGTTTTTGTTTTATCCAGTCACATTTACTCAGTGCAACTTGTAACATCCAAGTGAAAGATATAACACCAATATGTCAGAAAAAAATAAAATAAAATTCATTTATGTCAGTATTTTGTCAGAAATTCCGGCAGCAAAAGTCAAACGTGAGCTTTTGAACAAAAATCCTGACCGTGTATATGCTCCATCGTACTTTTGCTGCCAGCAAAAGATTGAGAGCTGGTTCTCAAATTTTCCGACTGAAAAATTCTGAAAATTTGATAGTCTGTAGCAATTCCAACGTCCAAAATTCCCACGCATGCTTGGAAAAAATTCATTTTCTCGGCTCGTCTTAGTGTTGTGCATCACCGCGTTCTTGACAGTCGAAAGTTTGGAGAACTTTTGTGTGACCATGTGTATGCAAGCCAAGCTTGAGCGGAATTTCGATTGTGTGTTCTGTTGGAATATGTCTCCATATGTCTCCACAACTTTGCACATTTAGATTTTGCAATATTTGCCCACTTTTCTTTGCAAAACTGCTCAAGTTCAGTTAAAATAATGCTGACCGTTTGTGGACTGCAATCTTCAAGTCATTCCACAGATTTTAAATGGGGTTTAAGTCTGGGCTCTGACTAGGCCATGCAAGGACATTCACCCTTCTCTCCTTCAACCACTATGTGGTCATTTTTGCTGTGTGCTTTGGGTCATTGTCATGTTGGAAGGTAAACCTTCTTCCCATTGACAACTTTCTGGCAGAGGGCAGCAGATTTTCCTTAAGAATTTGACAGTATTTTCCCCATCCATTTTTCCTTCTATCCTTACAAGTGCCCCAGTCCCTGCTGCAGAGAAACACCCCCATACCAGGATATTACCACCTCTGTGCTTTACTGTAGGAATGGTGTCATTTGGAAGGTGACCTGTATTTGATTTCCACCAAACATATCTTTTGGTGCTGAGGCCAAATAATAAAATTTTAGTCTAGGCATTCGCCTAATTTTGCAAATATTTTTTCTCATTTCCTGTTGTTTCTTTGGCGCAGGAAATAAATAAAAATTGTCCCAAAATGGTGCAGGCAGCAAAAAAAAAAAAAAAACTATTAGGAGTTTTAACCGTTCTCTACTGTATCCAGGACAAAAAATCATGTTGGTTAACAGAAGGCATAGAAAAAAAGGGAAATGTACAACAAGAAAACAAAAAGAGAGACTAAAAAAGGATATTTTACTTACCTGTAAAATTCCTTTCTTGTGGTTTATCGTAGGACAGAAGAAAGTTAGTTCTTAGGGCATTAAGTTATGCTCCACCTTCAGGTGATTGATTACTGACAAAGCAAAGTTTGACCCAGCCCTGGATAACCCCCTTGCTACCAGTGCTTCAGCTTTGTCTAGTCTCTATTATCCAGCTGTTGGTGGCTTAAGAAGTCCACTTGCCAATTTTCCAAACTGGGAATGTGTACTGTGGGCAGGGCTGGAATGTCAAGTTCTGCCGATGTCAAAATTAGTTCTGCTTCTCTGATTCTTGGTAAGTTATGTAAGCCAGTGCCATGGCATTGTCGGAAGAAACCTAGTGGAACCCAGAAGCCCAAGGGGCCTTCGATACGCTTAAAAGACTGTTTACGTCAGCCCCGATTCTTAGCCATCCTGATCCGGCACTGCCCTACCTCCTTGAGGTGGACGCATCCGAAGTAGCAGTGGGGGCTATCATCTCCCAACGCCAGGGGAACAAAGATCTGATGCATCCCGTGGGCTTCTTCTCCCAAAAACTCTCCCCAGCGGGCGGGAATTATGATGTGGGTGACCGGGAACTACTCGCCATCAAGGCCGCACTGGAGGAATGGAGGTACCTTTGGAGGGCGCTGCACATCCGGTCTTGATTTATACTGACCACAAGAACTTAGAGTACTTAAGATCCACAAAACGATTGAAACCCCGTCAGGCCCGATGGGCACTATTCTTTTCACGCTTTTCCTTTCACATCACGTACCGCCCCGGTTCAAAAAACATCAAGCCAGATGCATTGTCACGGATGCACGACAATCCCAAGGACTCACCTGTTCCTGACACCATTCTTCCGGCCGGGAACTTTTTACTTCTGCAACACGATCTGCTTCCTCGACTTAGGGAGGCATCCACGGACTCTTCCAAGCCTCCTGGTGTCACCTTTTTTGGAGAGGGAGACAAATTTTTGTTCCGGCAGACATTCGGGTAGAAGTCCTAAAGCTACTTCACGACCATCCATTGGCAGGACATTTTGGAGTCCGTAAAACCCTTGAACTGGTACGGCGTACCTTCTGGTGGCCGTGTTTGGAGGAATTCTGTAAATCGTACGTCAATACCTGTCCAACTTGCAATCAAAACAAGACCACAAGGAATCGAGCCTGGGGCCTACTAAAACCTCTGCCTGTACCTGATAGACCATGGCGGATGATCGCCATGGACTTTATAGTAGAGCTTCTATGTTCCGAGGGGTGCACAGCAATTTTCGTAGTCGTGGACCGCCTATCTAAAATGGCCCATTTCCTCCCATTGAAAAGTACCCCATCAGCTGCTGAGACTGCCCGTGTCTTCATCAGGGAAATTGTCAGACTCCACGGGGTTCCTTCAAACATCGTGTCAGATAGGGGGGTCCAGTTTACATCACGTTTCTGGAGAGCCCTGTGTGAGATCCTGAATATTAAACTTGCTTTTTCCTCGGCTTACCATCCCCAAACCAACGGACAGACTGAACGCACAAACCAGACCCTTGAGCAATATATTAGATGTTTTACTTCCTTTTCCCAGGATGATTGGGTCTCCCTGCTACCTTTGGCAGAGTTTGCCTACAACAATGCCAGCCATTCGGCAACTGGACAGTCCCCCTTCTTTGCCAATTATGGCTTTAACCTAACCTTCTTACCTGATTTTCTTCCAGAATCCCCAGTTCCAGCGGTGCAGAGCACGGTGGACTTCCTCAGTCGCAACAACCGGGTGTTACAGGAAGCGGTAACGAAAGCTCAAGCCGACAGCAAGAAAGCCTTCGATAAAAAGAGGAGAGGTGAGCTGGACCTGCAACCGGGAGACCAGGTATGGCTTTCTACTAATAATCTCAGATTGGCTTGTCCTTCCAAGAAGCTGGCACCTAGGTTTATGGGACCCTTCCCGGTAAGAAGAAGAATCAATGAGGTTTCTTATGAACTGTCTTTACCAGAGTCTCTTAAGGTTCATCCGGTATTCCATGTATCGTTGCTGAAACCCGCAGCCCCTGATCCCTTTCCTGACAGAGGGGCTGGCCCACCTGAACCTATTTTGGTCGATGGCTGCGAGGAATATGTGGTAGAGGCCATCCTCGACTGCAGGAAACGGCAGGGGCAAACTCAATTTTTGGTCAAGTGGAAGGGGTACGGGCCGGAGGACAACTCGTGGGAACCCGAGGACAATGTTCATGCCCAAAAACTAATTTGTGCTTTTTTTTCTGCCCACCCTGAGAAACAGGCCCGGCTTGGCATCCGGAGGCTGCCCCTTGGGGGGGGCAATGTCAGGGACTAATCTTGTATCCTGATTAACCAGTTTCTATACCGACCCGGCTACGTCTGACTATCCGAATCTCTCCAAACCCGACCTCGGCCCGCCTTGACCCTGCCTACTGCTACTACTGTTGCCAGACCTTCTGCCTGAATACCGACTACGCCTGCCTGCTGAACCCCCTGTCTGCTTACGTGTCTGACCCAGCCTCTGTCCAGTCCACTTGTCTTACTCTGCTCTGCACCAGTTCTAGAGTCGCTTGTCATCCGCACCAGAGTCGCTAGCCATCCGCATCAGCTCCGGAGCTGCTAGCTCCCGCATCAGAGTGCCTGCTCTCCTCCTTGCTCCAGCGACCCGGAAGGACCAGCGCAGTGCTGACCCGCACCATCATCCAGGCACCCTTACCCCGATGCGCTCCCGAGTCCGCTGTTCCCAAATCCAGTGGCTCCCGAGCCAGAGCTGTACAAGAGGCCGCCTCCTGCGACTAGGCTCTGACGACCAGGTACGCCTTCATACATAACAGAATAACTGCCTCTTCTATAGAGCACTGAGGCTCAGCAGGCAACCCCAGTTGGTTTACCAGATGTTTAACTGGAAGACTCTCTCAGGATAGAGAAACAGGTTAAT
Source organism: Rana kukunoris (assembly GCA_029574335.1). NCBI lineage: Eukaryota > Metazoa > Chordata > Amphibia > Anura > Ranidae > Rana > Rana kukunoris. The sequence continues at coordinate 472,898,183 of CM056051.1, read as the reverse complement.
CACACTAGCAAAAACTTTGCCATTTGCCAGTGTCAAGCAACCTGGAGATGAAACAGAACCCAATGGTCTAAAAATGAAAGGATCACTAAAGGAATTTTTTTTTTTAGCTAAATAGATTCCTTTACCTTACTGCAGTCTTGGTTTCATGTCCTCATTGTTCGTTTTTGCTTTGAAGTTGCTGTAATTCTGCTCTGATCTCCACACTTCCTGCTCGTCTGGCTCCTTAAGAAAAATCTCATGGCAGCTTTTCAACGTGGTCCAAGCTGTCATTACTGTGTGTCTAAAACTCAGATTCATTTTAAAAACAAAACACTGCCCTGGATTTGTTTGTTTTTGTTCTGTGTGTTTCTCTACTTCACAGAAACATGAAACCAGTTTAAAAGTGAAACTAAACTGCATGCACATTATATGATTGATTTGTATTTATTTTTAATATTTTTTAAAAGGAATCAGTTAACTTGTATGTCTCTATACCCTGTAAACAGTCATTTCAGCAAAGAAAAAATGTTTCCTTTAGTGACCCTTTATTAAGTTTCATGTGTCCTGTGATGTATTGCAAAGAAAATTCAAATGCCATCTGAATGATTTACAAATATAAATACAAATATAATAATCAGAGGTCATACTAGAGAATTATGAACCTCCAGCAAAGAGCTTGTGCTAGTGCCTCAAATATTTTGAGCGACCCCTTGTTACCAAAGTTTTACTCTTTATTTATTTTTATCATTACATTTTTTATTGAAGAAGTAAAATATATTAAATACAACAAACATGTCCACAGTACTAAGTATTCCTTCAGTTTTTGATATACAGCATTCTCTAAGTTGATAATATGATGATGATAATAATGATATGGAGTGATAAGGAGTAAGGCAGACCATACATGGTCAAATTTCTAAATAATTTTCTTTCGAAAATTCGAAAATGTGTATGTTTTGTAAATTCGACTAACCAAGCCTTCAATTTCACCTCAAGAGTCTGTCATTTTTTCTGTAATAAGCAGCAAAGAAATGTATTTTATAGTTAGAAAAAAATATGACTGACCCATTTTATCTTTCTACGGTGTGACAAAGCTTGCCTGATGTGCATTTTCCTTAAAATTATTTATAAAAAAATGTAAGTAGGATCTGGTTTGCAGGGTTTTGAAAAGGATGACACGAAGAAAAAATTGCCACATTTGATGTTACATATTTACACATACAGGATTAAAAAAGAATGACATTGCTCTTTTTTTTTTTGGACACATCTAAGAACTTTTTTGTTTCTTTTTTTTTGGCGCTGTCTTTTTTCACATTTGTAGAAGTTGATTTTTACTGGTAGTTATCCATAAGGCAAAATACAGGTAGGTAGTCATACAACTCTTCAATTACGAGCTCTGTGTCTACCTGCACCCAATGTTTGTGCAGGCAAGAGTGGACCAACCTGGAGTGGTATTGTGTTTTGCTTAAGTACTAAATTGGTCCTCCTTGAGACTGGTGATCAAAGATAAGAACGTGAACAGTAATGAGAAAAATATGCAAGGCCCTCTTGCTGAGATTATCTCTTCTTTTTAAGTTGATCAAGTTTTTATTGCTATCGTGACCTGATTGGTGTCTCAAGGACAGAAGGATAAGAAAACATAAACAATAATAATAGCTTTGACTTTGCCTGACTTTTCTCTACTGATGTCAATCAATACAGCTAGGTCACCTACCTTCCCCCAGCATGTGATTGAACATAGAGAGAACAGCAGGCTGATAAGGTCATCTCTCTTTTCTCTCCTTCTGTCTAGGTGTGAGCTGAACATACCAGGGTTTGTGTTGTGTCCTCCCCAAAAATCCATATCCATATTCTAATAAGGTCCCTGCCCAAATAAAGTAGGAAAGGGTTAGTTTTTTAGTTTAGTTTTTTATTGCTGTGTTCCCATTGGGGATATTAATCCCTCTGTTTGTACTGATGACCACTGTCACTGATACAGAGAGATAGGAGCACTTATAAGTGGTGGAAGTACTCATTATTGCACAGAGGTTTTATCAAATTATGGGAGAGAATGGACACTTATTGGAAAGCTGCATTCAAAGGCAGAGAGAGGTGTCTGCAGAAGACTTGACCATGAACATAGCCCCCCTTGTGTAGACATCCAAAAGACTAAAGCCTCGTACACACGATCAGACTTCCATCAGACTTTTCCGTGGATTTTTGTTCAAAGGGCGTTGTCCGTGAACTTTTTCTGCATACACACGGTAGAACATTTTCAGCCAACATACACCAAACCACATGGTTATTCAGCTCTTTACCGCCACCCTTTGGGCAACTTCTGCTATTGTTGTCTGATATTTTGCATTGGTTCTGAGCATGGGTGTTTGTACTTTGGATTTTAGTCCGACAGATTTTTGAACACACGATCGGGAAATCCAAGGTAACAGATTTATTGTCAGACAGTTGGTGAGCCTGAACAGTCAACATTTGTTGTCGTTAATTCCACCAACAATTGTCTGATGGAGCATACACGTGGTCCGACACAACACATCCATCAGACAATTATTGACGTAAAATCTGATCGTGTGTACAGGCTGAACGCCCCAATTTTGGATGTAATGTCTTCAGCCCCAAAGAACTTAAAGTATATGTGAACCATCACCTTGTAAAACAACCCATTCCATTTAAAATATAAATGAAAGACAGAACCTTTATGTATACATATAAAAAACATTATAAATACTTTTTCCCCCTTTTTTATAAGTGATCACATATTCTCTGTTCTCAGCTGCATAAGAAGCTTAGAGGCCTGGAGGAGGAGAAACAGCAACAGCACACAGATCTTCCCAGTGATTAGCTATGGAGGGGCAGGGGATGCATATCAGCAGAAGTCTGATCATTGGAGGAGAACAGGCTGAGTTCTAAGAACAGCTAGAGAACTGTCCATGCTGTGCTATCATGCTTAATGTGGTCAGTTTGAAAGAGGAAATCAGGAGTGACTGCCATGATCACATAAAGGAAGCAATACAAAAAAAAAAAAAAAATATATATATATATATATATATATATATAGTAGTGGTATTTCTATCACTACTATCTATGACAGCATCCTGTAAATGGTTGCTAAGGAAGAGGCCAGTGCTGGCAGTTACTGTGTCTTTAGCAACCAGTGGCATCACCTGGTCCCATTCATTTAGTAGCCGAGAACCACTAGCCATGTAAATAAAGAGGTGGAGATAGCGTGACATCACTGACAAATAATGCCACATGGTCATATTTTGACAATGACATTGAACAAATATGGCCATGGCTATACCTGGTCAATACTGTCACACAGGAGACTCTACCCCTTGGTTTACCTTTAGCAGTGGGCCCTGGGAGATATAATTTGGCACTTGTCAATGTGAGGATTGGATGTTTCCATCGCATGGCAGGATTTTTTCCTTCCAGTGGGTCTTAAGCATCATTCATCATGACTGAAGTGGACAGGCATCGCTGAACAAGATAATTGATGATGGGTGTACATTTTGGGAATTTTTTGGAGCTTTTACATTTTTTTTACTAAACGACTTCTCAAAAAGTGCAATTATTTACTGTTTACGTGTTTTTTGTTTCTTTTTTGGTGAATGAATAGGGGGGCTTACAGATTCCAAAAAGGGCCCCCTGCCCGCAGACACTCACAACCACTAGGCCAGGGTTTTGGTGTAGAAGTCTATGTCCTCGTCAACATAAGGATAATTTGCTATGCCAAGGCCCCCTTCTTGGGAAGGTACCCCCTATGTTGAGGACATGTGGCCTGGTATGGTTCAGAAGCGGGGTCAGAAAACTGTCCCTACCCCTTTCCTTGCCAGTCTGGGTGCATGCTCGGATATATGTCTGGTATGAATTTCTAGGGATGTACCTTACACAAGCCTGGATATGTTCAGCTCATCTCTAGACAGGAGAAGAAAGCAGAGAGAAGACCTCTGCCTGGTGCTGTTCCTTCCATTGTCCAACCACATGTTCAAAACACCACAGCCTGGAAGTGCTCTGTAAACCTCAGGACTGGCTGAACAAAATCCTTTGGGAGATAAAACATCTCCAATGTATGTATTTCTTCTGTGCATTTTGCTTTTAACCTGAGGTTCTGCTTGACATCATGTTCCTTTTACAGAGTTGTGCAGCGATTATATGTTCCATTGGCTGTCCTATATCCATGAATACACTTGCCCTCATAGCCCAGAGCCCATGGGCCTAATTTATTGAGCCTGAAATAGTAACTTTCTGGATTGTCCCATGGCAACCAATCAGATTCAAACTTTCAAATACCAGCTGTCATCTTCTAGTGCAGCCTCTGCTGGCAATGAGGCAGTGCACATATTTCTTATGAGTCATGTTGATAATTAGGCCATATGATGTGGCCTTTCCACAAGTCCAACCTTTTGATAAATGTCACCAGGCACAGTGGACCACACAGCTCCCGGCTTGGCAGTTAACATCACCGATCTGTAAAACAGTAGGACATTTTATTGCACTTTTGGTACCATGGAGAAAAATCAGCTCGTTAAATGTTCTGCCAAGAAATGGCACAGGTTTAATTAGCAGTTGGATAGTGCAAATTCTTAACTCAAAATAGGACGACTAGTGCTATTCCCGACGTCATTGCCAGACCAGGACAAATCGTTTTGGGTGAGAATACTGATACGTTTTTATGCATGAGTGTTTAATTACTTCTGGGGCTGCAGGTGATATCCTATTCTCAAGAACTGTAAAGTACGATGCACCCAGAGAGAAAAATTTCCATAAAGAGACCAAAACTTGACTCTTGTAATGAGTATGTGGGGGTCAGACTCTGAGTGTTAAAGTCACGATGCAAATGCTCAGGGCTATACCCTGGTGTAATGTGAGTATTTTCCTGAGCTCTGGTATATACACTAACGTGTAATAATTTTGTAATAACAATGGTACACCCCACTAGGTGGTCTCTGAGACGGAAAGTGTTACTAAATGCAGTAAATCATGCTTGTTATACTCAACCTAAGGGGTTAATCCTCCACATTGTATAAAAAGGCTGTTTGATCCTGTTTTTTCCTCTTCTTCCACTGTCCCCAATGAATCTCCTGATAAGACAGAGCCTTTGGAGTCAATCTGCACATGCTCAGTCTGTTTGTGTATTGCTAGAGAGTTTTTTTTTCTTCTTAGGAGGGTGCCTGTGATCAGCTCTGTCCAGACAGAGGGTCAGGGGTCCTGCAGCCTCATAGGACAGTCAGACGAGAATGAAAGCTTTTACCAGACACTGATAGAAGTCACAAGACTGCTATATATTGCTGATAAGAAAAGGTATTTAGCAGTTTTTATTTACTAAAAGTTTCCATGTTCTGTGTACTGTGGGGGACCAGATATAGTAGAAGCCCTTGACTGTGACGTCACAGATGTTTGGTTAGCGTGGTGAGCTGATTATTATACGCTTGTCTTTTTATACCTTTGTAAGTGTTTTTTTTTTCCATTTAGTTTTTTTAATAAACTAAAAAAAGAGAGCACTATGGTGTTTCCGCTTATGTTTTGCTGATGACTGAGGAATGTGGATGGATTAGCAGTTATTACACCCAGAGACGAGAGGGAGAGGAATACCCGCTGCCCCTCTCCTAGGAGGATTTTATCAGAGGCTTAAAAAGACTCTGTAATGGGGTTTGATATCTGAGGTAAGCATTTCAACTAAAGGTGGTGGTTCAAAAGAAGCACTAGAGGCACAGTGAAGATATACTGTATGAACTGTCACTATTTCACTAAAGAGCGGTTACACCTACATGATACCGGATTGTCACTAGTTATTGTATGAAGATTCTCACTGTGTATAGGACAATATAAGTTGAGCTTTGATGTGTGTGTGAGGACCACTAGCCCAGCCAAGTGGGGTCCCATTAATGAGTCCTGTTTATTTGCACTGTATATTAAGTGACACTTTTTAACACTATATGAATTCTTTTCAATTTTACCCATTTTCACTGCACTGATTTTGGGGTTTATTAAGGCTGCTTTCACACTTCAGCTGCCCAAGCGTTAGAGGTAAAGTGCCGCTAGTTTTAGTACCGCTGTTGGCGCCACTATTCAGGCAGTAGCAGGATGCTTTTAACGCCCAGGAAGGGGTTAAAAAGGGGTTAAAAGCGCTTCCGAATCGGTTTTCAGAGGCTTTGGAAGCACTACCCATTCATTTCAATAGGCAGGGGCTGTCTGTGAGCAGTGTATACAGGGCCGCTGATAGAGCGGGACCACCAGTCCTCCTGTAGGGGGCCCGGGCACACAGAGGGGCCAAAACAGCAGGAGGAATGGGTGTGGCTGGGCAGAGGTGCAATTACAGAAAGATGCTCTGTGTGGCTCTCTGCAGCTTCTGAAAGTCGGTATCTCTCCCTCCTGCTGGCTTTCAGCTGCTGCAGGGAGAGACACAGACACAGGGCATCGTTCCTGTAATTCCTTCCCCCGCATCGATCTCCTTCCTTGTGCTGCCTACTTCTGACCCCCCCCCCCCATGTGCCCCCTGTCACTGTGATGCACCACCCTCCCTCCCTGTGGCACTGTTGGCTTATTTGTCCTGTTAAAAAATGTATTTGTGTACATGTAAACATTAATTATACATTTTTAAAATGTAAAAAAAGGGCTAATTCACACAGGTTCTCTATTATGTTTGTGTCCGCTAATAATGTTTTTTTCCGTATTTTTTGTGAAAATCTTGTTTGATATATTGGTGGGGGCCCTGCCAGGTAGGCTGTAGGGGGCCCTGTGATTTCTAGCAGCATCCCTGAGTGTATACACTGATATTAAACCGCCCCAAAGATGCTGCTTGCAGGACTTTTTTTATTGAAAAAAACGCCTGAAAACTGCCCCAGTGTGAAAGGAGTCTAATACCTCGTACACACAACCAGTTTTCCTGTCGGGAAAACTGCCATGAGATTCCGGTGGGAAAAATTAGAATATGTTCTCTTTTTTCCTGCCGGGATTCCCGGCGGTCTTTTTCCCGGCAGTTTTTCTATTGGAATAGCCTGTGGTGGAGCATATACACGGCCGGGTTTCCCGACCAAAGCTCTCATGGCAGTTTTACTGCCAGGAAAACCAGCCGTGTGTAGGGGGGAAAAAAGCTACCGAGCAGTTTTCCCAGCGGTTTTCCCAGCGGGAAAACCAACCGTGTGTACAAACCATAACAGTGATACCAGGTCCTGGGTTTAGTAACACTTTAAAGGATATCTAAATACAGGGCTTTTTTTCTGGGGGAACTTGGGGGAACTCAGTTCCATAACCTTTGGCTCAGACCCTTTGGTGCCCGCTCACCACAATCACTTGTGAACACAGAAGTCTGGTTTCTGTGTTTACAAGTGACTGCTTTGTAACCCCCTGAACTCTGCATACTGTATGTAATGCAATTCTGGTATTTACTGCCCCTTTAAGACCCTTCTACTGTTTGTGAAATCTGAACGGGTCGTGGTTGAGTTCCTGCACCTATTTTCTGAGAAAAAAAGCTCTGTCTAAATATCAAAACAAAATTAAAATGCATGCAATTTATTGCAGCTTACCAGTTGCTAAATACAGTGGCTATACTTAGTTAATTTTTAGGATAAGAAAAATATCTGTTGAAATCTTAAATTTTTTTATCATCCTTCTCAGCTATCTGAGTAATCTATGGTATGCAAAGTAACACCCATTTAGAAATTAGGAGAAGGGTAGGTGTTTGTAGTCCAAATCAGAACTAGAATGACAAGGATGCTCCTTCATAGATACAGTGCAGTGGGTGAGCATTGTCACCCTAGGACAGAAAGTGTGTAATTGGCCAAATCATTGCATGAAAATTATGGGAAAAAACTAAAACAAATGAAGCCACCAAATCTATGCAGCACTGGAAGGTTGCAACAAATAATGTTTGTATTTTTGGGTTTAGATATGTTTTAAAGCGGAACTGAAATAAAATGTGCAGATTTGTTATGTTGTGTGCTTCAGCTAAAAAATTTACCTTTTGTTTAAAATCCCTTCTAAAAAACAGTAATGGAGTTCCTGGTATCTGGGTGTGCCTGGGAACTCTAGTGGCTGAAGCCGCATAGATGGAAATCTGCAGTGTATATATACAGTGCCTTGCGAAAGTATTTGGCCACTTGAACTTTGCGACCTTTTGCCACATTTCAGGCTTCAAACATAAAGATATAAAAAAGTAATTTTTGTGAAGAATCAACAACAAGTGGGACACAATCATGAAGTGGAACGAAATTTATTGGATATTTCAAACTTTTTTAACAAAACTGAAAAATTGGGTGTGCAAAATTATTCAGCCCCTTTACTTTCAGTGCAGCAAACTCTCCAGAAGTTCAGTGAGGATCTCTGAATGATCCAATGTTGACCTAAATGACTAATGATGATAAATAGAATCCACCTGTGTGTAATCAAGTCTCCATATAAATGCACCTGCACTGTGATAGTCTCAGAGGTCCGTTTAAAGCGCAGAGAGCATCATGAAGAACAAGGAACACACCAGGCAGGTCCGAGATACTGTTGTGGAGAAGTTTAAAGCCGGATTTGGATACAAAAAGATTTCCCAAGCTTTAAACACCCCAAGGAGCACTGTGCAAGCGATAATATTGAAATGGAAGGAGTATCAGACCACTGCAAATCTACGAAGACCTGGTCGTCCCTCTAAACTTTCGGCTCATACAAGGAGAAGACTGATCAGAGATGCAGCCAATTGGCCCATGATCACCCGGAATGAACTGCAGAGATCTACAGCTGAGGTAGGAGACAATCAGTCGTATACTGCACAAATCTGACCTTTATGGAAGAGTGGCAAGAAGAAAGACATTTCTTAAAGATATCCATAAAAAGTGTCGTTTAAAGTTTGCCACAAGCCACCTGAGATACACACCAAATATGTGGAAGAAGGTGCTCTGGTCAGATGAAACCAAAATCATACTATTAGGCAACAATGCAAAACTTTATGTTTGGCGTAAAAGCAACACAGCTCATCACCCAGAACACACCATCCCCACTGTGAAACATGGTGGTGGCAGCATCATGGTTTGGGCCTGCTTTTCTTCAGCAGGGACAGGGAAGATGGTTAAAATTGATGGGAATATGGATGGAGCCAAATACAGGACCATTCTGGAAGAAAACCTGATGGAGTCTGCAAAAGACCTGAGACTGGGATGGAGATTTGTCTTCCAACAAGACAATGATCCAAAACATAAAGCAAAATCTACAATGGAATGGTTCACAAATAAACATATCCAGGTGTTAGAATGGCCAAGTCAAAGTCCAGACCTGAATCCAATCGAGAATCTGTGGAAAGAACTGAAAACTGCTGTTCACAAACGCTCTCTATCCAACCTCACTGAGCTCAAGCTGTTTTGCAAGGAGGAATGGGCAAAAATTTCAGTCTCTCGATGTGCAAAACTGATAGAGACATACCCCAAGCAACTTACAGCTGTAATCGCAGCAAAAGGTGGCGCTACAAAGTATTAACTTAAAGGGGCTGAATAATTTTTCACGCCCAATTTTTCCTTTTTTTTATTTGTTAAAAAAGTTTGAAATACCCAATAAATTTCGTTCCACTTCATGATTGTGTCCCACTTGTTGTTGATTCTTCACAAAAAATTACAGTTTTATATCTTTATGTTTGAAGCCTGAAATGTGGCAAAAGGTCGCAAAGTTCTATGGGGGCCGAATACTTTCGCAAGGCACTGTATAAGGTACCGCCAACGCTGTATTCTGGCCTAGGCCAACGAGGCTCAGGCCTAGGGCAGCACTTTGCAGGAGGGTGGGGAGAGTCCCCGCCGTTAGTGTAGCGCCAGTCTTGTGGGGCGGGCTGGGCTGAGAGGCAAATTAGTCTAGCACCCTCATAAAGCGGCCGTACTGCTTCCGATATGTGGGCGGCCGGCATTCCGCAACTGTGGGGGGGCACTGCTTTTAATTTTGACTGTCCTATCATCCTGGACCACAAACCTTCCTCACTGTCCTATATGTTTTCTGCTGCACCAAATAGCATGGTTATAACTTCTAATGCCGTGTACACACGATCATTTTTTGTGATGAAAAAAAACGATGTTTTCTGTGAAGTAAAAAACAACGTTTTTGAAACGTCACTTTCAAAGACAATGTTGCATACGCACCATCGTTTTTTTCACAAAAAGCGGGGTTACGTTCACCACTCTTCTCCATTGAAGCTTGCTTCATAACTAGCTTCTGGGCATGCGCGGGTTGAAAAACGTCGTTTTAAACGACGTTTTTGCTACACACGGTGACTTTTTGTGAAATAAAAAATGACGTTTTGAAAAACGACACAAAAAATTCAAGCATGTTGGAATTTTTTTTTTGTCGTTTTTTTTAAGATAAAAAACAACGTTTTGCCCACACACGATCAATTTAAATGACGTGTGTACGCGGCATTAGTCCTCTCCATAAAATTATCAAAAATTTGTGCTTAAAGTAGAACTATAGGCAACACTTTTTTTTTTCATTTTGGATAGAGTAAGGGAGGGTTATAGCCCCTGTCAGTTTCTTTTTTACCATCCCTGTCCCATTGCAGAGATTTTCCTTAACTTTATGTCCCATAGCCAGACAAGAAGTGAGAGGAAATCTCTGCAAATTAAGGGAATCCATTGCCCCCCCTCTCAGACCCTAAGAACTAGTGCCCCCACTCGAAAATTTCAGGGCGGGTCTTAAACAGAAAGGGTGTGGCCTTGACAGGGAGGGGTGGGTCATAGTTAAATTAGGGATGCATGAGTTTAGACAGGCCTTGGGCAGCACAAAACCTACATACACTACTGGGTACAGCAGTATCTTATATCTTTGCTAGACTTGAGAAATTTGGTGATGGCCCTGCTGTGCTTTAATGCTGGAGGCTCTGACATGAGGAAGGTGGCTGGCTCCCTACAATGAAATACAGTGCAAACCAAGAGATGGTAAGTCAGTAAAAGATTAGCTCCTGGCCAGATTATTTCTTGTTTCAACAGTTATTGGTTGCTAAGTAGCACCTGATTATATTTAATGAAGATCTATTTACAATGAGCTTGGACAAACTACTAGCTTTAAATTTTCTGTGCAGAAAGGTAAATGTATTGGAATTCCTTCTTGGTTATTAAGTTATTGTGCAGAGATTTATATGTGTCTGTGAGACTCACAGGAAAATAATCCAAGCATATTTTGGGGGTTCAAAGACTATGGCATACACTATATTGTCAAAAGATATTGGGACACCTGCCTTTACACACACATGAAATTAATGTCACCCCAGTCTTAGCCCCTAGGGTTCAATATTTAGTTGGCCGACCCTTTGCAGCTATAACACCTTCAACTCTTCTGGGAAGGCTGTCCACAAGGTTTAGGAGTGTGTCTATGGGAATGTTTGACAATTCTTCCAGAAGCGCATTTGTGAGGTCAGGCACTGTGCAGGCAAGTCAAGTTCCTCCACCCCAAACTCGCTCATCCATGTCTTTATGGGCATTGCTTTGTGCACTGGTGCACAGTCATGTTGGAACAAGAAGGGGCCATCCCCAAACTGTTTCCACAAAGTTGGGAGCATGAAATTGTCTAAAATGTCTTGGTATGCTGACGGACCGTTTTCATCGGTTCACCGATGAAGCTGACTGATGGACTGATGTGCCTACACACCATCGGTTCATGAACCGATCGTGTCAGAACACGGTGACGTAAAACACAACGACGTGATGAAAAAAACAAAGTTAAATGCTTCCAAGCATTAACCGATGCTTGTGCGTACTAACGATCGGTTTTAACCTATCGGTTAGCCGTCCATCGGTTCAATTTTAAAGCAAGCCCTCTGTTTTTGGACCGAAGGATAACGGACAGATGGGGCCTACACACGATCGGTTTGGACCGATGAAAACGAACTTCAGTCCGTTTTCATCAGTTTGAACCGATCGTGTGTACGCGGCTTAAGAGTTCCCTTCACTGGAACTAAGGGGCCAAGCCCAACCCTGAAAAACAACCCTGCACTATAATCCCCCCTTTACCAAATGATTTTGACCAGTGCACAAAGCAAGGTCCATAACGTTATAGCTGCAAAGTGTGGGTCAACTCAATATTGAACTCTTCAGACTAAGACTGGGATTCCATTAAAGTTCATCTGTGTGTAAAGGCAGGCATCGTCTTTTGACAATATAATGTATGTGTGCTATGTATACGGCAAATAGATTTAGCTTCTGTTTAACCATGCCCCTTTAAGCTCCTTCTATTTTTAGCACAATGTGGCCATGCTCACCATTTGCAACAGCTCACCATATGAGCTTCAGCACTACAGTTCTTAGGGTGCCCAAGGGTGCCCCCAGTCTTTAACAATCCTAGTAATGCCCTTGCAATGAACCATCATAGCAGTGATTCATTCCCCTTTAGATGGCTTCAATATGTGCATTTAATTAGACAAAGGGAGCTGCAAAGCAATTATCATTTGCTATGCTGTCTCTTTAGAAAAAGCATAGTGCTCTGGGAATCCTTTGCATGCAAAGCCTCCCTGTCCCTACTTATAGGCACAAACATGCACGCTTTGTTTCTCCATGTATCTCTTTAACAAGCTTTTTATTAGAAACAGTGACAGAGATTCAATAGACAGCTGTATTTTTAGGGGAAAACAAAGTCACTATGAACTAAATACATTCATTACAATGGGGAGCTCTCCAGGCAGATAAAAGCATCACCTTCATTAAGCCTCTGGGATCAACCGTCGTCCCACATCCACGCTGGTATCAGGAGTAACCGATCTGCATTATAAGATTTCACTGACAGGGGCTCTTCTCTACTGTTCAATCACTTTCACACTGGACATCTGTGGAACATGATGGCAGTCTGTACTTATATTGTGATGGCAATTACTAATAAATACAATGGATATAGCTGAGCAGATCCAAGGCCAAAGGGTGACGGTACAGATCTCTAAACGTTTAAGTTTTCCATTATATGCCAAGGGAGCAGGCTCATATAGAGGACTCAGGAGAGCCTCTGTATTAAATCACCTGAATAAGGACCAGCCAGACGGATCAATACAGGGTGAGAGGCTGCATCGATTTCAGAGCCTGTGATGAAATATTCATGGCAAGACGAGAGAGTGTGTGCCTGTGTATGTGTGTGTCAGTGTTAGCAGGGTTCCTATAGAGCTGCCTTTGTAGAATCTACAATCACAAGTGTCAGTAAATATTACAAAACGAACATGCTATAACAAACAATAACTTCAATGCCCAATAACGACACATCTAACTAACGACATTCGTTTTTCGCATCATAGTGAGCCAGCTGCGATGTGCGATTTTCGTGCAGCAATTGAAAGTGCCTGATCCAACATGTTGGATTTTATTTAGAAAACAAAACAAATGATGGCATATTTGTATTCGCCATTTTCATTTTTCGATCAACAGAACGTTTGGTTTTCAAACTTATTTATGGCCGGCCACCTCAGAAGTCAAAAGTCCAGAAGGGAAGAGACAGAGCAGGAAGTGTTTTAGATAGGGTTGTCCCGATACCACTTTTTTAGGACTGAGTACAAGTACCGATACTTTTTTTCATGTACTCGCCGATACCGAATACCGATACTTTTTTTAAATGTCATGTGACAGTTTTCAAACCACAATACAGACTAAGGATATTTTCTTTAGAAATATGAAGAACTCTAACTCAAGACATTATAAAAGAATAAAAATGAATAAAAATGTTTTATTTGCTTGCCACGCAGTAGTAAAAAACTCAAAGAATTTTCACAGAACATGTTTATAAATACAAAAAAAGTATTCTATTTAGGTATCGGAAATACTTGGTATCGGTCCCGATACCGATGCCGATACTAGTATCTGGACAACCCTAGTTTTAGATATCTGATCATTCAACAAGCATCCATCAGCAGGTTCCGCAGGCCAATTTATCGGCTAGGCTATCCAACACACATAACACAAAAAAGTGACTCCCTAGCAAACCCTGCTGGAGCAAGCTCAAAACAACATGTGGCAGATAAAATACACTCCTGAGCTGTGTAAAAATTCTCACACTAATCCTAACACTAACCTTTCCAGAAACCTTAACACTGGTTTGAATCTCAAACCACCAATGGGCAGGCTGAATGTACAAAGGTGATCGATTGATCAACTTGGGTACAACCAGCCTATCAAATTCTCTTATGATTATCAGTGTTGAGCGGAATACGCCATATTCGATTTTGCGATATTTCACGAATATATAGAAGAATATTCATGAAATATTCGGTAATATCGAATATTCGTGATATTTTATAAAAAAAAAAAAATTTTGCGAAATTTCGCTAATGCGAATGCGAAATTGATTGCGAAATTCTCGTCCGCGCATGCGCATGCGCGCGAACAACACGCGAAAATGGAGATCATTTCCTGGATTACTAAACTAATATGCACTAAACACTAACTCTACTTACACAAACTTATATGACTAAACTAAAGCTAATTTTTTTTTTTTTTATACACAAAACACAGAAGGGCAGAGAAAGTATTCGCGAATATTCCTAATACGAATATTCGCATTGCGAATATTTGGCAACATAAAAGGATCGCCTCAGCTACTCGGCCCAGGGTCTCTAATCATACCAGCAATGCTTTTAGACGTCAATGGAGATCACTAGGATGTGATCTGTTTTAAAAATAAATTTGAAAAAATACTAATATTCGCAATAGCGAATATTCACCGCGATATTCAAGTTATTTGCGAATACTCGAATAAGCAATATTCGTAACGAATATTCGCAATGCGAATATTCGTGAGCAACACTAATGATTATCACTAGTAATGTGATACTGCAGGAAAGAAATTTGCACCATATATGGCTGTCCTAACTCTCTCTGTAGCCCTCAAACTAATTCTAACACTACCCCTCCCAACAACATTCACACTAGTGTGTGTTACACATTGGTGCACTGTGAGTGGAACCCCCGTTGTGGTGCCCTGCACTGTTAAAAATGGTGCATGTACCTTTCTTGTGCATTTGGTAATGTTAGGCAGTCAATTCAAATAAATGTGCTGCCTTAATGCAATTCACATTAACAGGCAACATAGATCAACTGGTCCTCTACTAGTTTCGCTGAATAAACACTGCTTCGTCAGGAGGAGTAATCTAAAAGACAAATAATTAAATAAAACACAAGAACACATGATGAAAATGTTATAGCAAACATAATATACACAGATACAGTTCAATAGTAGCATTGGAAGGTTGCGTACCATGAAACTAGTAGAGGACCATCTATGAGAGTCTATGAGAAACACCCCATCAACAGATATCTCTTGGGGAATCCCTGAGTATTTGTGTATTGTTTATTCAAAACCACTTTGATGTGATTTGTGCATGTTTGTTCTTTTTTATGTAATAAATTAATAAATTAATTAGCTTTTATCTAAGAATTATTCTCTTGTTTATCAGTACCGAGATAGTCCAACACTATATCATTTTTGGATGCCGTCTGGTGAGTAAGCGGTGTTAACCTTGGACAGAAAATATGTTATTATAAATAGAAATACAGAGCTATATTTTTAAAACTTTTTTTTAAAACATAAAATCAATGTAAGTATCAATAAAATGTCTCTCGGAACATAACACCCATAAGCATAAAGAGATGTAGTAATATAACTTTAAGGCCGCGTACACACGAACTAATATATCTGCTGAAACTGGTCCGCAGACCAGTTTCAGCGGACAGATTCGATCGTGTGTACGGGCTAGCAGACAGGTTTCCAGCAGACAAAAGTTTTAAAGCATGCTTTAAAACTTGTCTGCTGGAAACCCATCTGTCCGACATGTCCGCTGGTTAGTACGCCTAACCAGCGGACATAAATCCCCCGCATGCGCCGAATGGATTTGACGCATGCGTGGAAGTATTTTACTTCCTGGTTCGGTGATGTAGCGGCGTCAACGTCACCGCCACGTCACCGCGCTGTCTGTCCGCGGGGATTTTGGTTTGATCGTGTGTACACACATCAGACCAAAATGTCCAGGAGACATATTCGATAAAATCGGTCTGTCGGACCGTTTTCATCGGATATGTCTCCTCGTGTGTACGCGGCCTAAGAGTCACATAAACATACAAACATATATGGCAAATCATCGGGGGACCAATCAATTGATCCAGAATACGTGCTATAAGTCCACACACTTGAAGATGTAGTGATCGCTATGTGAAGAAATGTGAAGAAGGCAAAAAAATTCTCCACCAGAACCAACATACCAATCGTGCAGACTCTTACCGGAGAAATTTGGCTAACAGCTAAATAGCGCAGCATAACAACTCCAGGTAAGGTTTAAAGTGTTACTAAACCCAGGACCCTGCATTCACTATATCTGGTCTCTCACAATACACATGTAGCACCCTGATGTTTAGGCAGGGTTGCTCCTAAATTTACTTGCCAGGTATAGTTGCATGGGCCAATTGTGAGGGTCAATTGATTTCACCCTAATGCCGCGTACATACGATCGGAATTTCCTATAGGAAAAGTTTGTGTGTAGGCCCCATCAGACTTTTTCTGTCGGAACTTCCGACAGCAAAAATTTGAGAGCTGGTTTTAAAATTTTCCAACGGGAATAGTTCTTGTCAGAAATTCCAATCGTCTGTATGCACACAAAAAAACATGCATGCTCGGGAATCGAGTCGATGCATGCTCGGAATCCTTGAGCTTCATTTTTCTCAGCTCGTTATAGTGTTGTACGTCACCGCGTTCTTGACGGTCGGGATTTTGTGTGACTGTGTGTATGCAACACAAGTTTGAGCCAAAATTCAGTCGGAAAAAAATCCACGGTTTTCTTGTCAGAAATTCTGATCGTGTGTACGCGACAATAGTCTGGAATTGCTGCACTTCTGAGGGGTGAGGTCAGGTGATCAGGGTTCTGTGCCACCTGGAAGGCTCTCTGGGTGGATATGTGTGTGCTGCCCGGGCTGCTAGGCCAGAGTTTGCGCCTATCCCAGGCACATCTGGATGCTAGGCCGTCAGTCACGGCACCTTCTAGTGAAGAAACAGCACGGAGGGGCGTTTCTTCACAGTACATGCGCAGATGACGTCGGCGCAAGGGTATATGATAAATATCTCCTAAACCGTGCAAGTTTAGGAGATATTTCCAGTACCTACAGGTAAGATTTATTATAGGCTTACCTGTAGGTAAAATCGGTGTAAGGTTTACAACCACTTTAACCACTTCAGACCCGCGCTACCGTCGAATGACGGCAACAGCGCGGGTCTGAATATCCAACATGCCGTCATTTGACGGCATCTCCTTCGGGTGTTCCCAGCGCGCGCTGTAGAGCGCGCTGCGGGGAAGCCCTGTGTTGTCCGTGTCCCTTGGACACAGCCAATCACAGATCGCGGCGAACGGCCAATCAGAGTGGCCATTTGCGATGAGATCTGTGGGCGAATGAGAGATGATCTCATAGATCATCTCTCATTGCCTTTTTACACAGAGACAGCGTCCTGTCTCTGGAGAGGAGGAGCCCGATCTGTGTTCCTTCCTACATAGGGACACAGATCGGTCACCCCCCCAGCCACCCCCCTCCCCCCACAGTTAGAACACACCTAGGATACACATTTAACCCCTTCCTCGGCCCCTAGTGTTAACCCCTTCAATGCCAGTCACATTTATACTGTAATTAGTGCATATTTATAGCACTGATCGCAGTATAAATGTGAATGGCGCCAAAAATGTGTCAAAAGTGTCCGATGTGTCCGCCATAACGTCGCAGTACCAATAAAAATCGCAAATCGCCGCCATTTCTAGAAAAAAATAAATAAAAAAAAATAATAATAATTCTCTCCCCTATTTTGTAAGCGCTATAACTTTTGCGCAAACCAGACGCTTATTGCGATTTTTTTTTTTTTTTACCAAAAATATGTAGAAGAATACGTATCGCCCTAAAAAATATATATATATTTTTTTAATTGGGATGTTTATTATAGCAACAAGTAAACAATATTGTATTTTTCTTCAAAATTGTCGCTCTTTTTTGTTTATAGCGCAAAAAATAAAAACCGCACAGGCGATCAAATACCACCAAAAGAAAGCTCTACTTGTGGGGAAAAAAGAACATAAATTTTGTTTGGGAGCCACGTCGCACGACCGCGCAATTGTCAGTTAAAGCGACGCAGTGCCGGAAGCTGAAATTTCACCTGGGCAGGAGGGGGGTGTATGTGCCCAGTAAGCAAGTGGTTAAAGAATAAGTGTGGTATTGTTTAGCTAAACCTTACAGTGCCTTAGTGCCTACCGAGATTTTATACTTACCTGTTCATGATCCTGCCCATAGGGAGCACCACAGCTACTTCTAAAGCCAAACCCTCTAGCCAGCCCTTCGCTTCTTATGTGCTTGGAAAAATCCCTCTGATTCCTATGAAGCAGGGCCCTTCTATTCCTTCTGTATTGAACTGTATTATATTTGTACTGTTCCTCTTATATTGTAAAGTGTTGCGTAAACTGTTGGTACTATATAGATCCTGTATAATAATAATCAGGGCTTTTCAGCGGGAACATAAGGGAGTGCAGATTCTGTACCTCCAGCACTGAATGAATCTAATAGCAAGGGCTGCTGGGGTGTGTTGAAGGGTTCATTGATGCTGTCTGCTAGAGCAGGGATCTCCAAACTACGGCCCTCCAGCTGCTGTGGAACTACACTTCCCATGAGGCATTGTAAAACTCTGACATTCGTAGACATGACTAGGCATGATGGGAATTGTAGTTCCTGAACACCTGGAAGGCCGTAGTTTGGAGACTCCTGTGCTAGAGTATCTACTGTTGCTTTGAGAGAGATATTGTTGAGGGAGGGTTCTTTTGTTGCTGGGGGGGTCCTCTCTTGCAGTGGGTCAATTGTTGCTGGGAGGAATCTACTGTTGAGGGAGGGGTCTATTGTTGCTGGCTGCTAGAGGGTCTATTAATGCTGGCTTTTTGGAGATCTACTGTTGCTGGTGGGGGGGTCTATTTTTCCTGGGGTGCATCTGTTGTTAGGGATTGTTTTGCTGCATGGGGGTCTATACTTGCTGGGCGATCTATTGTTACTTGGGGTCCCCAATGACCCCCCCTTCCATTGGGGACTGGGTGCTGTGTTTCTCATTTAAGAGACAGACCACCCTTACTATGCCCCCCCCTCCTGGCTTCTTTTGGCTGCCTTAGGGCGACTTTACTGGGGGATCCCTCTCTAGGTGGCTCCTTGCGGTAGCACATGTCTGGTGCGGATGCACCTTCTCCCATTGGTCGGACTGCATACTATATCAGCTCCATTTGAAGGCACCTTCCATGCTTATGCAATAAGTTTGTGCACTTTTAACATACACACAACGAATAGACCCTAAGGCTGCATTCACACCAAAGCGTAGGCGTTTTTTTACCGCGATTTGCAGTGACAAAACGCTGTGTTTTGTACAGGTCATTGTCAGTAATGTAAAACTTCCAATACGCGCAAAAAAAAAGGGTCCGGGACTTGTTTGAGCTTCAGGCGTTCGGCGTTCGATGTGAACCATCTCCATAGACAATAATGTTATTTTTCCCCTCTAGCATCTTTGAGCGTCGCGCTTCAGGCGACAAAACGCTCAGGTGTGAATGCAGCCTTAGAAGAAGGAATCACTTTGAAACATGTTAGGTTGCAAAATGGGATCCCAACTATTATGCCGCGTACACACGATCGGGCTTTTGCCTGGCCAAAAGCACATCAGAACTCCGATGGAATTCAGCTGAATTTCCGATTTAATTCATCAGAATTTCCGATGGAATTTCTCCAATGGGGCATACACATGGTCGGAATTTCTTATGGAAAAACGGCAGTCAAACGGCATAAGGCAGTTATTTTTGGTTTGGTTGCATAGTTGTGGACAGGGGCGTTGCTAGGTGCCAAAAAGACCAGGGGCTTCAGCCCGAAGCCAAGCCGGCACCTGGGGGGGGGGATTTTGGGCGTGGAAGTCCCGCTTCAGCGCTCAGTATTGTAATAGTGACGGCGACTGCGGGATTGGAAATTCCCGCCTTATGGAGCCGGCGACGCATATGATGGACGTCACACATGCCACGGTTGGACATTGGACCACTGGGACGTCCATCATATGTTCTGCAGGCTCCAGAAGGCGGGACCTGTGACTCGGCGGATCGGATCGCTTCCTGCTCGGCGGTGTTCGGGGCTAACTAATGTATTGTGCTTTTTTGAGTGTCGGGGCTTTTCAGGGTCACATTCGGGTCTCCAGCCCCCCTAGCCAGGGCCTAACGACGCCTCTGGTTGTGGATACTTCTCTATGCAATTTTTAACTGCACTGTATATTCTTATTTTAATGTAATGTTTTTAATGTAAATTTGTATTCATGTTTTATGGACCTATATCCATTTTTATGATGGTACTAATAAATTTGCATTGTCCTATTAACTTTATCACCTGTCACCTTACCTCCTCAAAGTCCATGAATGGTTTCTTTGTTGCCCCATTACACAACATTTCCATTTCTTAAATATATTGGGATGTTGGCAGTAATTTATGACATCCCACTTGGCTCTGTCTATGTGTTTCTAGGTACCAGCTGGAGAGTTTGTAATGGTGGCTGTGTTGCTGCCCATGGACAGTGGCATAGCATGGGGGGGCCAGGGGGAGGTTGCCCCGGGTTGCAAAATTTAGAGGGGCACAGCAGCAGGTTACCTGCAGCTCTTCTGCTTCGCTGTGCTATCTAGGAGACTGTGAGCTCTTCCGCTTCACTATTAGAAAGAAATTGCGGTACAGTCCAGGCTTAGGCTCCAGTGGTGAGTAAATGTACACTGAAGACCATCCATGATGATCCCAGGGATAGTATAGGAATTAGGTAGGTCAGTGTAGTGGTCAGTACTACTGTACTAGTGGAAGGGACTCAGAGAGTGGTTTAAATCCGCGGGTTGGGGGGGGGTGCAAATCTCTTGCCCTGCCCCAGGCGCTGACAACCCAGGCTACGCCACTGCCCATGGATCTGGTGGGAACATTGACAGGTGAGTATAATATTTTGAAGGGGAAACTGGGGGAGGGGCAGTAAAATAAAGAATAACTTGACGGAGGTACAGGTGTCCTTTAAATCTTTAGTAACAAGAGTTTTTATCTCCCGTAAAGACCTAGCCTAACAGACCAGAGTTCCGGCACAGCTTAGTACAGATGGGCCTCTATGCGGCATATGACAAGCGGCACCAGTTCTAGATTTGTTAATGGAGTACCCTACTCCAGGAGAAGTTACAGGAATAATGCAGCTTTAGGGGACAATCAAACAGGACCCCCGGGAAGCACTTTACCTCCGCTGATTAGTTTTCGGCTAACTGTTTTGAAAGACACTGGAGATGTGATACAATTAGAGCGTGCTCCTCTGGGGAGCTGCTTGTTCACAAACACACCAGCTTCTCACACAAGGAGCTTTGATGTCCTGCTGAGTGTTTGTCACTTAGGAGTCACATTACCAAAACTCCCAGCCAGCAGCGCACTTAGGGAGGCTGGATGGGGGAGAAATATTATTGCAGATTTAGAGATGCCAAAGACCCGTTCTGCCATTACATTTGGGTTTTAATAGTTTAATCACAACGATTAGCAGCGGGGTGACAAATGTGAGACAACTCAAGGAACTTGTATTAGACAGCAATGTTCTGGGAACTGTGTAGTGAAGGAGAAGGACTTAAGAAGGGCAAAGTTATTATACCAAAATATATATATATATACAGTATCTCACAAAAGTGAGTACACCCCTCAAATTTTTGTAAATATGTTATTCTATCTTTTCATGTGACAACACTGAAAAAATGACACTTTGAAACAATGTAAAGTAGTGAGTGTACAGATTGTATAACTGTGTAAATTTGCTGTCCCCTCAAAATAACTCAACACACAGCCATTAATGTTTAAACCGCTGGCAACAGAAGGGAGTGCACCCCTAATGAAAATGTCCAAACTTGGCCCAATTAGCCATTTTCCCTCCCTGGTGTCATGTGACTCCTTAGTGTTACTAAGGTCTCAGATGTGAATGGGGAGCAGGTGTGTTAAATTTGGTGTTATCGCTCTCACTCTCTCATACTGGTCACTGGAAGTTCAACATGGCACCTCATGGCAAAGAACTCTATGAGGATCTGAAAAAAAGAATTGTTGCTCTACATAAAGATAGCCTAGGTTATAAGAAGATTGCTAAGATTCTGAAACTGAGCTGCAGCACGGTGGCCAAGACCATACAGTGGTTTAATAGGACAGGTTCGACTCAGAACAGGCCTCGACATGGTCGAACAACGTGCACATGCTCAGCATCATATACAGAGGATGTCTTTGGGAAATAGACATATGAGTGCTGCCAGCATTGCTGCAGTGTTTGAAGGGGTGGGGGGTCAGCCTGTCAGTGCTCAGACCGGATGACGTCATATGATGCCCTTCCAGAACTGGCTGACTCTGCTGTAGCCAACATTTAGCTATAATACGGTCAGCAAGTGGTTAAAGTAAGACTTCACTGCATCTGAGCACCACAAATCAAGAACACTGTTTCATTTAATTTTTAGAGTGCCCCCCACTCTAGGATGAAGGAGAACAAGGGGCAACTTTGGACAGCAGCATTGTCAGTCTGGGGGGAGGGGAGTGTTAGATGGACTACCTGATTTAAATACACTAACAAAACGAAGGTAAACTCTTTATAAGGCTGGACACGTCAGCCATCTCTCCTAGAGGCCTTTCCTCCTGGCAGCAGCATTTTGTCGGAAACAAATGGTTGACACTTTTAAACCCATGTAAGGCATTTAGGCGCATCAATCGCTTGGGCAATAATTCATTTTATTGGCCAGAATATTAATTTATTTTGGTCATTGAAATGATGCAACGCTGAAGCGCTAAACGTGTCTAGCATCAGCGTGCCTTTAGAAACGCTTGGGTGCATCTAGAATTTTTTCTGACAAAACTACGCTGCTCCTGGACGTGCTGGCTGCGATTTTTTTTCACTCTAAACGCTCCGGCCTTTAAATGCATGTGTGCATGGACACATAGGCTAACATATAGGGGTGTTTAGAGGCAGAAAAAAAGAAAACGCCAGGTACCCCTAAGAGCAGCGTTAAAATTGTCCAGTGTGCATGAGGACTAAGCAGTAACTTACAGCAAACTGTTTTTTTACTTTTGGAATAAAGTTTTTACGTGAATAAATAAAAGCTGATCATTGTAAGTACCCCTGTCAATGGTAAATGTTTTGGCTTTATCTCTCCAAATGCTACATCTGCAAGAGAGCTTGTTCTGTTGAAAAACTTGAAAGACTGGTCAGATCACCAAAGGAAAATAAAGAAGAAAAAGCCTAAAAAAAGAAAACGAATACAGCAGCCCCACCCAAGAATTGGTAAGCTTCAATATAATACATGTTTGAATTGGGTTTATTACCACTTTAACCACTCCCCGCCCGGCCTATAACAGAATGGCGGCCGGGAAGTGGTTCGGTTATCCTGACTGAGCGTCATATGTTGTCCAGCAGGATAACCCACAATCGCGTGCTCGCAAGGGCACGCAGCATGGCGATCGGTGGTGTGGTGTGTCACTCCGACACACAGCATCTCCGATCGTGGTAAAGAGGTTCTTCACCATGTGATCAGCTGTGATCAATGACAGCGTGAACAAGGAAGTGCCGGTAATCACCTTTCCTCGGTTCGCACTGACAGGGAGAGCCAATCGGTGGCTCTCCTGTCAGAGGGGGGTGTGCACTGATAATCAGCACATTAATTATCAGTGCAGCTCCCATCAGTGGTGCCCACAATAATGCCAATGAGTCCCCACCCAAATTACAATGAGTGCCCACCCAAATTTCCAATCTGTGCCCATCAAAGTGCAAATCAGTGCCCATCAATAACGCCTGTTCGTGCCCTTCACAGATGCCAATCTACACAGTAATCAGTGCATTTTTATAGCACTGATCGGTGTATAAATGCCAATGGTCCCAAAATAGTGTCAAAAGTGTCTGATCTGTCCGCCGCAATGTCGCAGTGACGCTAAAAATTGCAGATCGCCACCATTACTAATAAAAAAATAATAAAAAAAATAATAAAATAAAATAATAAAAATTGTTACTTGGAAAAAAATAATAATAATAATAATAATGCCTGTCAGTACCTCCTCATCAGTGCTGCCTATCAGTGTCATCTCTTAGTGCCCATCAGTGGCACTTATCAGTGCCCATCAGTGCCACCTATCAGCTCCTATAAGTACCTCCTATCAGTTCCATCTATTAGTGTGCATCAGTACAGCCTATTAGTGCCCATCAGTGCTGCATATCAGTGTAGCCTATCGGTGCCCATCAATTCTACATATTAGTGCCTCTCCATCAGTGCCCATCAGTGCCACCTTATCAGTGCCACCTCATCAGTGCCCATTAGTGCAGCCTCATCCATGCCCATTAGAGCAGCCGCATCAGTGCCCGTCAATGAAGGAGAAAACAATATTTTATAACAGAAACAAGGAAAAGCAAAAAATAAAAACCCCAGAGGTGATCAAATAACATCAGAATAAAATCTTTTTTTGTAGGAAGAAAATTATAAAAATGTAGTTTGGGTAAAGTGTTGCATGACCGCGCAATTGTCATTCAAAGTGTGAAAGCGCTGAAAGCTGAAAATTGTCCTGGAAGGAAGGGGGGAAGTGCCCGGTATTGAAGTGGTTAATTACCCATAGCTGTGCAGCCATTGAAATATTTGGAATGTTCCGTGAAGAACGAACTTTGACAAGTGAGTTCATTTTCTTTATAATTGGAATAATGAATACATCATTTCCTGATACAACACCATCATTTTCAAAATATTTTTCTCATAAACTTTTAAAACTCGTCCATATTCATTTCTGAATGTGAGCCAATGTATTTTCCATAAACCAGCCTTATGTTTAGTAGCCCTTTAAATGACTTATCTGCATGGAAATCAAGCACTACCTCTAATAAGCTGCTAATGAATCCATTCACAGAGATGGATCTTATTCTTTAACCCCAAGCGTGCCTTATTAACCCCCCCAGCCCTCTCCGGCTCCCTCGTTAGTGGCACCATTCAATCAGATCCTGCTGAGCTGACGAGTGAAAGGACAGGAGGTGCCAGGGGAGTCTGAGCTCTCAGACCAGGAAATGGGACTGATTCAGATCAAACAGCATGTGTATGGAGCCTATAAACAAGAGCGCCGGGTGACAGCTTCTCTCACCACCTCCCTTTGATCTCCCACACTTTGGGGTCCCAACTTAACCCTAAATGCCCTTCCCAGATACCACACTTTGATTGGGATCTCACTGGTGGCTGCAAAACTCAGACAGAAGCTAAGACAAGTGAATATTTACAAATGGAGTGCTAAATAATTTGGTCATTTTGCTTAAAGAGGAACTTTAAAAAAAAAAAATCAAATCCTGTGGCTGCTGACATTTAAGAAACAGGCACTCTCCATTCCTGGGACAGAGCAAAGTCTTTATCTGGGCCGGTCTTCGGATTCCTGGCTCCGCCATCTTGGCTATGGAGTACCAGAAGTCACTTCCTGCTGTTTCACAGCCAGCTTCTCACTGCGCATGCACAAGATCACATTGGTCCTGTCCTCCAGGGTTCTGGGCAGGGAGGGGGGCGGTCCGAACTTCTGTTATTCTGTAAAGCCCGATTCAATGCGATGTGTTAATTGCTCCAACTTTGAAGTAAGTATGAGCTCCGGCGTGTTCCAAAAGCCCACGTACAGAGCCTGCCAGGAAGTCGGCACTGCGCTGCGCTAATCACAGGCAGTTAGACATTGTCCCAATGCGCGGCTGCAGAGATTCTGAAATGTCTCATTGCCTGTGATGAGCACAGCTCCGTGCAAACTTCCTGGCGGGCTCTGTACGTGGGCTTTGCGAACACTCCGGAGCTCATACTTACTTACTGAAGCCTTTGTTGCATCAGAAGTCGGACCCCAGTTGGACCTTATTCTGTGGAATGGAACACAGAGTACTTGCCATGCTCTTACCAACATTTTGCTGCCATTTGCAGCCTTCTAGCCCTTTCCCTTAGTCTTTTAGAGACATTTTAGTAGTCAAAAGTCCGGGTCCCCATTGACTTCAATGGGGTTCGGGTTCGGGTCAAGTTCGGGTCAAGTTCGGATCCCGAACCCGTCGAACCCGAACATCCAGGTGTCCGCTCAACTCTAGTGACATGAAATTTTGGTTTAATCATTTGCAATTTAATTTTGCCCTGTCTGGCCACTAAGACATGTATGAACACCCATCCAGCACAAGGCTTATGCAGCGTACACACCATTACTTTTTGTGATGTAAAAAAACGTAGTTTTATCTCACGAAACAAAACAACGTTTTTCAAACTTCATTTTAAAAAACTACGTTGCCTACACACCATGGTTTTCTGAAAATGCTCTAGCAAAGTGTGGTGACGTACACCACGTTCGACGGCACTCTGTTCCATTGAAGCTCCAGTCTCATAACTTGCCTCTGAGCATGCGCGGGTTTAAAAACTTTGTTTTAAACGTTGTTTTGCCCACACACCATCATTTTTTATGACACAAAAAATGACATTCTGAAAAACGACACAAAAAATTGAAGCATGTTCGAATTTTTTTTTGGTCATTTTTCAGAAGACATAAAACAACATTTTGCCCACACACGATCATTTTAAATGACGTTTTTTAAAACGTTGTTTTATTTCATCACAAAAGTGATTGTGTGTACGCTGCATTAGATACAGCATTTAAAGCGGAGGTTCACCCTAAATATACTCTGTCCCATGCGATCCAGCATACTGGTGTCAGCGCCAGTATGCTGTTTGTTTGTTTTTTTAAATCCCCCACTTACTGCGTAATCTTTAATTTTAATTTATTTCCCCCATGGTGGATGGCCCCTGTATAGCGCGTCACATCTTACGAAAATACCCAATTTAGGGTATTCTCGGCGCAATGCGGCGCCTGCGCACAGACCTAGGAGCTGACTGCGCAGGCGCCGTATTTCTCCGAGTCCTACGGCTATGGCGTGTAACGCCCTCCGAAAAAAGCGGAATAGGACCGTCGCCGTCTGCGCAGTCAGCTCCTAGGTCTGTGCGCAGGCGCTGCATTGCGCTGAGAATACCCGAGTCCTAAATCGGGTATTTTCGTAAGATGTGACGGGCTGTATAGGCGTCATCCACCGCGGGGGAAAGATATAAAAATTAAAGATTACACAGTAAGTGGGGGATTTAAAAAAAAAAAAACAGCATACTGGCGATGACGCCAGTATGCTGGATCACATGAGAAAGACTATATTTAGGTAGGGTGACCAGACATCCCCAGTTTCAGGGGACAGTCCCCTGATTGAGGACACTGTCCCTGGACCAAGTCTGTCCCTGGTTTTGTCCCCAGATTGGATTTAATAGGGGGAGGGGCAATTTCAAAGACAGTCAGTGCAGAATTAAAATAAAAAAATAGAATTACACACCCCCGCTCCGCCGTGCCTACTAGCATAGGGGGGTTGTATTTTTCCCATTATCTGTGCCCCTTTCTGATGATCATGTGCTGGTCAGAGTGGAGGGAATATTTCTTCATTTTCGGGCGCATGCCCATTTAGCTTCGCTCACATGTTCTTCTGCCTTGGCACAAATCTTGGCCAGCTACCTGCCTATCTCCTTGCCTTCCCTGGTGGAGTGATCTTCCTCCGCTCCTCACCCAGTAGTAGCCGGGCACGAAGAGTGGCTGAGGCTGTGACTTGAGAGGCTGTGAGGCGGGCGGCAATGGGCAGAGAGTCACTGATTGTTGCCATTACTAGTAAACAAAAAATATGTCCCCAGATTTCATTTTAAAAATCTGGTCACCTTATATTTAGGGTCAACCTCCGCTTTAAGGTAGAGGCCTGCAAAGCCTCTTCTCTGTAGTACAGACCCATAAACAACATGTCATACTCAAAACCATGGGGTCACATCTGACCTGATTACCCTAAGCCAGGGGTGCCTTATGGAGAGTGAGTGCCACTTAAGTGATTTGATAACCGGTCATAGACTACAATGAAATGAATTTGTTCCTAAGGCTGCTTTCACACCTGCGACTTTCCTGCGGGTTTGCTGTGCTTTGCCATAGGCTTTTAATATGTTGCAGGTGGGGTGAACTTTCTGAAAGTCCACCAAAACTTCTGCATTCAGTATATACATAGAGTAAGTATATAGAAGGTGTGCTCTGTACCTTTTCTCTTGTCATAACAGGTCAGTGGTGACTGAGTCCAGAAAGGGGTTAAGCAGACAGTGAGCAGAAGGTTAGGAACTATCGATCTGGGCTCTGGCTGAGGTTCAGCTTATTGCACTGGTGCCTAGCCGCAAAGCCTTCATACTCTGTTCGTCTCTAAGGAGAGTACTGTGTTTATTGTGCTTCCTACACAGCGGCCGGAGGACGCTCCAGCGCTCAGGTCTAATTATCCGAACAGTGTGTGTGTAATTACACAGCCGCTCGCAGGGCCTCCAGGCCACAATGCTTTAAATGATACAATAATGTGAAGAGGGTCTTGTTATTGCCCCCTTACATCTTGGCACACAACAAGCTTTGTACGGGGGGCACTGCCTCTCTGTGACTGCTAAGGAATGCATGCACACTGTCATGTCAAGCTTCACACAGGCTACTCATAGGTCCCACATGTCCTCCCTTCCCAAATCCTTCTGGCCTCTTTGCTCCTCATCTGGACTGCTGTTACATGAATGTATTATGTTTAGATTTTTCTATACTGTATGTTACAATGCACTTTTTTCATTCCAAAAACTTGCTGTGATGTTCTTTATAGCAACTAGTCACAGGTTTTCTTTAATTTTCAAACTCCAGAAATATGTGTAGCACCCTCTAGGTAGGTAGGCGCTAGAGTAGGATTTTTTTGCAAGGTAGGCAAATTTAGGCAGGCCTGGCTGGCAGAGCCAGGCCTGTTTATTTTGATCTGGGCTGGTTGTGGCTCAGGGTGGAAGCTGGTGACTCGGGTGCCCTTCAAGAAATTGTGGAGGTGCCCTGGGCAGGAGGCACAGGAGTAGCAAGAGAGGACAGCAGGAGATAGCATTCCTGGGTAAGTCCCAAGAGAGAAGAACAACTGGTCACAGCCAGGAGGGCTGGGGAGTGACAAGCACATTCAGGAGGACTGGGGAGGCACGCCTGAGAGAACTGGGAGAAAGCAGTCTGGGATTGGGGCAGAGGCAGCAGAATGGACCATGGTGTCATGGGCAGTGGAGAAAGGCAGCTACAGTAAGGAGGGCTGGCAAAGCCTGAAGATGGGTTACTGGGCTTAGTAGCCAAAGTTAAGGCAGCAAGCATCAGGAACTTTCATTTGCTACACTAAAGGAGCCTGCGGTCCCTGCCTGTAATAGGCAGTTGCTGAGGTGATTGCTATGCCTGGAAGCTCAAGCAAATAAAGTACTGGAAGAGCTAAGGAGTAATAGTCTGCAGCAAGAGTTGTGCTGGAGGAAGAGAGGTGTGTATATACCAGAGTGTATATAAGTTGTCCTAAGAATTTATTCTAATTCCACCAGATATTATATAATCCCTATACCCCATCCAAGTTTAATTTCCCCAATAAAACATAAAAACAAAGCACATGGACTGTTCACTGTCTTAGAGTGCCTGAGGATTGAATGCCAGGCTGGGCAGGGTAACAGGGGGGCCACATACAGTAACTTAGCAGCCCCTATGGGGTACCGCTACATCTGGGGGCTCATTCCGGGACCACCTGTTCACAGGTAACCTGCTAGCCGTTGCCCCTAGCAAAACGAAGTTGATCAAGCAGGGGAACTGTGCTTTGTTCCACCATTAGTTGAGGAAATGAACCCAGGGGTAGGACTTATGTGCTCTGTCTGCTATTAAGTGCTACAGTAAGGAGGGCCATTGCCCATAGCAACCAGCGGGAGCCATTGACAATTATTGCTACCTGTTTATCCAGTTGCCCCAACCGGTGCTGGGATGGACACTTGTGTCAATCCTGCAACACAGGAACTGTTTATTATGTGCTGTCACCCGCTGCTATTACTGGACGTCCCACCTTGGATATGTCAAGCGATCTGCTAATGCTGGGCATCTTGAACTTAAGCTTCAAACTCCTGCTTTAACTATTTAACCACCGGGCTCTTAAACCCCCTTAATGACCAGACCAATTTTCAGCTTTCGGTGCTCTCACATTTTGAATGACAATAACTCAGTCATACAACACTGTAACCAAATGAAATTTTTGTCCCTTTTTCCCCCCACAAATAGAGCTTTCTTTTGGTGGTATTTGATCACCTCTGTGGTTTTTATTTTTTTCGCTATAAATGAAAAAAGAACGAAAAATTGTTATTGTTCATTTCACTTTATTTATTTTAGTTTGACACGTTTTTCCCCAAAAATAAATGTTTTGATCACTTTTATTCCTATTACAAGAAATGTAAACATTCCTTGTAATAGGAATATAGCATGACAGGTCCTCTTTACAGTGAGATATGGGGTCAATAAGACCCCACATCTCACCTCTAGGCTGGGAAGCCTGTAGGGAATTGCCGGCTGAAAAAAATGATATCTGAATGATGCCTGTAGCTGCAGGCATCATTCAGATATCCCTGCACAAATTCAAGGACGTCATGTTGGCCGGCGGGCGGGAAGTGGTTAAAACGCATTTTTTTCCCAGAGTATTTTCTGGGTACTGCAGAGTATTAGCCGGGGTATTGCAGAGTATTGGTGCGGGGGTATTGCAGAGTATTGGTGCAGGGGGTATTGCAGAGTATTGGTGCGGGAGGTATTGCAGAGTATTGGTGCGGGGGGTATTGCAGAGTAATTGCACGGGGGGTATTGCAAGGTAATTGCGCAGGGGTATTGCAAAGTAATTGCGCAGGGGTATTGCAGAGTAATTGCGCGGGGGTATTGCAGAGTAATTGTGCAGGGGGTATTGTAAGGTAATTGCCGGGGTAATGCAGAATTTTGCCAGGGGGTATGCAGAGTATTGCCAGGGGGTATGCAGAGTATTGCCGGGGGTATGCAGAGTATTGCCGGTGGTATGCAGGGTATTGTGCAGGGGGGTATGCAGAGTATTGCGCAGGGGGGTATGCAGAGTATTGTGCAGGGGGATATGCAGAGTATTGCACAGGGGGTATGCAGAGTATTGCGCAAGGGGGTATGCAGAGTATTGCACAGGGGGGTATGCAGAGTATTTCCCAGGGGGGTATGCAGAGTATTGCGCAGGGGGGTATGCAGAGTATTGCCGGGGTATGCAGAGTATTGCCAGGGGTATGCAGAGTATTGCGCAGGGGGGTATGCACAGTATTGCCAGGGGTATGCAAAGTATTGCGCAGGGGGGTATGCAGAGTATTGCGCAGGGGGTATGCAGAGTAATGCGCAGGGGGGTATGCAGAGTATTGCCGGGTGTATGCAGAGCATTGCGCAGGGGGGTATGCAGAGTATTGCGCAGGGGGGTATGCAGAGTATTGCACAGGGGGGTATGCAGAGTATTGCACAAGGGGGTATGCAGAGTATTGCACAGGGGGGTATGCAGAGTATTGCGCAGGGGGGTATGCAGAGTATTGCACAGGGGGGTATGCAGAGTATTGCCGGGGTATGCAGAGTATTGCCAGGGGTATGCAGAGTATTGCGCAGGGGGTATGCAGAGCATTGCCAGGGGTATGCAAAGTATTGCGCAGGGGGGTATGCAGAGTATTGCGCAGGGGGGTATGCAGAGTATTGCCGGGGGTATGCAGAGTATTGCGCAGGGGGGTATGCAGAGTATTGCCGGGGTATGCAGAGTATTGCGCAGGGGGTATGCAGAGTATTGCGCAGGGGGGTATGCAGAGTATTGCGCAGAGGGTATGCAAAGTATTGCGCAGGGGGTATGCAGAGTATTGGCGCAGGGGGGTAATGCACAGTATTGCGCAGGGGGTATGCAGATTTTTGCACAGTATTGCAGGGGGTTGCAGGGATGGCTGAGTAGGGATGGATGGATCTGTGACTGCAATAGTCACAGATCCAGCCACAGCGCTGCTGACACCCGCGCTCCCCCCTCTCACACTGTACCGAACCTTCACCTTTTTCTGCTGTAACCACTTGAGGGTCAACTTGGCCGTGAGCTTAGGGTCACTCTCCTGCCCTAAAGTCCAAGAGTTTCCAATGTGCGGCTTTCGTGCAGAAGATTGCAGATTGTCTACCAGTATTTATTGATACCATGCTGCATTCTTCTTACCATCAATTTTCAAAAGATTCCCCTCGCCTTTAGAGCTCACCCCCCCCCCCCCCCCAAAAACATTAGTGAGCCACCAACAAGCATTCTACTGCACTCGCAGTGGTTGACCCAGGGGGTACACAGTGCAAAATCCTTTCTTATTGCCAATGGTCTTGCTGCCCTCTCAGGACAATGGGTATCCTCACTACCCTTCACTACCTTGGTTCGAAGGAAGAGGGTGCCCCGCTGATTTGTGTCAGCCACTTTTGGACGCCTCCTGGTCTTCTGGCAGTACTGGTGGACTTGATTAGACCTCCAGGCAGGCAATTTCACTTGCTTTGACGTGTTTACTTAAATTACAGGTAGGGAGAAACGGGGAGGGTATGCCGCTCCAGGTGGTATGTATCCTTGTGATGATCCTCCTCACAGAAACTGCAGGTGCAGGCAATGCATATAGCAACAGAAATACTAAACCTAAGGCTAGGGTTGGGACTTTAAATTAGGTAATAACTAAATACACCTCCATCCCCAATGAAGAAACTAAATAGTGGTACTTTAAATGAAGCACACTACTGGATTATATGAACCAATTATATTAAACGTAGTTTATTGATTACAAAAGGCATAACATATACATAAAAGATGGTGAAATAATATTGATAGGTAGCAATAATTAGAGTCTAGATATTACATGATTGTACATAGTGTTCCAACATAACATACACGGTAATGTATGATAATGACAAATCTCAGTAAATAAAATCTATACAAACCATAATTAAACATAATTCTCTCAAGGTAACGTAGCGGTATTAGGTCTTGGGTATGTTAACCGAAATTGTAGAGGGTAGCATGTAAACAGAATAATAATAATATATTGGTTCGTTAAAATATGATAGTAAAATACAGATATTAAACATGTACACTGTGACGTATTATCATGGAAGAGCTCTACGCGCTTTGTGGTTACTATACCACTTGTCGGGAGCAGATACGCAGTATGGGGGTATCTATAATAGAATAAAAGATGCCACTCTGTCACGGTCGGCCGCTACCGAGCCCCCAAAGTCCGGGAGATCAGGCATAAAAAGGTGACTCGAGTATAAGCCGAGGAGGGCATTTTCGGCTCAAAAAAAATGTGCTGAAAAACTCGAGTATATATGGTAAATTACGTTTTGAGTATATTTATTGCTGTTTTTATCTTGGAATACATTTTATTGAGGTAATACACTAGATCGGTGCACCATTTTCTTTTTATCTGTTTATCAGTGAGCCATCACCGTGCTTCACAGTGGGGATGGTGTCGCTGTTGACCCCTCTCCAAACATAGCACTTATGACTGTGG
This sequence comes from Rana kukunoris, assembly GCA_029574335.1. Taxonomy (NCBI): domain Eukaryota; kingdom Metazoa; phylum Chordata; class Amphibia; order Anura; family Ranidae; genus Rana; species Rana kukunoris. Next base: position 472,864,816 of record CM056051.1, on the reverse strand, counting down.
TCTCGTCACTCCAGATTACAGTGTGCCAAAAGCTGTGAGGTGTGCCAAAGTGTTGTTGGGCCTTTTGTAACCTGGCTTTTGTGGCATTGGCACAGTAAAAGCTTCTTTCTGGAAACTCAACCATGCAGCACATTTTTGTTCAAATATCTTCATATTGTACTCTGTGAAAGAACCACATTTTCTCTTCCCAGGGCAGCCTGTATTTCACCTGAGGTTACCTGGGGGTTTTTCTTTGTATCTGGAACAATTTTTCTGGCAGTTGTAGCTGCAATCTTTCTTGGTCTAACTGACCTTGGCTTGGTATCAAGAGATCAACACATTTTCCACTTCCTAATAACTTATTGAACAGTACTGACTGGCATATTCAAGGCTTTGAATATCTTTTTATATCCTTTTCCATCTTTATAGAGTTCCATTACCTTGTTATACAGGTCTATTGACAGTTCTTTACTGCTCCCCATGGCTCAGTATCAAGCCTGCTTAGTGCATCCACTTGAGAGCCAACAAACGCTTTGACTATTTATACACAGACACTAATTGCTGTACAAGCCTTAATTTAAAAAAAAAAATGGGTTTACATCCACTTTAAGATTAAAGGATAAGTCTGAGGTTCACAAAAAAAAAAACATACATAGGGGTTGATTAGTAAGAGCAGTTGCCCCAGAACTCAGTAAATGAGCAGGAGCTCATTCAATCATGTGTTTTTTTAATTTTTCTTGCATGTGATTGTGAGCTTTACCCCATTTACTAAGTTCTGGAGCAACTGCACTTGTAGAGTGCAAGCACACTTTGCAAAGTGCACTGTCTATTTGCCTTTAGTAAATCAACCCCATACATACCTCTATGCTGCAACATCAGTGTGATGCTGCAACTGTCTCACATTGGCTCTAAGTCGGAGAAAGGAGCGATCGCATGACTACTAGGGTGACCACATTCCCAAAAGGCCATTCAGGGACCCCCTTCCCAAAAATCAGCTTGTGCTGTAATGAATCACAGCACAGCTGGGGCAGTAGATGTGCGCTCTACCCAGAAGAACTGATCACGCCCCCAGAAAGGGCAGCCGAATCGCCACTTTACTCATTGACAGCACTTGTCCTGACTGGCCAAGACCTGTTTTACCTTGTTCTAACGCTGGCTTTACACTGCCCTGCTGTGATTAGACACAAAAGGTGGGCTTTATGATTTCTCTAATCACAAGCAGGGGGCAGAGATTGTGCCCATCCAGACTATCCCGGGCACGACAAGTGCTGTCAGTGAGTAAAGCGGTGATGTGGTGGCCTTTTTTGGGGGAAACAGATAGAGGGGAGGGGGGGTGGCTGTGTCAACTTCATTCCGGGACACTGTATTGTCCTGGAATGAAGATACCCGGGACCTTGGACAGACCTGCAAAATGCAGGACTTTCTCGGGCAGTAACTGTCAGCCAATGCTCTCTATGCTGCTCCTTCGGTGCTCACTGGATCATCAGGCTGGAGAAGTTATGGGTGCTAATCAGGCGGCTGGGTGGATCTGGTGCGGCTCTGCCAATATCCCCTGACAGTGGACTATAGCCCAACTCTGGGTCACAAGTGAAAAAGTAAGTGCACTCCTATGACCCACATGCTTTCAAAAAAGCTTTGATTATACTTATCTTTATAGCCTGGTCTCTCCTGATGCTAATCTTTAATTTTAATTTACTGCATCAATTTTAACCACATATTGCCTAAATGTACAACCCAGAAGGATACTGCCATCAATTAAAAACAAACACAGGTACTGGTGAGCCCCTATACATCAGCAATGTTGTTGTCAGGTCTTGTTCCCTTTAAGGCCAGCTTAGGACGTAAGCAATGCTCAACAGACTTGTGATCTGTTCTTCACTCAAATGATCTTCCATATAAAAGATTATTTCAAAAACTTTCACTTCTAGGGATGCACTTTGTGTTAATGGCTGCTTAGGATTTGTGTGAATTTTGGATGTTCACCATTTGGCAAACAAAGGCTTTTAATAGGGTGTTCGCTTATCCCCCAAAGCGAACCTCCAGCTGCAGCTGGAAGTTATTCATTTAGTTGTGGTATTACTATGACAATTGAATAACAACCTTATACTGTGCAGGCTGCTAGTATCTTTGGTATGGATCTGGTGGACATTTCGGAGGGGGCTTATGCCATTCTCTTGTGTTTTTTTTTTTTTGCCTGTCCCCCCTTAAAATCCTGCTATTTATCTCTTGGACGAACATTACGCCATGTTTGTTTTGTTTTGTGTATTTTTTTTTCGTGGGGTCCCTGTTACAATCTATAATAGACTGTCAACTAGGATAAAGCCCCGTACACATGGTCGGACCTTTGTCCAACCAAAATCACATCGGAATTCCATCGGAGTAAAAGAGAACATGTTCTCTATCTAATCTCCGACTAAATTCATTAGAATTTCCGATGGAAATAATCCGATGGGGCATACACACGGTCGGAATTTCCGATGGAAAAAGTCAGTCGGACATTTTCCATCGGAAATTCCGATCGTGTGTACGGGGCAAAAGAGTTTGAGCAGTTGAAAGTCGAAGGTTGTTTAGTGGTGGTGCATTGTAATTTATTGTCCGGCAATTAAAAAAACAGTATAAATCAGAGGTCGTCAACCCCTGTTCTGCGGCCAAAGCCGGGCCGTACCGCCTCTCTAGCCGGGCTGCAATGCAAAGGACACTGTCCGGGCCGTACCGCCGCTATATACGGGCCACGGAGGAGACCGTCAGCAATGCAGCTGCCCGAGTAGAGAGATGACACCATCTCTCTGCGCTACGCAGAGGCGAGCCGCTGTCCCGCCCTAACATACGGGGCTGCAAAGCTACGCTACACTGAGGCGCGGCCACCAGATGAGAGTGAGATAAAATGACGTCATCTCTGCGCCCACCCTCGCAATGCATTCCCGCAATCTCTAACTCCCCCTCACATTCCCATTCTGAGACTGTGTGTACAGTGGGCACTGCAGAGGGACTTGTATATTTTTTTATACCGGGACATTTAATAATTTTTTTACACTGGGACATTTAATAATATTTTCATACTGGGACATTTAATAATATTTTTACACTGGGACATTTAATAATATTTTCATACTGGGACATTTAATAATATTTTTACACTGGGACATTTAGGGCCGGTTCACACTGCAGTAAAGTCAGAGGGCCAGATTCTCGTACATAGGCGCATCTTTATGCAGGCGTAGCGCATATCAGATGCGCTACGCCGCCATAACTTCAAGAGGCAAGCACCATATTCGCAGAGCAAATGCGCCCAACGATGCGCCGGTGTAACGTAAATTCGTTGGCGTAAGCTGGCGTAATTCAAAGTATGAGGGAAGTGGGAGTGATCCATTTAAATAAAGCGTGACCCCATGCAAATGAAGGGCCGAATGAACGGCGCATGCGCCGTGACGTTGACGTATGTCCTTCACCCCTATGCGCATGCTCACAACTACGCCCGGCGTAACCCCTAAGATATGCCGGCCCACTGCCTACGCCCAGTGCATAAATACGTCCAGACATGCTCCCGCCGAGCGCAAAAGTACACCCGTTTTTTAGTTTGTGGTGTAAGTACTTTTGCGTCTTGCTTTGTGCCATGCCTGCTCCTAGGAAGGAAAAAAGGAAGAAGAACTTCTCCCCAGAGGAGAGGGCGATTATAATATTGGCCATGGAGAGGTACGATGCTCGTCTCTATGGGGCAGAGAGTGTCACCACAAGTAAGGCCAAGATCCGAGGAGATCCTGATGAAGATCACCGCACAGGTAAATTCCCTGGCTCATGAGGTCAGGACACCCCAGGACATTTAAAAAAAGATAAATGACCTGCGGCGTGTGGTCAGAGGAAAGCTGGGCGAGCTAAGTAAGCATGCCAGGGGCACTGGAGGTGGACCAGCCAGTGCGATTAGGTTGACTCCTGAGGAGAAAGTGGTTACCCGGTGTCTTCAGAGGGAGCAAGTGGAGGGGGTGGAGGGCTTTGACTCAGTTGAGCAGGCCTTGAGGACAGGTAAGTGTGTTTTATCTACTATCTACTATCTGGTGTGTAGCATGTGAGGGGGTGGAAGGGAACATGTGACAATTGTGTGGGTCCACCAACATGTGAATGTTTTGTGTCATCCACAGATGTGCAGGAGGGAGCGGGGCCATCTGCTGCCTGTGGCTGTCCAACGCCATCATCCCCGGAACAGCCTGTACCCCTGGCTGACCCCCTGGGAAGCCAAGAGCCATTGGTGGAGGGGAGTGCCCAGACCACAAGTCAAGAGGTGGTTGAGGAGGAGGTGGTCCATATGGACCAGGAGGTTTACCTTTTTTTGGAGGATTCAAATGTTTTGGCTGGACCATCACACACATCCACCCCCATCATCTTCAGCCCCTCAGGGTCCAACCCCATCATCTTCAGCCCCTCATGGTCATCCCCATATGGAAGGGCCCCAGCCACTCCTGGCCCCAGGAAGGCTACCAGGAAGACAAGGGGTGTCCCTGAGTTCCTGCCGGTACATCTGGCAAGGGAACAGGACCGCCAGACCCGGCATATGGGTGATGTTGTGGTGAAGATGAGACGCCTGGCAGACAGCCTGCCCTCCTCGGGCCCCTTAAGTGACACTCTGCAGGATGTTTCTGGGAACAGTGCTGCGACGGTCACCTGCCTTGGGGAGCTGCAGGCCACAACGGCAGAGGTGAAGTCCCTGAGAGTGGCCGTACAGGCACAGACAGCGGTACTCACCCACATAGCGGTGGCTTTGGAGGGCAGGCAGCCAGCCAGGGAGGGACCAGGGGATGCTTCTCCACCTGATGCCCCACCCCCCACCTGAGGCTCCCCCCAGGCAACTGAGGGCCAGGAGCCTGGGCACCAGGCGTAGCCCATGCCAGGGCTAATAGCATCGCTATCACCTGTAAGTTGATGGAATGCCAATGCTTACGATTGCGGTACACGTGCTCTGTGGCAAGGGGGGGCTGTAGTGCCACATGTGTACAATCAATGGCCCCGATGGTGCGTAGGAATCCGGCAATGCTGTAGAAATCCTGCATTGCCTTCTGCCGCAGATGCTCATTGGTGGGTCTGATCATGTGGTGGGACATGCGTCTGAGGATTGTGTAGGCAACCTGGTGCACACAACTGCTCATGCTGGTTTGTGACATCCCAGCCACAACTCCACTTGTACGCTGGAACGAGCCACTGACAAGGAAATGGAGTGTTGCCAGTACCTTGACCAGTGGCTGCAGTACATGTGAGCGGTGTGTCTTGCTGGTGATGTCATCATGCAGGGCTGTGGCTAATTCCAGGATGGCATCAGGGCTGAATCTGAAGATGTGATACACCTCGGATTCCCCCATGCCAAAGACGTTCATGCCCGTTCGGTATATCCTCTCCCATGCCCTCCTCCTTCTACATGCCTCTGCACACACTAGTAGTGCTATGACCATGCCTGCCCCTGGCATGTTGGCAGACTAATGTGTTGTCCTGCAAGTGTGGTTGCTCAGCTCATCCGTAACGGTGCTGCTGTAGTTGCTCTCCAGCTGACTTGCGCATGTCTGGTGCAAAGTTACCCCTGCTTTATGAGGGGTAACTTTAGGCCGGACGTACGTCTTAAGCGCAGCACACGTAGCCTGCGTCGGGCGCACGTACGTTCGGGAATCGGCGTATCTCCCTCATTTGCATATTTGACCACAAAATCAATGGGAGCGCAAGATGGGCCCAGCGTAAATATGCGCCCACGCTACGCCGGCTTAGAAAAGTTACGTCGGTCGGAAGAAGCCTAGTTTCAGGCGTATCTGGTTCTGTGGGTACGGCGCATAGATACGACGGCGCACATTTACACTTACGCCGCGCTTATCGAGATACGCCGGCGTAAGTTCTTTGAGAATCTGGCCCAGAGTTCGGATGTGATTTGCACCACACTGCAGTGCACATCACATGCGATCTCTGTGCGATGCGATTCCAGCCATACAAATTGTATGGCTGAATTTGCATCAAACTCGCACAGGACCCTTTTTTTTTTCTCCGTAGCAGAAACTGATCGCATGAGTGTTAATAATATTTTTATACTGGGACTTTGCTGCTGCAATGCGAGAACCCTGTGAATCCACTTTCCTCCTACCGGGCCTTGGAAAAATATTCTTCCACAAAACCGGTCCTTGGTGCCAAAAAGGTTGGGGACCACTGGTATAAATGGTATGTTTTTTTTTCCTTTCCTTCACATGCAGGTTGAAGGCATCTTCCCTAGCACATTAAAGGAACTGTGCATTTTTAATGTTTTACTTCAAGACTTATTAAAAGAGTTGCTCCCCACTAAACGGTATTTTATAAACGTTTCTTTTACATTGGTTTCTCCCTTGGCAGTGCCCAGCTCCCCATTCCCTGTTTAGCAGTCCCATGCCTATTAACTCTGAAAATGGAGAGAATTGACTTTCAAGATTTTTTACTCTTGACATCAATGGGACTTAAAAATTGCAGTTTGTGGATTGTTGGACACTTGCCAAAAACCCTTTCTCAAATAAAACCCAAGAAGATTTGAAAATCACTATTAATTTTTAAAGAACAAGGCTGAAAAATACGCATTTAATAGCACCAGGAAAATGTAAGCAGTTCCTCCAGGTAGAGTAAAATCACACCAGTACTATCATTTATACTGAAAAATTGCCAGAAAATTCAAATTGGACAGATTGATTTTTCTGGCAACTTTTGCAAGGATTGATTTTTTTTTTTTTAAATAAGAGCTATTTTAAGATTTGTATGGGTAGCCTAAAGGCTTAGATACTAGGTTGATTTTAATCTATTACTATTGGGAGATTTTGCTTTTGATTGCAGTTACCTCATTTTATACACATGGAAATCAACAAACTGCAAATGTGGTGATTGGCAAGAAGCAGTTAAATTGCTCAGTAGCATGAGCCCTAAATCCTCATTATATTTCAGCATCTGCCCCATATCCCTCCTTCGAACCAATTGCAGAGCTCAGCTATCAAATGTATCAATGACCCCTGCTCTGCACTTTGACCCTTGTGGTTTAGAATGTCTTTATACTGAATGATAACCTACTGGTTCTGTTTTTCTTCCAGTGAGCTTAATTAGACTGTTAGCTCTATGGGACAAGAGCTTTATTTTACTAATTCCTCTATGATACTGATATACATTATTCCTGATTTGGGAACATATAGAAATAGGTATACAGTATTATTGATCTGATAATCCTCTGTGTTTTACTTCTTAATTTCAGTCCACGTTATCAGTTTTTTGTCATTTATCCATTGCATAGCAGTATACAAAAACATTTCAGTAAAAGCACCATATGAAAATTGCTAGATGGAAAAAAAAAATGTTACACCCCCCAAAAGTTCTCCAAATTCTGAAGCCATGCCAGGGCTTGATAAAGGTGACCTTGTAAAGAGTCTTTATTAAGTTTGGTCTAATTTCTCCCACTATAGTTGGAAAATAAAGGTCCTGACCTCTGGTTGGTATTGGTTGCTGTCCAACAGATAAAGGATGTCTGTTGCTACTTGTTCCAGGTAATCTGTCAAAATCAAAATGTCGCTTTTCTGGGCTAATGGGCAAGAGGCTGTCAAAAAATAGCAATGGAAAATGGCATGGGGGTGGGCACTGTCCTGGGGAACATGTATCAATGCAAAACATTGTTTTTTTTAGATATTACATTTGTCCAAGAGCATTAATTTTATAAATGTTTAAAGTGAAACTAGTAAAAATGCCTAATTATTTAAAGTGGTGGTCCACCCTAAAAAAATTATAAAAAAAATAGCCAAAAAGGCTACAAAAAATTTGAATTCATTTTTTTGTACTTACCAGAAGTGGCTGTTACTAGGCAGATCTCCTAATCTGCCACTTCCTTGTCCGTGGTGGTCTTCTTTCTCCTCCTCCTCGCGCCTCCTGGGAAATGGGGAGCGGTGTCTTCTGGGAAGTTGTGTGTGTCCCAGGAGACATACACCCATTCACATAGCGCCACACTGCTCGTGCATGCGCAGTAGGGAATCAGGCAGTGAAGCTTCACTTCCTGATTCCCTCACCGAGGATGTCGGCGACTTCGGCTGCCGACATCGCTGGCACCCTGGACAGGTAAGTGTCCTTATCAAAAATCAGCAGCTACAGTGTTTGTTTATTTTTATGCCAGGCCTCCGGTTTAACTACCGTGCCTGGGTGTGCCCCAATCCTGCTTTGGAAGGAAAGAAACAGAAAGTGCCGCAGCAGCACTGATATTTGCAAAGGGAGAAAAAGTGTTTTAAATTGCCAGCAAATTACATTCCCCAGTTGGCTTTTTTATTTTTTTTAATGGCACACAGACTTCTCCTTCCCAGTCGATGTGGGTGTTTGAGGGTGGGGGGCTTTTCAGAATCTGGAAGCCCCCTTTAAAAATAAGGAGGCCCTAAGATACCGGTCCAAAAAACAAACAAATGTAACTTAGAGAAAAAGACACTCAAACATTTATGCCAATATTTATGTTATGCTAACCATAACATACAAGGCAATTCACAACATCGCCCCCATCTCCATCACCAACCTCATCTACAGATATCGCCCAAATCGTCTCTTCCGCTACTCCCAGGACCTCCTGCTCTCTAGCTCCCTTGTTACCTCCTCCCATGCTCGCCTTCAGGCCTTCTCCAGGGCCTCTCCCATCCTCTGGAACTCCCAGCCCCAGTATGTCAGATCAGCCCCTACCCTGTCCACCTTTAGGAGATCCCTGAAAACTCATTTATTTAGGGAAGCCTATCCCACACCCACCTAACTGTCCCGGAGCCACCCCCATCAAATCATTCTCTGCACCTATTACCTTTTGTACCACCCCCCTCCCTTTAGAATGAAAGCTCTACGAGGGGGGCCCTCCTGTACCTTTTGTTTTGAACTGTACTGTAATTGTGCTGTCCCCCTATACATTGTAAAGTGCTTGCGTAAACTGTTGGCGCTATATAAATCGCGTATAATAATAATGATAATAATAATTTGGCTAATCCCTATAAAATGTCCTTTGTAAATCCATTATCAATCACAATGCCCACTGTCCACCAACGCGCAGAAAGAAGAAACCTGACAGACTCTGTTCTCACAACCGAGCTGTCAGTAGCTATATACGGGAGGGGGAAGTGACATCATTGACAAAATATGGCCTGGCTTTTTTTGGGTAGTGATGTCACTGCCACCATAACAGATGGTGTCGGTGACATCAGCGGTTGCTAGGAACACGGTGGGTGCCACAGCCACCCCTTCCATTCATTGCCAGCAATAAGCTGTATATAGAAAACAAAAAAACTGCGCTAATATAAAAGGTCATACAATTTAGGCAGCAGCTGGCGTGTGATAACAGAGCAAGAAACAAAAACAAAAACAAAGCCGCGCCAGTAGTTAAGTAAATTAATAAATTAATAACATTAAATAATTAATTCATCATATAAACAAGTCCACATTGCATAAATAAAGTCTTGAGGTTGACTTGTATATGAAATTTCATGCAGATAAAAATCCTTGATTCACCACCAATTGTGACTTGTAATGATGTACAGAATTGTGATAAAAGTGACCCTCCACCGATAAAAATTGGCCGCTTACCAGAGGGCAAGCTTACTGTGCATTCGGCTATAGCCCAGCCGCGGCCTTTGGTAGACTCACAGGTTACACAAGGGGAAGAAGATCTCAGGGAATACACTGTTGGGATGCACTCACAGTCTCATCCGATGCATAAAGGTGTAGAAAGAAAGAAGCGCCATAGCGTAATTCCATAAAAACTAAGGCCCAGATTCACAGAGCGATTACGCCTGCGCAACTGGTGTTGCGCGTGCGTAAGTCTAAATGTGCGCATGCCTTTAGATGCGCGCGATTCAGAAAACGATTTACGCCAGAAATCTACTTTTTTTGGTCCGGCGTAATTTCGTTAGACAGACGCATCCGTCCGCGCAAAAATGCGCTAGACACACCATTGATTTGCTAGTCAAATATGCTAATGAGGGAGTTGCGGGGATCCACAAAAAAACGCAGTTGCTGCGCAGGCTACGCGATGTGGGCAACAGCAAAATGTCCTGTCTAAAGTTAGAGCACATAAAAGCTGGTCTAAATTTTGAAAAAACTTCTACATCTCACAGAAAGCAACACCGTTACTGAGGAGCAGACCACACACACGTGTTGCACTACAATTTGACTGCCAACATGCCAGGGGCATCGTCGCTCATAGCTGCACTAGTGAATTTAGATGACCAAAGAAGGAGGAGGGCACGGAGGATGGCACGGGAGAGGGTATACCGCACACGCATAGACCTCTTTGGCATGAGTGATTCTGAGGTGTATCGCATCTTCAGATTCCCCCCTCATGCCATCCTGGAATTAACCACAACCCTGCAGGAGGACATCACCAGCCCAACACACCGCTCACATGCAGTGCAGCCACTGGTCAAGGTACTGGCAACACTCCATTTCCTTGCCAGTGGCTCTTTTCAGCGTACAAGTGGAGTGGTGGCTGGGATGTCACAATCCTCCATGAGCAGATGTGTGCACCAGGTTGTCCCAGCAATCCTCACACGCTTGGCCAACCTAATCATCAAACCCACCACTGAGGACCTGCGGCTGAAGGCAATGACAGATTTCTACAGAATTGCCAGATTCCCACGCACCATCGGGGCCATTGATTGCACACATGTGGCACTCCAGCCCCCCCATGACACAGAGCACATGTACCGCAATCGGAAGAATTGGCACTCCATCAACGTACAGGTGATAGTTGATGCCCAAGGACTCATATGGCACGTCCGTGCCAAACCCCCCCGGATCCACCCATGACAGCTCCATCTACAATCAATGCCACATCCGAATGGAATTCTATCAGAACGTGTATGGGAACACCTGGCTGGTTGGTGAGTGACATGGGAGTCAGGCATGACTATCCCCTCCCGTGATGCACACCTCACAAGTGGCACATGCATGACTAACATTCTCCTGTCTTTTCCCTTCCAGGTGACTCTGCATATGCACTGGGACCCCATCTCATGACTCCTATCCGGAACCCCCAAACCCCAGGAGAGGAAAGATACAATCAAGCACACATCAAAACCCGAGCAGTGGTGGAGCGCACCTTTGGCCTCCTGAAGTCACGTTTCCGATGCCTGGATAAGTCTGGGGGTACACTGTTGTATTCCCCAAACTTCGTGTGCCATATCATCGTTGCATGTTGCATGCTGCACAATCTCGCAGTGAGGAAGGGCCTGCAGGTTGAGCTACGTGATGACCTGACCCCCCAACCAGACAATCCCCCCCTAACCGAGGATACCCCGTCTTCTGAGGGAAGAGCAGTCAGGAGACAGCTCATATTGGGCATCTTTGCACGTTAAACACACACATTAATCATGGCACAATGAGAATGCATGCATGCACACCACTGTGGTCCCTAGCGCACACACACCCCACATCCTCATCAAATTGGATTGGCACCAGTCCACCATGCAGGACTGGTGAGCAGTAACGCCACGTCAAGGCTCCAATTATGTCACTGTACATTCATACACCATTCACACGGACCTGGGAATCACTTCTCCCTGGTCCTGGGGAACCCTTCTCCACCAAAATTGAGGATGACACCCCTTTTCCAGCAGGAATGTCACCCCCACATTCAAACAGCATGCACAACCCAAAATTTTAAAAAAATGTCAGCAAAAAATAAATAAAAAATGCCAAAAATGTCAGCAAAAAAAGAAAAAAGAAAAAATAAAGCAAGAAAACAAACGCTCAGAAATATATCAATCAAACAAACAGTCTCTCAAACACTTATCAAAAAACACTTTCACAAATATACCAACAAGAACTTGATCACACAGAACACTAATCTGACAACTACAAGACACACTGCAACGAACAACAGGAACAAAAGCACTTGGTTAAATGGGAAGGGACACAAAGGGATATACTTTTGCAATGCAAGTGCGTTTGTGTGTGTCTATTTATGCTGTCTGCGTAGTTCACAACGTTGCCCTAGTCCATTTCCAATTTCACTGATTGCGCCGCTCCCGAGTTGTGAGCATGCGCACAGCGGAGCTGACATGGTCTCCTTCACGCTCGCATGCGCGAGCCGGCCGGCCCTTCATTTGCATGGGGTCACGGCTCATTTCAATGTAACACGCCCACGTCCCTCCCAATTTGTATTACTCCTCCTTACGCCTCAGGAAAAAACCTTACGCTTGCGCAATTTCCTGCGCAAAAGCTACGTGAATCGGGGGATTACGCAGCTAGATGGCGCAAGTCTAACGTAATGGCGGTGCGCTACGCCGGACCGATAATGCGCCGATGTACGTGAATCTGGGCCTAAGCGTTTTATTTAAATAAGTAAAGTACTCACAAACGTTGTATTTAAAAACAGCGTGTAGTAATCAAACAGTTGGCCGGCAGATTCGAGGAGCCCTTCCTCTTCAGCATGGTGACGTCACTGCACGTCTTCCTAAGGATTCCCTTAATATGCAAAGATTTCCTCTCACTTCCTGTTTGGCTATGGGGCAGGAAGTGAATGGAAATCTCTGCAATGGGACAGGGATGGTAAAAAATAATCTGACAGAGGCTATAACCCTCCCTTACTCTGTCCAAAATTAAAAAAAAAAAGTGTTGCCTATAGTTCTACTTTAAGCACAAATTTCTGATAATTTTATGGAGAGGACTAGGAAGATCTAACCATGCCAATTGTGCAACAGAAAACATATAGCACAGTGAGGAAGGTTTGTGTTCCAGGCTGATAGGACAGTCAAAATTATAAGCAGTTTGCGGTACACTAACAGTGTAGCACAAGACGTTGGGGACACTTTTCATGCTGCCCCCCTGCAAAGTGCTGCCCTAGGCCTGGGTCTTGTTGGCCTAGGCCAGGATACAGCGTTGGTTAAGTGTCGAGGAAACCTGTGCTTAGGGAGGGCCATTGCTGACCTCAGCATCTAAAAATGTCTACACAAGGCCTTATATTGTCACTGGCCTGTGAGTGGTTTTTGCTTAGAAATATTTGGAGAATGCCTTTCAGAGAGGGGAACCCGAGTTCTATCAACAAAACAGAAGATAACTTTACTTTGAGCTCTGATGGTAAGTTCCTAAAAAATACTGAAATATACTGCAAATTGTGGACATCTTCTTGTAGCTTTATGTGTCTGAGTTGTTTGGTACTTTGACATGTCCATTAAAAATGTTACTTGCTCAGGCTACCCTGCCGGTGGTCTGGTTCAGAGGTCAGTCTTCCAGCTCAAGGCACAAGGAAGTCTCCTACTCGGCACTTATCAGACCTCATTGATTTCTGTCATGTTCCCGCCTTCCATTCTGTACATTTACAAGATTTTGTTAGTCCATGTAAAGATGAATGGGTGAGGAGAAGATCAATGAAACATTCACACCATGAGTGATACCTGATTGGAACATGCAGTTTAGAAATGAGCAAATTCATCTTCATTAATTCCACAATTCTGTACAAATTGGATTAATCCTAATATTCAGCATCAGTCCTCTGAGAGCTAAATCAGAGTTCACAGCCAAAGCACTAAAATGCATGTATAATGCATTAACGCCCTTATCATGTAACTTTTGCATGCTTAGATTCATGTGTTCCATTGACTGTGGTCATGCATCTCCAAGCAAAACACATTTCTATGTAAAGAAAATAGCTATTTACCTAGATACATTCTGTATCACTAACGTCCTTTTTTTAGATGCACTGCGCTTTTTGTCATATGGACTGAAGATAATCATAATTTTTGCGGGTTGTAAAAAACAATGTTTTTAAAAAATGTCATTTAAAACGATCGTGTGTGGGCTTCAGAGCATTTTTCGGGTTCGGAAAAACTTTTTTTTTTCGAACATGCTCTATTTTTTCACGACGTTTTAAAAGATGACGTTTTTCGGGTTGTAAAAAATGATCGTGTGTGGGCTTTAACGACGTGAAAAATCCACGCATGCTCAGAAGCAAGTTATGAGACGGGAGCTCTCTTTGTGGTAAAACTACCGTTCATAATGGAGTAAGCAGATTCATCACGCTGTAACAGACAGAAAAGTGAAAATCGTCTTTTACTAACACAAAATCAGCTAAAGCAGCCCAAAGGGTGGCGTCATACGAATGAAATTTCCCCTTTATAGTGCCGTCGTACGTGTTGTACGTCACCGCTAGGGATGAGCTTTGTATTCGAGTCAAACTCACGTTCGACTCGAACATCGTATGTTCAATCGTTCGTCGAAATACGAACAAAACGGGTCGTTTGCGCCAAATTCGAGTGACAAGCCACGGCCCATAATTCACTGCGGCATTGCTGGCTTATGATTGGCCAAGCATGCACTATGACCCGCATGCTTGGCCAATCACAGTGCCGTCAGTACAGAGAGCCCTAATTGGCCAAAGCCAGGGTGGCTTTGGCCAATTATGGCTCAGGGGGTTTAGTACACGCCCCACACTATAAAAGGCCGCCTGCAGGTTAGCCTTGTGTAGTGTGTTGCAACGGTGGTTAGAGAGAACAGAGAGAGACAAAGAGAGTGTCATTTTTTTGCAGGCAGGCAGGCTAGTCAGTTAATGTTACAGTGTGTAGAGGATATATATACATCCCAGGTGTTGTACATATATTTATACACTGTATAATTTAGCTAGATCAGTTCTTCCTAATTTACTGGCAGGCAGGTGATTTTGCTATTTAAAGACGTTTTCACAGGCATACTATAAACACCCAGCAGGTACAATATTTAAAGGAATTTTTCATTTTTTTTTTTTTCATTTTTTTTATTTAACCACTTAAGACCCGGACCAATACGCTGGTAAATGACCCAAGGTGTTTTTGCGATTCGGCACTGCGTCGCTTTAACAGACAATTGCGCGGTCGTGCGACGTGGCTCCCAAACAAAATTTGCGTCCTTTTCTTCCCACAAATAGAGCTTTCTTTTGGTGGTATTTGATCACCTCTGCGATTTTTATTTTTCGCGCTATATACAAAAATAGAGCGACATTTTTGAAAAAAAAAACACTATTTTTTACTTTTTGTTAAAAAAAAATCAAATAAACTAAATTTTAGTCAAACATTTAGGCCAAAATTTATTTAGCCACATGTCTTTAGTAAAAAAAAAAAATCGCGATAAAAAAAAATAGCTACCTAGCGGGAACAGCGACACTAATACAGCGATCAGAAAAATGATCGCTTAGTGACGCTGGCAATAGGGAGTGAAAGGGTTAACTAGGGCGGTGATCAGGGGGTTAAAACTTTATTAGGGGGGGTGGGGGGGCTATCCTGAACTTAACACTAACTGATTTTACACTGCCTGTCACACTGACACTAAATGCAGCGATTAGATCACTGCATTCAGTGACACTGTGACAGGGGGGGTGGGGGGGCAGATCGCAAGGGGTTAAGTATGCTTATGTGTGTGTGTGTCAGTGTAATGTTGGTGCACACTTACTGTGAGGTGTTTCTCACATCGCAGCGGTTGGAAATACCGCTGCAATGGGAGATTACATCACTTCCCCATTCCTGTGTTTACACAGGAGGAGGAAGTGACACAAAGGGGGAGCGCGCGCATTGGCTGGGAGCGATCGCGGGGGGGGGCGGGTAAACACGGACATCCGTCCGCTCGTCCCGGATCGCTCCCGGAGCCTGGGGGACCCCCGCACGCCGCGGAGGGGGTCCCGATGGGACCCCCGAACCGCACGAAGGCGGGGACATAAATTTACGCCCTTGTGCCTGTACGAGCCATTCTGTGGCCGTATATGTGCGTGCGGGGTCCTTAAGTGGTTAAGCATCATTAAAATCACTGCTCCTGATTTAGGAGCAGTGATTTTAATGATGCTTAAAAAAAAAAGGAAAAATTACTTTAAATATTGTACCTGCTGGGTGTCTATAGTATGCCTGTGAAAACATCTTTGAGAACCCGAGTTTTGCCCGAGGGAACATGTATCAAAGGAAAAAAAGTTTTAAAAACGGTCGTTTTTTTAGGTAATGTCGGGGATCTGTGGGGCAAGACCCTGGTTCTCAAAGACGTTTTACAACAATAACTTGCATATTTGGCTTTAAAATTAGCACTGTTGAATTTGAACGTTCGAGTCCCATAGACGTCAATGGGGTTCTAATCGTTCGAGCGAACGTTCGGTCCGTTCGAAGGTTCTGGTGCGAACTGAACGGGGGGGGGGGGGGTTGTTGTTTGGCTCACCCCTAGTCACCGCGCTTTGCTAGAACATTTTTTTTTCACGATCATGTGTAGGCAACGTCATTTTAATGATGAAGTTGGAAAAAACTTTGGCCCAGATTCATAAAGCAATTACGCCTGTCTAACTGATGTTAGACAGGAGTAATTTCAAATTTCGCGCGCCGTATCACTAGTTTGAATCCTCAAACCATAATACGGCGGCTTCGGGCTTCGATCCGAGAGGCTTACGTCTTCGTAAGCCTTCGGATCTACGCTGCGATATTTTTGCAGCCGCTGGGAGGAGTTCGCGTCGTTTTCATGCGTCGGGATATGCAAATGTGTTTTTACGGCGATCCACGAAGATACGAGCGGTCTTCGCAATCGCTTACGTCTGTTTTTTTTTACGTACTGTTAGACCAGCTTTTTGCTGGTCTAACGGTGCGTAGCCCATGTTAAGTATGGCCGTCGTTCCCACGTCGAATTTAAATTTTTTTTTTTTTTTTTTTTGCGTAACTCGTTCGGGAATAGAAATGTCCGTAAACGACGCTACTCAAACAACGAATGACGTAACGACGTGATTTCGCGCAATGCACGGCGGGAAATTTGCGAACGGAGCATGCGCAGTTCGATCGCCGCGGAAACGCGCCTATTTTAAATCCTTCACGCCCCCTACTCGTCTATATGGATTGCGACGGGAGAAATACACTACGCCGCCGTCGTTAACTGGACAAAATCTACCTGGATTCCACGTAGAGCCAGGTAAAAAACGGCGGCGTAGTGTATTTCTGATACGCTACGATAATCCAATTCTCTCTGAATCTGGGCCTTTGTTTTTTACAACCAGAAAGATGATTGTGTGTATACGGCATAAGGCGGGATGCTGATTGTGTGGATTCTGGCCAACAAACTAGATACACAGCAGTAGCTCCACCAGACATTATATTTGGGGGAAACACCAACAACAACTATGTGACTCTGGAAGAAAGTATATATGATGGAGGCAACCCCTTGGAGTTTCAGAATTTTTTGTTTTATCTTCTCAGGCTATCCAAGGGAGTGCGTTTACATCCCTTTATTAAAATATATACGTCATTGGTGTGGCTGATTTCCCCTGATACGCAGCGGTTGTGGTTCTACTTTCCTGGTCCAAGCTGTGAGTATGTTTAATATGTATGACAGAGTTCTTTGTTAGTTCTCCCTGAGAAAACAGGCTTTGTCCATGTGAAACGCATTGGATATTCCTGCATGGAGTTCCTGTACAACTATCTGGGGGAAATTTTCATATATAATTGGAAATATATGTAGCTGTAATTCTGTCACAATTGACACCTATGTGATTCTTCAGTTTTAACCTCTATGTAGAAATAAAAATGTACATTTAAAAAAAAATTGTTATGGTACCTTTAAAGTCCTAGTAGTTCTGTTTTTAGTAGGGACTTATGCCCCATACACACGATCACTTTTTGTGATGAAAAAAAATGTCATTTTTTAAAATGTCATTTAAAATGATGGTGTGTGGCCAAAATGTCACTTCTGAAAAATGACCAAAAAAAAATTCGAACATGCTCGAATATGTCATTTTTCTAAATGATTTTTTGTGTCAGATCAAAACTACGGTTTTAAACCCGCACATGCCCAGAAGCAAGTTAGGACCTACCATTCATAATGGAGTAAGCACATTCATCATGTAACAGACAAAAAAGTCGTCTTTTACTAATAACCAGCTAAAAGCAGCCTCAAGGCAAATAGAACTTCTTTAGAGTGCCATCACTTTGTTCATCATTTTCCAAAAATGATGGTGTGTACGCCGTCATAGAAGTTATGTCGTTTTTTTTCATGAAGAAAAATTACATTTTTTTTTATTGATCGTGTGTAATTTAACATGATAATAGTCAGAGGACAACGGTCTGATGGACCGTTTTCATTGGTCAAATCCGATCGTGTGTAGGCCCCATAGGTTATTTAACCTTCGGTTAAAAAAAAGCCAGCTTGCTTTAAAATTTCTGCCCAGGCCAATTTTCAGCTTTCTGCGCTGTCGCTGTCTAAATGACAATTGCGCAGTCATGCTACACTGTACCCAAACAGAATTTTATAATTTTGTTCCCACAAATAGAGCTTTTGGTGGTATTTGATCACCTCTGCGGTTTTTATTTTTTGCTAAACAAATAAAAAAAGACAGAACATTTTGAAAAAAAAAAGTTTTGCCTTTGTTTCTGTTATAAAATGTTTGTAAATAACTAAGTTTTCTCCTTCACTGATGGGCACTGATAAGGCGGCACTGACGGGCACTGATAAGCTGGCACCAATGAGCGGACAATGACAGGCACCAGCGATGGGCACTGATTTGCGGCACTGGTAGGCAGCACTGATGAGTGGCACTGATTTACAGCCCTGAATGGGCTGATGGGCATAGATATGCAGCAGGCACTGATGGGCACTCATGGGTGGCACTGGTGGGCATGGATTGGGACTGATAGTTGACACTGATTGGCACTTAAAGGCTGCAAAGATGGGTACTTATGGGTGGCACTGATAGGTGACACTGCTGGGCACTGATGGGCACTGATTGGCGGCACTGATATGCGGCACTGATAGGCATCCCTGGTGGCACTGGCAGTGATGGGCACTGATTGACAGCTGCCTGGGCATTCATTGGCAGCTGCCTGGGTACAGATTTGCATATCTTTGGTGGTCTAGGGGGACATACCAGTGTGATGGCTATCTGGTGGCCCTGGGCAGCATACTGCTGGTCCTGGGCGAGATCTGAGGGGGGGTTGAACTGATAAACAATAAGCACAGACCCCCCCTGTCAGGAGAGCAGCTGATTGGCTCTCCTCTCAGCAGATCTTCCTGTTTACATTGTGATTGGACATGGCGGATAACGTGATAAAGAGCCTCCACCTCTTTACTGAGATTGGTGTAGCTGTGTGTCAGACTAACACCGCACCACCAATTTTTTGGTGATATATGATCATCTCTGCGGATAAAAATAACACAAGAGTTTGCACTTTTTGCTATAATAAATATCCCCAATTTTTTTAAGCAATTTTTTTCCTCAGTTTAGGCCGATATGTATTCTTCCACATATTTTGGATAGAAAAGATTTATGGCATTTTTATTATTATTATTTTTTATATATTTTTTTACTAGTAATTTCGGGGAACTGTGGGACTGCGACATTATGGCAGACAGATCGGACACTTTCGACACATTTTTGGGACCATCGACATTTATACAGCGATCAGTGCTATAAAAATGCACTGATTACTGTGTAAATGTCACTGGTAAGTAATGGATTAACACTAGTGGGCGATCAAGGGGTTAACTGTGTTTCCCTCGTGTGTGTGTGTGTGTGTGTGTGTTCGAACAGTAGGGGGATGGGACTGACTAGAGGGGATGACAGATCGTTGTTCCTAGCTAGTAGGAACACACAATCTGTTGATCCTCTCCTCACAGAACAGGGATGTGTGTGTTTACACACACACGTCCCTGTTCTGGCTTTCATGTTCACCGCCAGCAATGCGCATCGGCACCCCCGATATAACATTATAAATAATTGTTTCCCTTTTTTGGGAGGTGATCACATTCCCTCTGTTCTCAGCTGCATAGGACCAGGGGGAGGAGAAACAACAGTATACTGAATTTCCTATGCAGGGGAGCGTGTCAGCACAAGGCTGATCAATGGAAGAGAGCAGGCTGAGTTCCCAGCACAGCTAGAGAACTGACCACACTGTGCTCTCCTTCTTTGTTTGTGTTGCTTTATAGAGGATGTTGTACTGCAAGGTGCAACCATAATGTCCAGCCCCCTCACCTGGTAAGAACTGCCTAATGATTGCATGTCCAAAACAAACCAAAATTGTTCCGTTTTATACTTACTTTACCCCGTCTTTATCAGTTTGTAATGATTGGCATCCCCGAGATCCCTTTTTCATGAATACATTCGTTTTTCGATCAATCAGATTACATAGTGAATGCAGGGATATGATCATTTCATTATAGTTGTAAGTTACGATCATACAGTGTCCTAAAGTGGTTGTAAAGGCTGAAGGTTTTAACCATAAAGCATTCTCTACATTAAAGGAGAAGTACAGCCAACGTTTTTTTGGCTGTACTTCTCCTGTAGATCACAGGAGTGCACTCCTGTGATCCATTTTCAGCCCGCTGTCAGCTGACGTCACAGAGCTTGGGCAATATCGGGACAATGAAGTTGGGATCCGTCCACATGCCTGAGCCGGCCACTCCTGCCTCCTTTACAGCCCAGCACTCCAGTGAGTGCAGGAGGGGGGGCAGAGCAGAGAGCCGGTGACTGACAGTCACCAGCTCTCTGCTCAGGGAACTGAGAGAATTGAGCGATTGGTTCTCAGTGTTAGAGATGCTGGTTACCGATGTAGCATCAGACCCATGCTGCATCCACCTAGGTAAGTATGATTCTTAAAAAAAAAAAAAAAAAAACATACATCTCTTTTAAGGTAAAGAAAAAAAATCCATATTGTCAGCTCCCCCTGCCCCCAAAATAGTGACCTGAGTCCAATCTCAGTCCAGCACTGTGCACGAGAGCAGCAGTGCTGCTCTTTCTCTCCCTCCTCATTCATAGGCTCCTGCTGCTGTCAATCAGATCCAGTGATGAGGGAACAGGGGACGGGGCCAAGATGCACTGTGTGGTATAGCTTGGCTTGGGATCGAACCTGCACATGTGCCACCATAGGAAGCAGCCTCACATGGTGGCACACAGAGAAGCAGGAGCCAAAAGTGGCAGCAGGAGACTCCAGAAGAAGAGCAGGTAAGTATACTGTAACATGTTTGTTATTTAAAAAAAAAAATACATTACAATCACTTTAACTATCAATTGAACTCAATTTCCCTGTGTGTGGCATATCAATTTAATGGGTTGTTGGCTATAGATAAATTACTGCTATTAGAAGCGATTGAAGGGAAATGAAAATGATAATTTATTGAATCATGTATGGCCACCAGAGGACATTGTGTGATCGGGAGATTTTTACAGGGTTAAACAAACAGACAGGTTAGAAGGGAGCATCGATCTTTAACTTTTTGCCTAATAATAAAAAAATCCTATAGACTGTGGGCCAGATTCAGGATGGCGAGCGGTTCTTTATTCCGGCATAACGTTTCTCATTTACGTTACGCCGCCAAAACTTTACGCGTAAGTACTGTATTCCCAAAGCACTTGCTCCTAAAGTTGCGACGGCGTAGCATAAATGGGCCGGCGGAATTCTAATTGGGCGAGTAGGGGGCGTGTAGTATTTAAAATAGGCGCGATCCTGCGGCGAACGTACTGCGCATGCGCCGGCCGTCAATGTATCCCAGTGCGCATGCTCCAAATTATGACGGTGTTTTCGACGTGAACGTCAATGACGTCAATCCCCATTCACGGACGAGTTACACAAACAACGTAAAACTTTTCCAATTCGACGCGGTCACGATGCCCATACTTAACATAGGATGCGCCTGCTTTTTGTTGCTTTATCTTTACGCCGGGAAAACCCTTACGTAAACGTCGTAAACTGACTGCGTCGGGCCCGCGTACGTTCGTGAATTGCTGTATCTCGCTGATTTACATATTTTCAGTGTAAATCAGCGAGAACGCCCCCGGCGGCCATTTTAAAACTGCATTTAAGATCCGACGTGTAATACAATTACGCCTGTCGGATCTTTGCAGCAAACCGGTGTATCTTGTTTTCTGCATATAGAAAACAGATAACCTGGCGCAAAGTGTGAGTTATGCCGGCGTATCACTGATACGCCGGCATAACTCTACCTGAATCTGTCCCTGTATGTATATTTACCTTATCGGTGGCTATTAGTCCCCTGCTGAAATCTATTGGTCGCAAAAGCTCCTGTTCCTGTGCTAATAAATGGAGAACATACAATCGGAGACTGAATCGAGGACCCCAGGGTCATAGTATTAACCATTAAGTCACTGCACCTTCATGAGCGCACCATTGCCTTCTTTATTCCTTTTCCTTTGACTTCAACCTTTCGCGGTCCGGTCCCCCAATTTTGGCAGCTCCTAACCTTCCTCCTCTCTATGTTCTACCGGCTCGTGTATAATTAGCTGAGAGTGCTGAACCCAGAGAGGTGGTGTGAGGTGCTGTATGAGCCTGGCCTGGCCATAAATCATGCTGAGGGGTGACAGTGTGTGCTAAAATATTGTGTTCAATAAAGAGATGAGCCTAACCCTCTGATGCCACCTGACCCTCGCTAATTGACCTCGGCCTGGGACTGCGATAAATCATTGTGACACCGGAGGTGGGAGAGGGGCAGAAGAAAACCTAGTGTACATAAAAAAATACAATATAAATCCCTATGATTGCTATGTACACAACGATAACAGAAAATTGTAGAATAGCAGAAACTGTAAACCCACGCAAACCAAAAAATCACTAATAAACATGTATTCAATGTTACTGACTTTCTATGTCAAGTAAACTGTATACACAATCTACTACTCAAGGCAAGTACATTCTATACTGTATACCGATATTGTAGTTGTATTAAGCAAATGAAGGGTTTTAAGTACATAGCTTATAGATCTGCAGGAACTAATGTTACCTCAAATCTAGTCTTCTAGTGTTCAAAGGTTAAAAAACAATAGTCAATAACTGGAAACATTTTGGAAACATTTGAATTACTCTACATCTGATAAAGTCTCCTTCCTTCATGGCCTTTATTTTACAATCTGAACCCCTTAGAAATACTCATACCTTTGCAGATACCCGTAGGTGCCAGCTGTGATACACCAACAAGAGGGAGATCTCATCTCCTACCAACCATCTACCCCCACCTGACCAGTTTTGTCTCCATAGGATTCTGTATCCCAGTGTGTGTTCCTCCATGAGATACACCTGTCCAGTGCCCTGACATAACTGTGTGTTATCACAGGGCACTGGACAATCACAGTGGCCCTTTACCATGTGAACAGCTGATCACATGTAAATAGACTTGTCAGTTATCGCCCATCATTTCCTCCCACGCGGTGTCTGTGCTAAGAAACGCGAGCCGTTAATCAGCAAGACTGTCAGTACATTGATCATCAGTGCCCTGATTGTTAACATCAGTGCTGCCTGTCAGTGCCGTCTATAAGTGCCCATCAGTGCCATCTATCAGTGCTCATCAATGCTGCCTATCGGTGCCCATCGGTGCAGCCTATCAGTGCCTATTAGTGCCATCTATCTGTACTCATCAATGCCGCCTATCAGTGCTGCCTATCAGTGATGCCTATCAGTGCTCATCAATACCACCTATCAATACCCATCAGTGCAGCCTATCAGTGCTGTCCATCAGTGCTGCCTATCAGTGCCAAATCATAAGTGCCTCCCCAGCAGGACTCTGAGCTGAGAGTGTCTTTCTCATATAGCCGAGAGCCTGCATTGACAGTTCCTCCTCCCTTGCACAGATGGGAGAGGAGAGAGCCGATCTTCTCCTTTTCCTCCTACCCCTCTCCACCTGTATGTGCACTACAGGAAGTGTGATGATGAATAATCAAAATGAGTTGCTTAGGTTAACACTTCCCTTGATGCACACAGGAAGAGAGGGGTGGGAGGAGAAGGAGTAGATCGTCTCTCTCCTCTCCCATCCGTGTGAGGGAGGAGGGAGGGGGAACTGTCAGTACAGGCTCTGGGCTGTATGAGAGAGACTCTCTCAGTTCAGAGCCCTGTTGGGCCCCCAACAGTGGTGGAATGCCAGGGCCCAGTTGCAAGTGCAAACTTTGTGACCATGGTAGTTTTGCCACTGGAATTAACCCTATCTAACAGTTCACATTAAAAACAAGGGGTTTCGTTTGCACACATTTTCAAATACAGTATATGCGTAAGCTGCAGTGGCCACGTCACAGCACCCCAGCGTACTGTAGTCCAAATTCAAAATTTTGAGAGTCTTCTGAGTTGAAGCACATCCTGTATATAACAATGAATAGATTAAGGGCAGGTATGCCTGATGGAAGCCCACCCCTTCTTTAGGGTATAGGGATGCACTGGACACACACATATATATATATATATGATCGTGTCCTGATAATATACAGTCAGGAGATCACCGGGCATTAGATATAACCCAGCAATGTGTGATCCTGTCCTGATAATATACAGTCAGGAGATCACCGGACATTAGATATAACCCAGTACTGTGTGATCCTGTCCTGATAATATACAGTCAGGAGATCACCGGACATTAGATATAACCCAGCACCGTGTGATCCTGTCCTGATAATATTCTGTCAGGAGATCACCGGACATTAGATATAACCCAGCAATGTGTGATCCTGTCCTGATAATATACAGTCAGGAGATCACCAGACATTAGATATAACCAGGGCTTTTTTTCTCAGAGAATAGGTGCAGGAACTCTCCCTTTCTAAATCACTACTTAACTCCGCCCCCTACCGACCCAAAGCACCGCCCTTGGTTTCACCCCCTACCAGTCCGTTTAAAGAATACAGAACCAAATTTTATTTTGTGGTGCTTTTGTATTGTATGTGTTGAATATAACAAGAAAAGTAATAAAATAAATGCTCTGCAGCCAGTGAAATTAGACCTCCACCTCAGCAATAATAGATCCCCCAGCAATATAAATTCCCACAACAACAATAGATCTTCCAGCAATAATAGATACCCCAGCAACATTAGACCCACCCCATCAACATTATACCCACCCCAGCATTAATAGATTCCCCAGCAACAATAGAGCAATAAATCCCCCAAGCAATAATATACACCCCCAGTAACACTAGACCCACCCCAGCAACAATAGACCCACCACAGCAACAATAATTTACCCCCAGCAATAATAGATACCCACTGCAACACTAGACCCACCACAGAAACAATAGATCCCCCAGCAAAAATAGAGCCCCAGTGCAAGATTGTACCCCCCCAGCAACAATAGACCACCTGTTACAAAATACCACCCCAGCAACAACAACAGATTTCCCAGCAGCCAGCATTAATAGACCCCTCCCTCATCAATTGTCCAACCAGCAACAATAGACCCCCCAAACAAAAATAGATTTCTGCCAGGATACCCCGGTACCCATTGCCATTACATATATTCAGTGCCAAAGGTGCCGGAACTGCATTCCCCCGCGTTCCTGCTGAAAAAAAGCCCTGGATATAACCCAGCACCGTGTGATCCTGTCCTGATAATATACAGTCAGGGGATCACCGGACATTAGATATAACCCAGCACTGTGTGATCCTGTCCTGATAATATACAGTCAGGAGATCACCGGACATTAGATATAACCCAGCACTGTGTGATCCTGTCCTGATAATATACAGTCAGGAGATCACCGGACATTAGATATAACCCAGCACCGTATGATCCTGTCCTGATAATATACAGTCAGGGGATCACTGGACATTAGATATAACCCAGCACTGTGTGATCATGTCCTGATAATATACAGTCAGGAGATCACCGGACATTAGATATAACCCAGCACTGTGTGATCCTGTCCTGATAATATACAGTCAGGCGATCACCGGACATTAGATATAACCCAGCACTGTGTGATCCTGTCCTGATAATATACAGTCAGGAGATCACCGGACATTAGATATAACCCAGCACTGTGTGATCCTGTCCTGATAATATACAGTCGGGGATCACTGGACATTAGATATAACCCAGCACTGTGTGATCCTGTCCTGATAATATACAGTCAGGGGATCACCGGACATTAGATATAACCCAGCACTGTGTGATCCTGTCCTGATAATATACAGTCGGGGGATCACCGGACATTAGATATAACCCAGCACTGTGTAATCCTGTCCTGATAATATACAGTCGGGGGATCACCGGACATTAGATATAACCCAGCACTGATCCTGTCCTGATAATATACAGTCAGGGGATCAGCGGACATTAGATATAACCCAGCACTGTGTGATCCTGTCCTGATAATATACAGTCAGGGGATCAGCGGACATTAGATATAACCCAGCACTGTGTGATCCTGTCCTGATAATATACAGTCAGGGGATCAGCGGACATTAGATATAACCCAGCACTGTGTGATCCTGTCCTGATAATATACAGTCAGGAGATCACCGGACATTAGATATAACCCAGCACTGTGTGATCCTGTCCTGATAATATACAGTCAGGAGGATCACCGGACATTAGATATAACCCAGCACTGTGTGATCCTGTCCTTATAATATACAGTCAGGAGATCACCGGACATTAGATATAACCAGGGCTTTTTTTCTGGGGGAACTTGGTGGAACTCAGTTCCACCACCTTTGGCTCAGACCCTTTGGTGCCCGCTCACCACAATCACTTGTGAACACAGAAGTCTGGTTTCTGTGTTTACAAGTGACTGCTTTGTAACCCCCTGAACTCTGCACACTGTATGTAATGCAATTCTGGTATTTAATGCCCCTTTAAGACCCTTCTACTGTTTGTGAAATCTGAACGGGTCGTGGTTGAGTTCCTGCACCTATTTTCTGAGAAAAAAAGCTCTGGATATAACCCAACACTGTGTGATCCTGTCCTGATAATATACAGTCAGGGGATCACCGGACATTAGATATAACCCAGCACTGTGTGATCCTGTCCTGATAATATACAGTCAGGGGATCATCGGACATTAGATATAACCCAGCACTGTGTGATCCTGTCCTGATAATATACAGTCAGGGGATCATCGGACATTAGATATAACCCAGCACTGTGTGATCCTGTCCTGATAATATACATTGAGGGGATTACTGGGCATTAGATATAACCCAGCACTGTGTGATCCTGTCCTGATAATATACATTGAGGGGATTACTGGGCATTAGATATAACCCAGCACTGTGTGATCCTGTCCTGATAATATACAATCAGGAGATCACCGGACATTAGATATAACCCAGCACTGTGTGATCCTGTCCTGATAATATACAGTCAGGGGATCACTGGGCATTAGAAATAACACAGCACTGTGTGATCCTGTCCTGATAATATACAGTCAGGGGATCACTGGGCATTAGAAATAACACAGCACTGTGTGATCCTGTCCTGATAATATACAGTCAGGGGATCACTGGGCATTAGAAATAACACAGCACTGTTTAGTTTGCATTTAGGAAATTATAATATACAAAATAAGAGATCTATTAGCACACGGTGGGATGAGTAGTAGGTGGGTGTGTGTATACTATATGTGGTGTTTTGGGGCAGATGTCCCCCACCCCCTGGGACTTTCCTCCTCTACACACACTCCAGGTGTGTTGTGCTTGCCATCTGTCCACATTTATCACAACGTACTTTCTAGCACAAAAAGAAAAATCACTGCCGCTCAGACATTAGGATATTGTGGGGTAACTGCAGCTTGTCATTTCACATAAGGACAACAGAGAGTGGGGCTCAGTGTGTATGTCACCGTATATACTACATCTTATTTATCCAGTGTGAAATATCAGCCTCTGTGTAACAGGAGAACAGCTGGCTAAGTTAAAAATATGACAAATACATATGTATCATCAGTGAGTAAGTAGCAGGTAGAGCAGGCATCCTAGACAAAATGTGTTCTATGTAAAAATCAGTCTCCTTTCCATATAAGTGACTTGATACCGTTGTAGCCTCAGTCATCTAATCTGGACAGTTTGCACATACTATCAGACCACACTTTGGGACAACTAGAAAATGAGAATGCAATGGAATTGAAGATGTCTACTTGGTGCATATCGATATACACACTTGAGAAAGATGCTGAATTTTGCAATCTATTTATAAAAATGTTATAGTCTCGTTTAGGATTACTGTAGTTTTATTTGCAAGGAATGCACTGGTCTTCCCAGGTAAAAAGCTTTAAAATTTGCTTACAGTGTTTAAATGCCAGTCAGCCTGTATTACTGTACATTGTGTAAAAAATAGTTCTATATGTATTATACAAAATTCTTCTAAATATCCAGAATTGATTGTACTATAGTTAAGGTGAAAATGGCACAGAGAAAAGAATGGGCAGAGGATAAACATACCCCCCGGGATTTTTAAACGGTGTTGGCACATCTCCATCAAATTCAAGTAAATAAATAACTGAATAAATATAATATAAACACTTTGTATCCCCAGAAATCAGTAAACAATAATTTTCATTTGATGTTATATGACATTTTTTTTTTTTTAAAAAAAATATGCAATTTTTACAAGAACAATAGTAACTAGCATAGAAGAATATGTGTATCAAGGTGCCTTGTCTTGGGGTTCTCTGATACTTTTATTGATGGTCATTCATTCAACCAGCTGTCAGTGTATTTTTTCTGTAATACTTATCTATGTTTTTGAATTTAAAAAGGCAGCTGGTGCTCCAATTTGTTTTTGGGGGGGGGTTGGTAAACATAATCCACCCTCCACTTCAGTCTAGCTCTGCCGCCCCTGCTTGCCCTCTCGCCTGCCCCACTTGTAAGCCTGCCAGCCCCGCACTTACCCCATCCAGGTCCCAGGCTGCTTCAGCGGTTTCCCCTCCCGGCCAATCCAGTCGCTGCTCCTCTCGGCCAATCCGATCTCAGGACCCAGTTCCTGTCCTGATTGGCCAGGGGGAGAAGCAGGAAGACAATAGACTCCACAGGGGAAGGCAAGCGGCTGGCCAGGACTTGAGCCAACGCAGAAAAACCTGCGAACATAGCTAAATGGCCATGCACCCGAAACTGAAGAAATATTCCCTCCGCTCCGACCAGCACATAATCATCAGAAAGGGGCACACATAATGGGGAAAAAATACACCCCCCTAAGCTAGTAGGTGCAGTGGTGTGTGGGGGGGTTCAATACAGATTTTGTTTTTTTAATTCTACACTGACTGTCTTTGAAATTGCCCCAGCCCCTGTTCAAATCCAATCCGGGGACAAAACCAGGGACAGATTTGGTCCAGGGACAGTGTCCTCAATCCGGGGACTGTCCCCTGAAACCGGGGATGTCTGGTCACCCTAGTTTAAAGGATTGCTGAAAGCCTTTTACCCTGCTTCTAAAAAATAAATAAAAAAAAAGAACTCATTCAACTGAAGGTAACTTGAGATTAAACTTCTTAGGCCTTGTACACACGATCAAATCTGTCTGCTGGAAACGGTCTGCTAGACCGTTTCAGCAGACAGATTCGATCGTGTGTATGGGCAAACAGACGGTTTTGGCCACCGACAGATTTCAAAGCATGCTTTGAAATCTGTCGGCTGGGAACCCGTCCGCCCGACATGTCTGCTGGTTAGTACGCTAACCAGCAGACATGTCTTCTCGCACACGCGCCGAATGGTTTCGACGCATGTGCGGAAGTGTTTTACTTCCTGGTGCGGTGACGTGGCGGCGTCAACGTCACCGCCACATCACCGACACGTCAGCGCGCTGTCTGCTGGCGGGGATTTTGGTTTGCTCATGTGTACACGCGAGCAAACCAAAATGCCAGCAGACAGATTTGTTCAAATCGGTCGGACAGACCGTTTTGAACAAATCTATTTACTCGTGTGTACGAGGCCTTAGGCCCCATACACACGATCGGACATATCCGATGAAAACGGTCCGCGGACCATTTCCATCGGATATGTCCGATCGGGAGTTTGATCCGATGGCGTGTACACACCATCGGATCAAATTCCCCGCTGCCACGTCACCGCCACGTCACCGCACCAGGAAGTAAAACACTTCCGCGCATGCGCCGAATCCATTCGGCAGCGGCGCGGCGGTGGTGGGGGACGACATGTCTGCTGGTAAGTGTACTAACCAGCAGACATGTCGGGCGGACAGATTCCCACCGGATAGATTTCAAAGCTTGCTTTGAAATCTGTCGGGTGGAGAAATCTGTCCGCTAGCCCATACACACGAGCGGAGATGTCTGCTGAAACGGTCCATCGGACCGTTTTCAGCGGACATATCCCCTCGTGTGTACGCGGCCTAAGAGTGAATGTCTATTTTTTTGTTTTGGATGAAAAAGGTTTGGATTAGAACCCTTGTCAAGTTTTTATTTCTGTTTGTGTCCCATCAAGGTATGTCCACTCCTCTATTCCTCCAGGTGATCATTGTCATCAAAACAGAAAATGTTGTAGAATCCAAACATTTAGAGTAGTCCCCATAGTAGGAGGGGAGAATAAAGCTTCCATTGGGGATCAATGTTACAATAACAACTGTTTAAGAGGGGCTGTGCCCTCTTTTGGTAGAGAGAATTATTTTTACTTCCATGTGTGTCTCCAGGACACTAAGGCCTGATTCACACCTATGCATTTTTAATGCGTTTTGTATTTTGCAGATTTGCACTACCATTTAACATGGTTTCCTATGGAACACGTTCTGTAGTGCAAATCTGCAAAATGCAAAAAGCACTAAAAATGCATAGGAGTGAATCATGCCTAAAGCCTCGTACACACAAGTATTTTATTTTTATTTTTTCGTTCAACCCAGCAGGGCTGAATGAAAAACAATGTCAGCTCAGGAGGGGTCGCTGTCTAGTTATCAGATGTTGGTACAGCGATCTCCCCTGCTGAGCTATTTTATTCTGATGCCAAACCCACCTCTCCCCTGCCAGAACACTCTGGTTTGTGCTCTCAGCTATTGGCTGAAAGCGCTGATCAGGAGCCGATCGGTAGGCCTTTTTTGGACATGTCCCATCGACAGAATCTGGGCATATGGCCAGCTTCTGTCACACTGGCTCCAGTACACAAGGGCAGAATGTCAGCCGGTTTCTATTGAACCGGCTGATGCCACCCGACATTTGGGCTGTGTGTACTAGGTTTAAGATCGCTATTTAATTGCATAGACATTTGTCTAGCAAATCTACATGTACACTTGTTCTGTGTGAATTGGGCAACAACAAATGTTTTTTGGACTATTTTCTCTTCTGAACAGCGGCGATGCGTCCATAGTGGGCGCAGGAGCACCACCCCCTTTCTCCTCTGCACCCATCAATCAACAATACATAGCTTCAAGCATTGAATGAAGCTATGTAATGTTGCCCCTGCCGCCCACTATTCAGGCACCGTGTTGAGCGCCGGCCATCTGAATAACAGTGGTGGGCATGTTTTGGAAGTGCCTAATTAGAGAGAGATGCTCTAATAGGCTTCCCGATTACAGCCTGTGGGCTCTAATCAGCTTCCAAATGGTTAACCAGAGGGCGCACAGGCTGTGCGTTCCCTGGTTAAACAGTGTTATGTTAGGGAATCGCTTCCCTAACACTGCCCTGCATCTCAGTCAATCAGGTGCACCGGGTCTGGTTACTGGTCACCTGATTCACTGAAGCGACATCGAGGGCGCAGTAGACATCGAGGGAGCTTGGAGAGGATGGCGCTGACCCAAGGAAGGTAAGTGCTGGGCTGGGGGGAAACTAGCTGCATTTGGGGGCACAAACTGGTGGAAATTGGGGGCACAAACTGGCTGCATTTGGGGGCACAAACTGGCGGCAATTGGGGGCACAAACTGGCTGCAATTGGGGGCACAAACTGGCGGCAATCAGGGGCACAAACTGGCTGCAATTGGGGGCACAAACTGGCTGCAATTGGGGGCACAAACTGGCGGCACTTTGGGGCACAAATTGGCTGCAATTGGGGGCATAAACTGGCTGCACTTGGGGGGGACAGACTGGCTGCAATTGGAGGGACAAACTGGCAACAATTGGGGGGACAAACTGGCTGCATTTGAGGAGACAAACTGGCGGCGTTTAATGGGCACAGTGGCGGCAATTGATGTTTTTTTTTTGTTTGTTTTCACCCCTCAAAAAAAATTGGAGCACCAGCCGCCACTGCTTCTGAACTAATGTTCTTTTATTATGGGCAATAGTAAAATACAATATTATGGCCACTAGATGGGGCTAAGAAGCATAGGAAATAAATAAGTCTTCGACTCCTGACTGGCCTTTGAATCAGTGACTGTTTTTTAAGAAGGCAAATTAAAAAGTAATTTGCGATTGGTCAATATGTATTACTCCAGATTCCTACTCTGTATACTATAATTTTAAATAAAATCTATTAACCTTTGATTACATGTTTAATGCTAAGATAAATAGTCCTATTCCTGGAAGTTTGAAAGAAAAACAGGTTACTATATAAAAGCAACTCTTCTTTCCCACAAGCTTTGAGCACTAGTCTTTGTGTCCCTTAAGGGAATGGTGGTCACAGAGGAAATGCAACTATTTTCAGGCACTCATCTCTTCCATTAAGCATGCTGTCAGCTCTGCTCTTAAAAGTGGAAGAGCCAACATGGAAACCAACTATAGGCCAGAGTACAACACTTATTAGTATGATCAATGAGAGCTGGATGTGCGCTAACATATTCCCATTAAATATGGAGCAGAGTGCCAACTTTAGATGGGAATAGTTTTTTTAACAGTCATTACAGCTAAAGGAGGGAAAATTAATTAAGGAATAATAGGAAGATAGGTTTAAGTTATGATGAGATAGTGGATGTGGATTACTGTCCCTTTTTCATGGCCTCTTGAATGTTAATTTGACCCAAACTGAATATAGATAATATATAAGAGTCAGAAATCAGTAGGGACAGCCTGGAAGTAAGAAACAGCTTTGAAATACAAAACTAGAAGCCCTTATCTGCGTATTTGACCACAGTTGTGGTGGAGAAATACACGTCATGTATTGATATCATACTTATATACAGCGCATCCAGAAAGTATTCACAGCGTTTCACTTTTTCCACATTTTGTTATGTTGCAGACTTATTCTGAAATTTATTAAATTCATTATATTCCTCAAAATTCTACAAACAATACCCCATAATGACAACGTGAAAAGAAGTTTGTTTAAAATCTTTGCAAATTTATAAAAAAAAAAAAAAATAACGAAGAAATCACTTGTGCATACTTTAACCCGGACCAATATGCTGCTAATTGCCCAGAGGCGTTTTTACAATTCGGCACTGCGTCACTTTAACAGACAATTGTGCGGTCGTGCGACGTGGCTCCCAAACAAAACTTGCGTCCTTTTCTTCCCACAAATAGAGCTTTCTTTTGATGGTATTTGATTGCCTCTGTGATTTTTATTTTTTGCGCTATAAACAAAAATAGAGCGACATTTTTGAAAAAAAAACAATATTTTTACTTTTTGCTATATGAAAAATGGGCGGCTTCGGGCTTCGAATAAACTAAATTTTTTGCGGCCGCTGGGAGTCAAACATTTAGGCCAAAATGTATTCAGCCACATGTCTTTAGTATGGCCGTCGTTCCCGCGTCAAAAAAAATCGCAATAAAAAAAAATTAGCTAACTAGCGGCAACATTTTAAATCCTTCACGCCCCCTACTCCTCTAGACTCTACGCCGCCGTCGTTTATACAGTGATCAGAAAAATGATCGCTTAGTGACGCTGGCAATAGGGGCAATAAAAAAAATTAGTGAAATGGTTAACTAGGGCAGTGATCAAGGGGTTAAAACTTTATTAGGGGGGGTACGGGGCTACCCTGGACCTAACACTAACTGCCTGTCACACTAACTGTCACACTGACACTAAATGCAGTGATCAGTAAATATATGATCACTGCATTCAGTGACACTGTGACAGGGGGGTGGGGGGGGTGATTGCAAGGGGTTAATGTGCCTATGTGTACTGGTGTCAGTGTAGTGTTAGGTGCGACTTACTGTGATGTCTTCTCTCCTCTCGGCGGCTTGAAAATACCACCGAGAGGAGAGCTGCATCACTTCCTCTGCCAGTGTTTACATTTTACAGGCAGAGAAAGTGACACGGCGGGACACGACGGGATTGGCTGGGAGCGATCACGAGGGGGCGGACAGAAACGAACAGCCGCCCCCTCAAGACGGATCGCTCCCGCAGGTAAGCTGCCCGCCGCACGCAGCGGAGGGGGTCCCGATCGGACCCCCGACCCGCTAGAAGGCATGGACGTATATATACGCCCATCTGCCTGTATGTGCCATTCTGTGGACGTACATAGGCGTGCGGCGGGCGTTAAGTGGTTAAGTATTCACATGCATTAGGGTGAATTTTTTTTTACCTTTACAACCCCTTTAATACTGTGGATTAAAGAAGTGGAAGTGGGTACCCAAAAGCCTGACAGAGGGCTTTGCCCACTTCCGGCTGATTCTCGATCACAGGAGAGCACAGGTAAGTACACTCCTGTGACCTACAAAAAAGCAAGAAATGTATGGCCAAAAAAGCTTTGGCCATATTTCTCCTTTAAATTTTTCTGATGAGAGTTCAGGGCACACACTGCAGATGAATGCAGCATTTGTTGGTGGCTTACTAAAGATTTAAAACATTTCAATATTAAAGCTGAAGAATAAATAAGAAGGTGTTTCCATTAACCAGCAGAGTGTTGGAACACAACATATGCGAGCAGTCACCCCATTTATCCTAGAGCAATGTGCGGTAGGAGAGCAGTGTGGTCACCATCACCTTTTATTATGAAATAGTGTGTGGCCATGCCTTAGCAGAGTATAGATCAGCCCTGGGGACACAGAATTGCTATATAGGGCCAGATTCAGGTAGATGAGAGCATCTTTGCTCCAGAGTAACGCTTCTCATTTACGTTACTCTGAAGACCCTTTCAGCGCAAGTCCTGTAATTCACATAGCAGTTGCGCGTAAACTTGCGCCAGAGTAACGATAATGCGCTGGCGTAACCCGACGCAAGTGGAAGTGGGTGTGATCATATGTAAATGATGGGCGGAGCCCAGCGCAGAGGCTTACGTTCAGCGCATCAACCACGGAGCATGCGCAGTGAGTGCGGCTCCACTCGCCCCCTTTGTGCGCATGCTCACAACTTCCGTCGGCACCACTTCACGGGAAACGTCAGCGCAATGCCTTCCGTTGGGCGTTTAAATGCGCCCGTAGAAGCGCCATTTCGGCACTAAAGTATATCCTGCTCCCCCTCCCCGCAGTGATGTTACTTTTGTTTTGAGATGGCTGCTCCCGTTCCCCGCAAACACACAGGAGAAAGCTGAACTTTAATGGCCAGGAGCTGTCAGCCGTCATCTCGGCTATGGAGACCTATGATGTCTTCCTCCATGGCTGTAAAATTTGACAGACAAGCATGGACAGAGGTGTTGTCCTGCAAGTGGGGGTGCTCAGCTAGCTCTTATCGTCGGTAACGCTGCTGTAGCTGCTCTCCTGCTGACCTGTGACCGTCTGGAGTAAAGATAAAGCAGCCTTTTGTAGAAATAACTTTGCGCCGGACGGACGAGATACGCGCGGCGCATGTAGCCAGCGTATGGTGCTAATCCGTTCGTGAATTGTGAAAAATCCCTCATTTGCATATTTGCAGGGGAAATCAATAGGCGCGACTGATGCGCCCAACGAAATTAAGCGCTGACGATACTCTGGCGTCGGAACGTTCCGCCAGTCGCAAATGACCCGTTATTGGGCGCATCTAGTTTGGTGGGTACGGGCACATAGAAACGACGGCGCATCATCACAGTTACGCGGCGCATATCGAAATACTCCAGCGCAAGTGTTCCTGAATCTGGCCCATAGTCTATAGACTGCTAGATGTGGCTGTTACCCTGACTTGCTGGAAGACTTCTACAAATCTATGTTCTCCCAGGAGGATGTTCAGTGTGTGAACTGCATTAATGTGTGCCCAGGACGGCAAAAGGTATTAGTATACTTTTAACATGTCATAAAATAGAATACATGTATTGATCAGTAATTTCAGGCATTTTTTTTTTGTAAGTATTTGCACGTATTTTCGTGCATTTGCATCCACCATATTTTGCGTGCGTGCCTGCAAATTCACGCAATTTCATGCAAATTTATTCTCATGTTCTCATAGTTACAGACAGAAGAACAGGAAGTGAGGATTTCTCAGAAGAAATAAGGACATTTAAAAGCAAAATGGAAGGATGAGGTAAGTGAAGGAGGACTGCACTAAGGTAAAGGTAAAGCTTATTAGGGAAAACATTTTTTACCCTTACAACCCCTTTAAAAATAATAACATATTTTAAATGCAGCTAGGATAAATATGTGCATTTTCCTTAAAATCAGGCACTACTTCTTCACTGTACACCATGAAGAGCAGGAGACAGTACTGGGGGCCATTCAGGTGTCCTGCATGTGTTGACAAGGAACATGTTAAGATGGCTGTGAAGGTCAAGCATATTTTAATGTTTTCATTTGTAAAACACGAAAAAAAACACGCTTTAGCCCACGTACACACGATCAGACCGGTCCGATGAAACTGGACCGACGGACCGTTTTAATTGGACTACGCTGAAGTGGTCTGATGGTCTGATGTGTGTACACACCATCGGGCCAAAAATCCGATCAGACCAGAACGCGTGACGTAGAACACAACGACGTGCTGAAAAAACGAAGTTCAATGCTTCCAAGCATGCGTCGACTTGATTCTGAGCATGCGCAGGTTTTGGTCCGATGCTTTTGTGTACTAACCATCGAATCTGTCCGAGGGACAGGTGTCCGTCGGACAGATTTTAAAGCAAGTTTTAAAACTGTGGTCCGACGGACAACGGTCCGTTGGGCCGTACACACCATCGAATTGGTCCGATGAAACTGGTCTTAAGACCAGTTTCATCGGATCAGTCTGATCGTGTGTACGCGGCCTTAGTGTGTGCTAAGATGCAAATTTAGAAAGCCTAGCACTAGACCTGAGATGACACCATTTGTACTAGGACAAATGGAACTTATTATCATATGTTTTTAATGCTACATGTGCACCGGTTTCCTGTGCTTTTGATGATGCTAGATGTGTTGATATGCGTTGGCAATTTTTTTCCCCATTTTATGATGCATTAAAAGGCCAATTAATGAGAATGGCAGCACGCATCCTAATATAAGCAGGATTACAGACAGGGTCGGCCCTACCATGGGTCCCAGTGGGTCCATTTAAAAGGGGCAGCAAATTGAACAATGGCAAGCTCACCTTCTCTTCTATTTACCCCGCAAATTAACAACCACGTTTTTTTTTTTCCAGCAGTTTTGTGTGTCATAAGGCAACTGAAAAAAACCAAATGATATAAAATAATGTATGCAGGGGCCGTTTAGTGGGCATGATTTTTTTTATTATTGGACCCAGACAGCACAATGTCTTGGGCCAGCCCTGATTACAGGGTAAATGTTAAGGTGTGAAGCCAGCCTAATAGATATGTCTATATACATATAAAGCCAGATTTGATCTTTTCACCCACTCTGTCAACGTTTTTTAACCACTTCATTACTGGGCACTTAAACCCCCTTCGTTCCCAGGCGAAATTTCAGCTTCCGGCACTGCGTCGCTTTAACTGACATTTGCGCGGTCGTGCAACGTGGCTCCCAAACAAAATTGGCGTCCTTTTTTTCCCCACAAATAGAGCTTTATTTTGGTGATATTTGATCACCTCTGCGGTTTTTGTTTTTGCGCTATAAACAAAAAAAGAGCGACAATTTAAAAAATATATATATATTTTTTACTTGTTGCTATAATAAATATCCCATTTTTTTAAAAAAAAAAACTTTTTTTTTTTCACAGTTAAGGCTGATACGTATTTTTCGACGTATTTTTAAAAAAATAAAAATCGCAATAAGCGACTGGTTTGCGCAAAAGTTTTAGCGCCTACAAAATGGGGAACAGAATTATGATTTTTTTTATTATTATTTTTTTTACTAGTAATGGCGGCGATCTGCGATTTTTATTGCGACTGCGATATTGCGGCGGACATATCGGACACTTTTGACACAAATCTGGGACCATTCACATTTATACAGCGATCAGTGATATAAAAATGCACTAATTACTGTATGAATGTGACTGGCAGGGAAGGGGTTAACACTAAGGGGTGAGGAAGGGGTTAAATGTATTGCCTGGGTGTGTTCTAACTGTGTGTGGGGAGGGGGGTGACTGGGGGAGGTGACCGATGCTGTGTCCCTATGTAAAGAGACACAGATCGTTCTCCTCTCCGCTGACAGCACGTGGAGCTCTGTGTTTACACACAGAGCTCCACGTCCCTGCTGTCATCTGTTTGGTTTCCCGCCGATCGCATGTACCCGACGGACATCGCGGCCGCCAGGTACATGCATCGGATCCCCAGCGATGCGGCGGGACAGTGTTTACCCGCCGCGCGCCACCCAGTGGCGCGCGCGGGTAATGCACACAAATCACGTCCAAAGACGTCAAGTTGGCGCCTCAGATCCGCGCTGTTGACGTATTATGTCAATAGCGCGGGTCTGAAGTGGTTAAGAACTATAGTTGATAGAAAGGAAAGCACAAGACAAGACCTTTATAATGATATGTGCTGACCTGTAATTGCATTTGGTAAACCCTTGGATTAAAATGTTACTTTGTATTTTGATCATTTAATTTTTCAGAAAATTACACCCCTTTTTTTCTACCATAAGGTTAAGGATAAGGGAGGACTCATCATTGTGAGGCCAAATTTAGCATTTTGCGCACACTCTGAAGAAGAAGATCAAGGAGGAAAGTTATGCATATTCTCAGCAGTTTAGGCAAATTTGCTGGAGATTCAGACAGTTTTATTATTATTATTATTATTATAATACAGGATTTATATAGTACTGTCAGATTACGGAGCGCTTGACAACATAAGGGCAGACAGTACAATTACAATACAATTCAATACAGTAGGAATCAGCGAGCCCTGCTAGTTAGAGCTTACAATCTAAGATGTATATAATGCTTTAAAAAATAAAAAAATGTAAGTAAGGATTTCATTTTTGTTACACATGGGAAAATGCGACAATAACAGTTAGCAGCAAATGTGATATGGTCAAGTACAGATATCTGAATACAAAACAAAAGTTACACAAAACCGAGTTAGTGAGGCGCATTGCATTAAGCCCTGTACACACGGCTGGGATTCTCGTCAGGAAAAAAAACTTTGTTTTTCCTGACAAGATTCCTGGCAAGATTTTCTTGTCGGCCGAGTGTACACATGTATGATTCAAAAGAACCGCCGTTCCTTTATATGGCACGAATATGGTGACATCATCGACTACGACGTGCATGCGCTCGTCACATTCGATGCCATCGCTGCCATCTTGCTTCATCCTATCTATGCCTTGGAAGCTACCGCGTATGCGCCAAAGTTATTTTTGTCATGCAGGGGTTTCCATGGAGGCAGGTAAGTATACACACGCTCGGGTTTCTCGGCAAACAAACACTGCAGAGAATCTCGACCAGAAAATAGAGAGCAGGTTCTCTATTTTTCTCGTCTCGATTCTGGACAGTTTTCTCTAAGAGAAATCTGAAAGCCTCGTACACACGCTCAGTTTACTCGGCAAGAAAGCCAGCAGTTTTCTTGCTGTTTCTGGCCGAGAAAACCGTGCGTGTGTACCAGGCTTAAGCCATAAAAATTGTAGCGGAAAAGTGTGTGTGACCTCCCAGAAAAAGTGAGGGTCAAATGAGGTAGGTAAAAAAGAAGGTGACTGTGTCGTCCCATTCTGCCAAATCTCATCCTACTTGTTAGGAAAATTTCTGGCCACGTATGTACGTTTTTATATGGACAAAACACCATTAATCAATGATTCCCAGAAAGACATTATGGGTGGGAAGGGTAAATTCCACTTACAAAGGTTTTCCTGTTTTGCATAATATAAGAAATAAGAAATCAGCAATTTAGCATGATAAGGCTTTTGAGCATCATCATGTATGCCCACCAGTGTCAGTTCTGAGGAGTAGGAAGAGATAGCTGCGGACGGGCATTAATCATATCCGTCCAAAACTGTGCCGATTTAGAACAATCCCAAAAAGGTCGCTGGCCGGCCCTCGCTGTTTGCTGATCCCTAGAACATATTTTCTAGGGATCAGCAAACAGCGAGGGCCGGCCAGCGACCTCTGGGGACAAATTATATGCAAGAAATCCATAATTTTACATTATTGGGCTTTTTAGCATCATGTAAAATTGTATTCTGAATTATTTTATCTCTAGATTAAATGACAAGCTTAGTACAGTTCTCCCAGTCCTCCCAATTGAGTGTTGGAATATTGACCTTCTACTACTCCCACAGTCTATTAATTTTAGGCGAGTCAACACAGGGGGGAAGAGGGGCTTCTAAGAGTGTCCTTGCTAAGAGACTTTCTGCTTGAAGCACTGGGGATGTGGTAACTGAGGCTGCACCATTGGGAATCATGTCACCATTGGGAATCATGTCACCATTGGGCATCATGTCACCATTGGGCATCATGTCACCATTGGGCATCATGTCACCATTGGGAATCATGTCACCATTGGGCATCATGTCAGTTTTGATTCCAAACCTTGCCCACAACTGAAGATCCAATGCTTTTTATTTTAGTTTCTTTTTTATGTATTTAATTTAGTAGTAAAAACACATTTTTGAAAAACAGTTTTTAGACAGTTAAATATGAAATAATGCATATAAATATTTTAATATTACACATGTAATATTCTGGTGTATACAACAGATTCTCAGGTTACACAGGTACACACAAATTAAAACGTCAGCTCAAAGACTCAAGCTCAAGCTCAAGCTCAATCCATTCCTATCCAATTAGAGATGGTGCCACCTCAAAACTCGTGGTAGGCTTTCTAAATTCCTACCCTAGCATGCACTACACACATTAAAGCGTGGAATCACACTGTATTTAGTGGATTTTTTTTGTGAAAAACAAATGTTATACAAGTAAAAAAATCATGAAAATAAGCCAGAACTTCGTGACCATGCTAATTACTCTTATGCCGGAATGTTGGCTCAAACTTGTCTTGCATACACACGCTCACACAAATGTTGTCGGAAATTTTGAACATCAAGAACGCGGTCTAGTACAACACTACTACGAGCAGAGAAAAAGAAAGTTCAAGGATTCTGAGCATGCGTTTGTGTGCATCAGAATTGGTTACACACGTTTGGAAATTTCCGACAAGAACTTTGTCGGAAAAATTGAGAACCTGCTCTCAAACATTTGTTGTCGTAAATTCCAACAGCAAATGTCCGATGGAGCATACACACGGTCGGATTTTCCGTCAAAAGCTCACACCGAACATTTGTTGTCGGAAATTTCAACCGTGTGTACGCGCCATTACTCGATTTTATTTATTCTTTGCTTTTACTTTGTAGCTCTTATCTTCTAAATACATTTCCGAAAACCATTCATCCTGAGCAGAGGTTGTTGTGATTTCCTTATCATTATCAAATATCAGTTTATAAACTTAAAAAATTAAACTAAAATGATTCAAAAAGCACTTTTTTATCCCATTAGAACTCAAGAAGCCAAAGCTCCATACATTATCACTAGAAATATAAGAACCCCTGTAGGAGCCTGTTGGTCATCGCATGCTTTACATGTTCACAGAACAGGACTATGAGGATCTGGTTGTATAGTAACTCTGCCTACTCCACAGTTGTCACATTGAGAACCTGCAGTACATAACGGGATAGCTCTTACAAGCACACACATAGGTTAACACTAGAATAAGTTCTCTCTGTCTTTGGAGCGGATGCCTGGCCTGTGACTGTGACCTAAATGTCACAGTGAGTGACATTGCAATGCCATTGTGTCACGGTGCTCAGGGAGTACCCCCTGCACTAAGCTAATCACACACCCCGTGCTAAGGATTCAGGGGACACAGACTCACTAATCAGGCAGCTAATGAACTGGGGGTCCCAAGGGCTCTCCTCACATCTGCAAGGGACAGAGGGCAACATTACCATGCCCCCTGCATAAGACCTCAGCCTCCACTTCACTCCATAGGAAATTGCTATTGAATAATTGGCTGCTCTCACTACATGTAATAGATTTTACAATCAGTTCTGATCTGTACTCTGTAACTTCTTATAACACATGATTGGGATTTTCAATGGTTTACCCCCCTGGTCAATCTAATTTGTGACCTAGGAAAATGAATGCAATTAGTTTGTATCATGTTTATAATTCAATGCCAGACATAGTCAATAATACTGAAACCTAAGTAATTAATTAAGTACGTAGCATAAAGATTCAGAATGATTCAGGTGAATTTTTTTGTCAGATTTTTTTTTTTTATCAGAACAAATGGGAAACTTCTCTGTTGATGGGGGTATACCAGGCCAATGTCAAAGAAATCTTGTGTAATTTGGCATCTGGTTTGAGCAGCAAGCAGTGATACTGTCACAACAGTTCTCCAGTGTAAATGTGGCTAGAGGCAAGGGGATCCTGTCTTCAGACTGTGGGAAAGAAACTCAAACTGAGATTCAGGCAGAATGGGGCCCTAGGCAATGTGGCAACTTTGCTCCTTCCCTATCCCTTTGACTAACCTTGATAAGGGTTGTAATCAGGGCCGGATTAACATAGGGGCTGTTGGAGCTGCAGCTCCAGGCCCCTTTCTCAAGATAGGCCCATTTGCCCAAAAAAAAAAAAAAATCTTAAAAAAACTTTGGGGATTGACGACCAGAGGTCACAAAAAACCCACATTTGGGTGGTAAGCAGTTGAAGACCTACCCCACAACAGGTCAAAATATGGGATGGCTATAATTTATGGTTCCGGAGATACGGGCCTGCTTGCACAGCCTATCAGAACCTACATACAGAGCAGCCATTATAAATACATAAAGCTGACACACTGCAGCAGACTGAGAAAAAAAATCATCATTTGTTCTTTGCTAGAAAATTACTCTATGGTGGTCTTTGCAACTTTTTATGTTGCACGGTATAGAACTGCACGATTCTGGCTAAAATGACAACTGCAATTTTTTTTGCTTAGAAGATAGATCACGATTCTCTCACGATTCATGCGGCATAACATCATCTTACACATTAAAATGAAAAAAAAAAAAAAATGGGCTAACTTTACTGTTTTGTTTTTATGGTTTTTATTATTCATTGAAGTGGGCAAATGCAGTGAGACATTAAATATTGCAGCAATTGCCATTTTTGTCTCTGCTAAAATATATATATTGTTTGGCGGTTCCAAGTAATTTTCTAGCAAAAAATATTGCTTTTTTTAAGAAACAAGTGTTGGACTTTAAGGCCGTGTACACACGATCGAATTTGTCCGCTGAAACTGGTCCGACGGACCGTTTCAGCAGACAAATCCGATCGTGTGTATGGTCTAGCAGACATGTCTGACCGGCAGACAAATTTTAAAGCATGCTTTAAAATTTGTCCGCCGTAGACATGTCCGCTGGTTAGTACACTAACCAGCGGACATATCTGCCCGCACATGCGTCGAATGGATTCGACGCATGCGTGGAAGTTTTTTATTTTCTGGTGCAGTGACGTGGCAGCGTCAACGTCACCGCCACGTCACCGCGCTGTCTGCCGGC
Source organism: Rana kukunoris (assembly GCA_029574335.1). Lineage (NCBI taxonomy): Eukaryota > Metazoa > Chordata > Amphibia > Anura > Ranidae > Rana > Rana kukunoris. The sequence continues at coordinate 472,821,549 of CM056051.1, read as the reverse complement.
GGGGATTTTGATTCGATGGTGTGTACACGCCGTCGGATGAAAATCCGGAGGAGACATGTCCGCTGGAAACGGTCCATCGGACCGTTTCAGCGGACATGTGCCCCCGTGTGTACGCGGCCTAAGTGGTTACATTTCCTGCATTTACACACAGAAGTTTCATCTAAGAAGGAAGTTGGTTACAATGTTTCATGTTGTTATTTTCTTTACACACACACACGGATATTTTCTTTACACACACACACAGAAGTTTATCCCTTTGATCTAAGAAGAAAGCTTTAGTTACAATGTTTCCTGCTAAGAACTTGGCAGACTGCCCGGATATTTTCTTTTGACAGCTGAAAGTCTCTCCACTTGAAAAGAATAAAAGAATCAGCAAACTCTGCATTTGAGATGTCAGGGGGGTTGAATCGAGATCACATTTTTTTAACGATTAATTGTGCAGCTCTAGCACAATTAGCACAATTTTTTTTGGTATCCTAAGCGATGCCTTAAACATTTTTTAGGTTACATGTTTAGAGTTACAGAGGAGGTCTAGTACTAGAATTATTGTTCTCGCTCTAATGATCATGGCGTATGTAACCTGTGTGTATCTGGCTCTGATACTAGCCAGTGCCTACCCAGCCACTGACTGGTATCTCTCCCCAGTCTGTCCCCACACACCCTCTCACCGGCTGACCTGTAGATGGAGGAATCACTCCTGCAGTGTTATTGTGTTCTGCCTGTGAGTACAATGATCAGTGTTGCTATCTATAGCTGGCAGCACTGATTGTTTTGTGAAAAACAGGCTGGTTGTACTCAAGTCGATTAATAGATTGACTTGTGTAAAACCAGCTAGCCCATACATAGATCGAGTATGGCTGGTCTCTGCATAATTGGTTTAATTATTATTATTTTTTATTATTGTTTATTCATAACAGAAGACCGGCCCACACGGACCACAGTAATAACAGTACAACAAGTGGTATCAGCAAATATACATGCATAGAGGGAAATTATCTGCAGATTTCGGCCGAAGCAAGTGAGCAATGTATTTTGAACATCTCGCAATCAAGAGCGGATTCGCGGACATCAGAGGGCGCACTGCCGTCTGTACCGCGCACCAGCCTCCATCTCAAACCACCCTTCAATCCCACCTACTGCGGGTGTGTCACACACTTTATCAGGGTACTATGGACCTGTGGCTCCAATTCTCCCATATTTTCCTTTTTCAAAGTGTAATTGAGATAATTGGTGTAATTTCAATCCATGTATCAACCGCTTAACCACTTAAGACCCGGACCAATACGCTGGCAAATGACCCAAGGGGTTTTTGCGATTCGGCACTGCGTCGCTTTAACAGACAATTGCGCGGTCGTGCGACGTGGCTCCCAAACAAAATTTGCGTCCTTTTTTTCCCACAAATAGAGCTTTCTTTTGGTGGTATTTGATCACCTCTGCGGTTTTTATTTTTTGCGCTATAAACAAAAATAGAGCGACAATTTAAAAAAAAATGCAATATTTTTTACTTTTTGCTATAATAAATATCCCCCAAAAATATATAAAAAAACATTTTTTTTCCTCAGTTTAGGCCGATACGTATTCTTCTACATATTTTTGGTAAAAAAAATCGCAATAAGCGTTTATCGGTTGGTTTTCGCAAAATTTATAGCGTTTACAAAATAAGGGATAGTTTTATTGCATTTTTATTAATTATTTTTTTTTTACTACTAATAGCGGCGATCAGCGATTTTTTTCGTGACTGCGACATTATGGCGGACACTTCGGACAATTTTGACACATTTTTGGGACAATTGTCATTTTCACAGCAAAAAATGCATTTAAATTGCATTGTTTACTGTGGAAATGACAGTTGCAGTTTGGGAGTTAACCACAGGTGGCGCTGTAGGGGATGTGTGCCCTAATGTGTGTGTTTACAACTGAAGGGGGGTGTGGCTGTAGGTGTGACGTCATCGATCGCGTCCCCCTATTACAGGGATGACGCGATCGATGCTCCGGCCACAGAGAAGCACGGGGAAGCCGTGTGTACACACGGCTCTCCCCGTTCTTCCGCTCCAGGGACGGATCGCCGCACTGCAGCGGCGATCGGGTCCGCGAATCCCGCGGTCCCGGTCCTGGAGCTTCGGACCGGGTCGCGGGCGCGCGCCCGCGGCGCGCGCGCCCGCGACCCACGGCTGGGTACTAAAACCAACGTATATATACGTTGATGTGCCCAGCCGTGCCATTCTGCCGACGTAAATGTGCAGTAGGCGGTCCTTAAGTGGTTAACCACTACACAGTTCCTAAATATCCTTCCACTCCTGTACATAGTGCCCACTGTCATACTCTCCACACTCCTCTCCTGTACATAGTGCCCACTGTCATACTCTCCACACTCCTCTCTTGTACATAGTGCCCACTGTCATACTGTCCCCATTCCTCTCCTGTACATACTGCCCCATCATACCCTCCACACTTCTCTCGGGTACATACTACCCTCTGTCATACCCACAAACTCCTCCTGTACATACTGCCCACTGTCATACCCTTCACACTCCTCTCCTGTACATACTTCCCACTGTCATACCCTTTACACTCCTCTCCTGTACATAGTACCTGCTGTCATACACTTCTCTCCTGTACATACCGCCCACTGTCATACACTCCACACTTCTCTCCTGTACTTAGTGTCCACTGTCGCACCCTCCACACTCCTCTCCTGTACATACTGCTCACTGTCATACCCTCCACACTCCTCTCCAATACATAGTGCCCACTGTCATACCCTCCACACTCCTCTCCTGTACATGCTGTTCACTGTCATACCCTCCACACTCCTCTCCTATACATAGTGCCCACTATCACACCATCCACACTCCTCTCCTGTACATACTGCCCACTGTCATACCCTACACACTCCTCTCCTGTACATAGTGCCTGCTGTCATACACTTCTCTCCTGTACATACTGCCCACTGTCGTACCCTCCACGATTCTCTCCTGTACATACTGCTCATTGTCATCCCCTCCATACTTCTCTCCTATACATAGTGCCTTTTGCCATACCCGTTGCACTCTTCTCCTGTACATAGTGCCCAATGTTAGACCCTCCACATTCCTCTCCCTCACCTGCACATACTTCCCACTTATATACCATCCGTACTCCTCCCCTATGTCGCTTACCCGCAAAAACAGTTCTTTAAAATGATACTAACTACCCTCAATGTTACCAGCTCTAGAATGGACACAATTTTGTTAGTTCAACTAAAGTAAATCTCAGTTCTCATATTTGTTCTGTCCCATTATTAGAACTTATTTAATTTTGTGATTACTACTGTGATGTACAGAGGAACATAGGGGATCTCAGCTACTCTAAATATAGCACTTGTGAAAAAAAGTGTCCCTGAAAATATTTTTTAAATGTTGGCAACTATGCACTTATGCACTGCCCAAGGGCCACTGGGTCAGTAGGGGGCCCCATGAGAGGTTTCTGGGATCCTGTGATATTAACCACTTCAGCCCCGGACCATATTGCTGTCCAAAGACCAGAGCACTTTTTGAGATTCGGCGCTGCGTCGCTTTAACTGACAATTGCGCGGTCGTGCGACGTGGCTCCCAAACAAAATTGGCGTCCTTTTTTTCCCACAAATAGAGCTTTCTTTTGGTGGTATTTGATCATCTCTGCGGTTTTTATTTTTTGCGCTATAAACAAAAACAGAGCGACTATTTTGAAAAAAATGCAATATTTTTTACATTTTTCTATAATAAATATCCCCAAAAATATATTAAAAAAAAATATTTTTCCCTCAGTTTAGGCCGATACGTATTCTTCTACATATTTTTCGTAAAAAAAAATCGCAATTAGCGTTTATTGATTGGTTTGCGCAAAAGTTATAGCGTTTACAAAATAGGGGGTAGTTTTATGGCATTTTTATTATTATTTTTTTTTTACTAGTAATGGCGGCGATCAGCGTTTTTTTTCGGTACTGCGATATTATGGCGGGCACTTCGGACACTTTTGACACATTTTTGGGACCATTGGCATTTTTTTTAGCTATAAATGATATAAAAATGCATTGTATTACTATAAAATTGCCATTGGCTGTGATGGGGTTAACACTTGGGGGCTGGGATGGGGTTAAGTGTGTTCCTAGTGTGTTCTAACTGTATGGGGGGGGGTGGACTCACTAGGGGAATCACTGATCTTCTGTTCATACATTGTATGAACAGAAAATCAGCGTTTCCCCCGCTGACAGGAACGAGCGCTGTGTGTTTTCACACACAGCTCCCGTTCCCCGCTCTGTAACGAGCGATCGCGTGTGCCCGGCGGCGATCGCGCCCGCCGGGCACACGCACGGGACTCGGGGGCGAGCGGGGGGCGCGCGCGCGGGCCGCCGGCGGCGCGCACGCGCCCCCTAGTGGCCGCGAAAGGCGCGACGTAGAGCTACGGGCTCTCGCGCACCCGTGCCGACCTGCCGCCGTATAACTGCGGCGGCTGGTCGGCAAGCGGTTAAAGCGGTAGTAAACTTTTCTGACATTACTACTTTTTAGAGGCCCTGGGGTAGGTTATGCCACAATGTACAAGTATGCACAGCATATTAGCACATTAGGGTACACTTACATTTTCAGACTGGGCCTTCCATTGCTGGGCTGTGATTCTCACACATTTATTTATTATTGATAAAAGGCCCCACCAAAATCCTCAGCACCAGGCCCATGATGTTCTAAGGCCGCGTACACACGATCAAATTTATCTGCTGAAACTGGTCCGATGGACCGTTTCAGCAGACATCTCCGATCGTGTGGACGGGCTAGCGGGCATGTTTTCCCAGCGGACAAATTTCAAAGCATGCTTTGAAATTTGTCCGCCGGAGACATGTCCGTCGGATATGTCTGCTGGTTAGTACACTAACCAGCGGACAGAAATGTCCGCGCATGCGTCGAATGGATTCGATGCATGCGTGGAAGTATTTTACTTCCTGGAGTGGTGACGTGGCGGCGTCAACGTCACTGCCACGTCACCGCGTCCTCAGCCCGAGGGGATTTTCGTCCGATGGTGTGTACACGCCACCGGACCAAAATCCAATGAGACATGTCCGCTGCAAACGGTCCGTCGGGCATGTTTGAGCGGACATGCCTCATCATGTGTACGCGGCCTTAATCTGGCCCTGGTTGTAATAGGCACCAAGAAAGCGACCCATTTGCTATCCCTCTGGACATCCTATGTTTCCAAGGCTTCTGCCTAGATTGCCTTGTTGATGATCTAATTCTAGAGAAACCTATTGGAGCTAGTTTACTAAATCATAGCATAAATTGTACTTTTAACACTGCAAATTCATTTCTCATTTTTGTAATTAAAAATTTTGGGGCAGATTCACAGAGAATTAGATTCTCGTAGAGTATCAGAAATACACTACGCCGCCGTTTTTTACCTGGCTCTACGTGGAATTCACAATTCGCAATCCATCTGCGCGAGTAGGGGGCGTGAAGCATTTAAAATAGGCGCGTTCCCGCGGCGATCGAACTGCGCATGCTCCGTTCGCAAATTTCCCGCCGTGCATTGCGCGAAAACACGTTGTCACGTCGTAGTAGCGTCGTTTACGTACATTCCTATTCCCAAACGAGTTACGTTAAAAAAAAAAAAATATTTTCAAATCGACGCGGGAACGACGGCCATACTTTACATGGGTTACGCACTGTTAGACCAGCAAAAAGCTCCTCTAACATTACGTAGCCAAAAAATGACGTAGGCGATTGCGAGGGACACTCGTACCTTCGTGGATCGCCGTAAAAACTAATTTGCATACCCCGACGCATGAAAACGACGCAAACTCCTCCCAGCGGCCGCAAACATATCGCAGCGTAGATCCGAAGGCTTACGAAGACGTAAGCCTCTCGGATCGAAGCCCGAAGCCGCCGTATCATGGTTTGAGGATTCAAACTAGTGATACGGCGCGCGAAACTTGAAATTACTCCTGTCTAACACCAGTTAGACAGGCGTAATTGCTCTGTGAATCTGGGCCAATGTTTTTAGCGCCTTTTATATTTTTTGGCAGTAGTAGATCTCATGGATCAGTTGGATTTGCTGCATGTACATTATTTTACTGACTATGGTGGTATTTTGTATGTATACATTGACGTGGAGATTTTTCTACACGCTATGCGTAATCCATGTCTCCTGCACTAATAAGCGCCCTTTCCGCCTTTTGGTATAATGCCTCTGTATACACCCGTATCTAAGTAAACAGACATAGCCACCATCCTCACATCCTTAACACCAGAGGCAGACTTCCCTTCTGGAGAGCCTGTGTTGTTTATTTATAATAGTAATGACAATAGAGCTTGATGGCTTCACAATCAGTCAATCAAACACAGGCATTCCTTCAAACAGGAGGAGTTATACAAATCTCAAAGGGAGTGTATGTGCATGTCTGGGCATGGGCCGTGTGTATGATTTCCTGCCCCCTGTCCGTGTTCTTTAGCTACAGATAGAAACCACATGGCTGGCCTTAGAATTCATGAACGTCCCTGACCAAAACACACACAAAGACTCCCTTTTTGCCGTTGGCGTGATTTCTTATTCTGCATGGTTCTGGGAACAACGCATACCCGGATTATTCTACTATTCCTGCTGATGGGAGATTATCTGCAGGGACATGCCATAACCACCCATGTGCTGATCAGACACTCAAGAGACATGAGCGTACATCCCCCCATAACCGATAATGTCTTTGCAGAGTAAACATATCCCCCCAGATATCTGCATTGCACAGAGGTCCTTCGATGGCAGACATATCCCCACTCTCTGCAACCTTTAGGAAGCTTTTCACTACCAAAACAGGTCCCAACTGGCATCAGTCTGTCCCAGTTTTGTCCCAGTTTGGTCTTTAGAGCGGGCCCCAGGAGAACTAATACTGGGAGACACTGTGACAATACATATTGAATACATCTTAATAAAATGTCCACAACATCAAATTTGCGCAAATTATCACTCTCAGGTTTTTTCTACTAAAAGGATTACTAGTTTCTGATTGGTGATAAGTGTGAGGTTGTTTTTTTACTTTTTTAAACTTGTAAGGACCCTCTTAGGCCTCGTACACACGATCAGACATATCCGATGAAAACGGTCCGCGGACCATTTCCATCGGATATGTCCGATCGGGAGTTTGATCCGATGGCGTGTACACACCATCGGATCAAATTCCCCGCCGCCGGACGGCGCGGTGACGTGGCGGTGACGCGGCGGTGACGTTGACGCCGCCACGTCACCGCCACGTCACCGCACCAGGAAGTTAAACACTTCCGCGCATGCGCCGTATCCATTTGGCGGCGGCGCGTCGGCGGTGGGGGACGACATGTCTGCTGGTAAGTGTACTAACCAGCAGACATGTCGGGCGGACAGATTCCACCGGATAGATTTCAAAGCATGCTTTGAAATCTGTCGGGTGGAGAAATCTGTCCGCTAGCCCATACACACGAGCGGAGATGTCTGCTGAAACGGTCCATCGGACCGTTTTCAGCGGACATATCCCCTCGTGTGTACGGGGCCTTAGGCCTCTTTCACATGGGACGGATCTGTGATGATCCGCCCCGTAAACCTCAGCGGAGATCGCTCCGTTGATCCCTGCTGAGCTGGCGGATGACAGAGCAGTCCCCGCACACTGTGCAGGGACTGCCCTGTCAGATCTCCGCTCTCCCCTATGGGGGGGATCGGATGAACACGGACTGTCTGTCTGTCCCCCCGAGCCAATATTACAATTACAGCTGCAAGTATTTTTGGGGGCTTTGCACATTTAGAGAGTGATTGATTTTTTTGCCCATTCTTCTTCCCAAAATAGCTCAAGCTCTGTTAGATTGGATGGAGAGCATCTGTGAACAGCAATTTTGAAGTCTTGCCACAGATGCTCAATTAGATTTAGGTCTGGACTTTGACTTGGCCATTCTAACACATGAATATGCTTTGATCTAAGCCATTCCATTGTAGCTCTGGCTGTATGTTTAGGGTGTTTGTCCTGCTGGAAGGTGAACCTCCACCCCAGTCTCTTGCAGTCTTTTGTAGAGTCTAACAGGTTTTCTTCTAATATTGCCCTGTATTTGGCTCCATCCATCTTCCCATAAACTCTGACCAGCTTCCCTGTCCCTGCTGAATAAAAGCATCTCCACAACATGATGCTGCCACCACCAGTGGGGATGGTGTGTTCAGGGTTATGTGCAGTGTTAGTTTTTATGGCTTTCTTTCAACAATGGCTTTCTTCTTGCCACTTTTCCATAAAGGCCAGATTTGTGGAGTGCACGACTAATAGTTGTCCTCTGGACAGATTGTTCCACCTGATCTGTGGATCTCTGCAGCTCCTCCAGAGTTACCATGGGCCTCTTGGCTGCTTCTCTGATTAATGGTCTCCTTTGCAGGCCTGTTAGTTTAGGTGGACGGCCATGTCTTGGTAGGTTTGAAGTTGTGCCATACTCTTTCCATTTTCGCTCTGTGAGAGGTCCAAAGTGTTGGATATTTTTTTATAACCTAACCCAGCTTTAAACTTTTCCACAAATTTATCCCTGACTTGTCTGGTGTGTTCCTTGGCCTTCATGATGCTGTTTGTTCACTAAGGTTCTCTAACAAACCTCTGAGGGCTTCACAGAACAGCTGTATTTATACTGAGATTCAATTACACGCAGGTGGACTCTATTTACCAATTAGGTGACTTCTGATGGTAATTGGTTCCACTAGAATTTAGTTTGGGGTATCAGAGTAAAGGGGGCTGAATACAAATGCACACTTTTCAAATATTTATATAAAAAAATAAAAATCTATTTTAATTATCTTTCCACTTCACAATTATGTGCCACTTTGTGTTGGTCTGTTACATAAAATCCCAATAAAATACATTAAAAAAAATTGGTTGAAATAAATTGGAAATTTTTAAGGGGTATGAATACTTTATATATTTATCTCAGAAAAGACTTGCAACAATTAAACCGCTATTTCATATGAAAATGTAATGATTGGAAATGTATTAAATATTTATGTACTGTATTTGAATTTATTGTTTTGATTAAAAAGTTATTGTGAGAATGAACACAATTAAAATAATTTAAGTCAATGTATATTGACCCCACTGATCAGAGATAATTCCGTATTGCTTTCAATGCTCTAACCTTTACAAGGCCAAGACCCCAAAATCAGTTTGAAAATTTTATGGGCCCCCATTTATGTTACATTCACTGATTTAAAAGCAAATGGTCATTGTTTTTAAAAAAAAATAATGCTGCTAACAAATTTATAGATAGTTTTCACTTTTTCTTCTCCAAATGTCCAGCTTCCTAATGTCCCAATTTATACCCTTCATGGATTCCTTAAACTATGTTTGCTATTTGTATATAATGTAATAATTATGATGTGAGCATTGGGAAAATGGTGCTTGGAATCCAGGGGTGTGTACTTACCATGTTTGTGCCTTGTACTCTAACACCATCCTGAAGCAGTCCAATTGTGTATTATGTCTTGCAGTAGTAAAGTATTGTACTGTGATAGCCATCAATTAATGCAGAAGGTTTGCGGTTTAAGTGATACTCATTATTGGTTACCTAAGTTAACAAAGTGGTTCTAAAGTAGACATGTGCACAGAAAAAAAAATTGTTTTTTTTTGTTCTGTTTCGTATTGTTCCGTAGGTTCCTTTCCGTTCGTTTTTCGTAAGACGCCTGTTTTCCTGTTAGTTTACGTTTGTTTTTCGTAAGACATCCGTTTTCCTGTTCGTTCCCGTTCGTTTTTCGCACAACGCGATTTTTTCGTATTCTGATCGTTTCATATTTTTGTTACCGTTTTATTTTCGTACATGCGGGATGGTTCGTTATTCTGTTTAATTCATGTTCGTTACTTGTTGGACAATAATTTTCGTGAATTTTCGTCAATGATTTGCATTCAGTATTTTGAATTCCTTTTTCTGTTTGTATTTTCAGTCGTATGTTCATATGACATCTATAACAAAAGATTTGCATTCTGTATTTTGAATTCCTATTTTCTGTTTGTAGTTTGGATTCAAAATACAGAATGCAAATCTTTTGTCATAGATGTCATATGAACATACGACTGAAAATACGAACAGAAAAAGGATTTTCGTCATTTTGTACTTTCGTAAATATATCGCGGGATTCGCGGCACTTTCAACACGCGGCTTATCCATATTAACTATTGTTAAGCCCCATACACTTGGTCAGACTTTTTAACAACAAACATTCGTTTTTAAACTCCATCAGAAAACCATTTTTGGGTTCAAAACTCTGGCCAACTGATCTCCCTTCAGATGAAAATCCACAGAAAAGTTTATTTGGCTTTACTGTACTACTCACTGTACTATTGTACTCAGCACAAAAGAGAAGCTGCTTCACTAACTACACTCAGGCGGCGTACACACGTACGAGAACCTCGACGGGCGGAACACATCGTTCCGCCCGTCGAGGCTCTCGGCCGGCCGTCGAAATCGGCGACCTGCCCGTCGGGAATGGCAACCAGCCATTCATCCAGACGGGCCGTCGAGCAAATAGAGAGCCTGCTCTCTATTCGCTCGACGGGATTCCCGACGGGCGGGGCGAGCCAGGAGCGTACACACGGCCAAGGTTCTCTCTGGAATGCAGCTCCCAGCGAGGTTCTCGCTGGTTTCTAGCGAGAACCTCGGTCGTGTGTACGCCACCTCACTCACTGTCCGTTCAAAAAAAACGAAAATGACATCTATAACAAAAGATTTGCATTATGTATCTTGAATCCTTTTTCTGTTCGTATTTTCAGTCGTATGTTCATATGACATCTGTAACAGAATGGCCCGTGACACCCAGAGACGTTGGAAGGATGAGAGATACTCTTGTGCCAGCAGCACCAAAAACTCTTGGGTCGAAATCCACCCTGTGCCCTTTTGGGTATAGGGTGGCTAATAGTGAATCATAATTCATATTACATGAGATGGGACATTAATAATACTTCATATTGCAGGACTGAGATATCACAAGGAGTCATGATGACATGACCAGGTCAGCCAGTGAGTCATACCTTTTGTATAATAGGCTATTGAAATATCCTAAGGTGTTGGCTATTCAATGTAAAGACACCCACTCTCACTGCCATTGTGTGATAAAGCTGTATAGAGAACTTATTCAACAAGATGTCTGTGTTACTATTCAAGGTTAATTGAACCCTATTGATAATACGGTGCGTCATGTCTAGCTACCAATTAAAGAATTATCCTCAGTGAGTGAATAAGGGGGTGGAGATTGCATTGTCCTGTGATTAACTGTATTATGCTGTACTGGATATAAGAAGCTGAGAAAATACTAATAAATTGTCATATCTTTGGAAGCAAGAACGGAGCGCTGTCTCGTTTATTCTGGGAAAGGATATGGATCGTGTATGCAATATTGTCGGAGTGTGTCAGATAAGCTTGTCGTGGCTGGATGGAAGGTTGTAAGCGGTGGTAACTGTTACAACATCTATAACAAAAGATTTGCATTCTGTATTTTGAATGCAAAATACGAACAGAAAAAAGGAATTCAAAATACAGAATGCAAATCTTTTGTTATAGATGTCATATGAACAATGAATATACGACTGAAAATACGAACAGAAAAAGGATTCAAACAAAATACAGAATGCAAAACTTTTGTTATAGATGTCATTTTCGTTCTTTTGCCGTTTTCGTTTTGTCGTATTTTCGTCGGATTGTTCGTTCGTATTTGCGGTTGTTCGTTATGCGGCTTATTCGTAATCCCGTCGTTTTTGTATTTTGGTGCTTTCATTTTTTCGTATGTACACATTATCCCGCGGGTACGAAAATGAACATTTTCGTACGAAAATAACATTCGTACGAACGGGAATGCACATATCTATTCTAAAGTCTAAAGGTAAGAAGAACAAGAAGAGAAGGTAAGAAGAACAATAGGAGGTAAGGGACAGAACAGGTAAGCATAAACCTGTTTATTATATTTTTAAATAAAAAAATTATCTTTACATTTATTTTAAAGCGGAGGTTAAAAAAATAATATAAAAGTCAGCAGCTACAAACACTGCAGCTGCTGACTTTTAATAAGGACTCTTACCTGTCCAATATGCCCGCGATGTCGGGAGCCGAAGCAGAGCAATCGCTCGGGTCTCGGAGGCCCAGCCGCCATCCTTGGTGAGGGAATCCCTACTGCGCATGAGCGAGCCGTGAGGCGCTATGTGAATGGGCGGATGTCTCAGAAGACACCGCTCCCCATTTCCCAGGAGGCAGCATGAGGACGAGAAGAAAGAAGACCACCGCAGAGAAAGGAAGTGGCAGATTAGGAGATCTGCCTAGTAACAGCCACTTCTGGTAAGTACAAAAAATTATTTATTTATTTTTCTAATTTTTTTGTAGCCTTTTTGGCAATTTTTTTTTTTTAAATGCAAGGTTTCAGGATGTTTCTAACAGATTATCACTCATGTTTATTATTCACAAGATTACATACTCACACATACCCCTTTAAAAATAAAAAATAAAATGTTTTTATTTGTTTCGTTATTTCACTTTCACTTTCTAATCATCATCTAACACTTTTTCATCCATTTATAATTCAATCACTGACTCACTCATTCCATTTCACTTAAACCCCCACTACACATTGTTACATACAAGCATACATATACATAATAACAGATTGATACATTCACTCCGACTTAGAAAGAGGTTCCTGTACGACTTCGGGGGTGGCTCAGGGCGACCTGCATTGACTTCTATACAGAAGTCGTTTTGCAGGTCGCCTCTGAAGTCTTCCTTAAGACGACTTGCAGAGCCACCCCTGGAGTCGTGCCGCTGGAGTGTGAACCGACTCTAAGAGACCATTTCTGACCCTTTGGAACTAGATTAGTATTTCCTAATACAAATATATAGTTAATGATATCCCGTTGGAGTTTTTTCTTCATGTGTGGGACCTCCTACCCCTCGGCCCCCCCCCCCCCCCCCAGTGGTTGCTCTTCAGTGTGACTCCTTGTGAGGCAAATGGAATTATGGCATCCCTTCCTTGGAATGTGAGTGGCCAAAGAACATTATCCAACCAATTTCCGAGGAACTCTGGTTAGGAGACTTTCCATTTATACCATTTATGGGTAATTATACTCCATGTAATTTTCTCATATATACACAAAATAATCCTCTTTGTCTCTTTTTTTTGTTTGTTTGTTATTTAAAGGTACAGTGTACATCATTAGTTGAATTATATAATCACATGTATTAAGCATTGGGGCAGCACTTAAATTATTATTATTTTTTTTTTTTTTGATTATTGAAATCATTGCATTACACCACATGTACAGTGCATACACTTTTTTTCTGCACATTATGGCAAATTGGTTACCTTAACATATGGTAATATGTTGTGTTACAAGACAGGATTTAATGCAACACATAATAAGAATGAGGCCTTAGGGTGAGATTTGAAGCTTTGCTGAGAAAAATAAAATCCTCTTGGGCATACAATATGCATTCAAAAGGATTTTAGTAAACTTTTATACCTTTATCTGGTGTAAAGAAATTTCTGCAACGTCTTTAAAATTCAAAAATGATATTGCAGAAGTTGACGAAAATCTGTCTTGTACCTCAGTGCTCAGTACTGAGAAAAGCAGTAAGCCAATAACACTAGTAGGAAATACATTTCTAGAGGCATTTTGTATAGCGGCGTATAAAAAATGGCTGCTTGGTGAATTGGTAGGGTAACTTTTTGGTTTTATTACATTTTTGATAAAGTTTTGCAAGTTACAAAATAATGGCTGTATACAATGATACAGGTACACATAGAGGCCAGAGTAACTACTACCCAGAGTCACACAATAGTGGCCACAATAGACAATAGTACACATACAGGTGAGAAACACAATTGACTGGTCAAATACATGCATGGGGTGGGGGATGTGGCCAGCAAGAACACACTTGGGCTCAGTATAGTGATCTTGAAAAAAAAAAAAAAAACAAGGAATAAATTGTGCCCCATAAAACAAGATAAGAGAAAAAAAATTGATAAGTAGAAAAGATAAAGGTGGGTCAGGGATAGGGTGAGGTGAAAATGGAAAGGAACCTCGGGGCAAGAGAAGCTTCCCTAAATTTACCAAGTAACCAGGAGGTATCAAAAAGGTGGATGGATGCTATACTGTCATTAAAGAATAATCAAAATCATTCTGCATATAATGGATTCTCCAAGGAGCCCAAACTTTGGAACCTATCTATGGAGACCCTCAGCATGGCCCTCCATTTGTAAACCCAATTCATGAAATTTGACCTAGGCACGTATATCTGTAGTGTTTACTTATGTCTCTCCAAAGCCCTAAGTCCTGTGTCTTTCTGCTGCTTCGTTCGTCTGTTAGCAGCATGAAAACTTTTGACAAGTTCTCCAACTCGTGAGATAAAAGCAGCTGAAAATTTGTGTCTGGGAGGGTGTCATAAATAGATTAGCAGAGAGCTGGTCTATTCACAGCAAAGCATGTTTCTTTATTCCTCTGCCTATATGGAGGGGTGTGGGTGCCTTTCCTCCAATCAGCTGTCACACAGTGTATGCCCAGACTCCACTCCCAGTGCTGGAACAGGAAGAAAAAAATTCTAACACAATGTTCACTTTCTAAAGAATATAGAAAGCTGAAGACAGCAGATATACATGTAAAACTTATGTAGGAAAATCGGTTTCATCTCTGTGTATCATCTGAGGCTGTTCACTTCACTGTGTGTATGTGAGGGTTTACATCCACTTTAAATACTAGGTAAGTTTGTTTTTGACTTGGGCTACAGTTGGTTGTGTCGACCACCTTGCTTTATCCAGTGTCTACTTACCCGCTGTCAAGATGAAAGTGAGCAATTTCATTTATTATTTTATACAAGCTTCAATTTGTAAATCAAGGAGGGCCTCATATGGAATTTTACATATACACTGGACTTATACCATGTATATAATTTGGTAAAATTTAATACAAAAGCATTTAATTTTTGGACAGTCCCCCCAAATATGTTTAAGAGTACCTATCTTGCTACAACCTACAGCTACATTGATCCGATATATCGTGAAGATACTTTGACAACCTCTGAGAAACCATATACCAAAAAAGTAATATTCTGTATTTAGCTTCCAACAGGAAGAGTTAATAGAACAGTAAACCCAAATGTGGAGCAAGAACATTGGCTTTTTTATTAAGTAGGGGCCCGAGTCACTTTCCCACATAGTGACATATCCAAGCAGAAAATGATAATCAGATTCTCTAATGGGGAAGTTAATGGAAGACACCTTTACCTAGCAGTGCATCTAAACACTGGTGCTTAAAGGGCATCATTGAAAGGGGTGATTATGTTTATCAGGGGTCTAAAACTGGCGGACCTTCAGCTGTTGGGAGTCATGTTTGTAACTGTCAGCCTTGCAATGGCTCATGGGACTTGTAGTTTCGGAACAGCTGGAGGCCCGCCAGTTCGAGACCCCTGATGTATATTTAAGAACACTGTATATGTTATTTCTAAACTATAAATAACCACTTAAGGACCAGGCCTATTTTTTACACATGGGGCCAGATTCAGAGACCTGTAACTCCTGTCTAACTCCTGTTAGACTGGAGTACTTTCGAATTACGCGCGCCGTATCACTAGTTTGAATCCTCAAACCATGATACGGCGGCGTTGGGCTTCGATCTGACAGGCTTACGTCTTCGTAAGCCTTCGGATCTACGCTGCAATCCTTTTGCAGCCGCTGGGTGGAGTTCGCGTCGTTTTCAGCGTCGGGGTATGCAAATGAGCTTTTTCCGGCGATCCACAAAGTTACGAGCGTCGTTCGCAATCGCTTACGTCATTTTTTTGCTGCGTAAAGTTAAACCAGCTATTAGCTGGTGTAACGTTACACAGCCCATGTTAAGTATGGCCGTCGTTCCCGCGTCGACTTTCATGGTTTTTTTTTTTTACGTAAGTCGTTCGGGAATAGGAATGTACGTAAACTACGCTACTCAAACAAAAAATGACGTAACGACGTGATTTCGCGCAATGCACGGCGGGAAATTTCTGAACGGAGCATGCGCAGTTCAATCGCCACGGGAACGCGCCTAATTTAAATGCCTCACGCCCCCTAATCGCGTAGTTTGATTCCGCCGGGAGAAATACACTACGCCGCTGTACCTTACAGGCCAAAATCTCTCTGAATTCCTCGTAGAGCCAGGTAAAATACGGCGGCGTAGAGTATCTCTGATACTCTGCGGCAATCTAATTATACCTGAATCTGGCCCATGGTGTTTGCAAGGTAAAAGCGATTTTTGTTTTTTTTCGCTAGAAAATTACTTAGAACCCACAAACATTATATATTTTTTTTCAGACACCCTAGAGAATAAAATGGCGGTCGTTGCAATACTTTATGTCACACCGTATTTGTGCAGTGGTCTTACAAAAGCATTTTTTTTTAAAATTACACCTTAAAAATAAGAAAACAGTACAGTTATCCCAATTTTTTTTTTATATTTTGAAAGATAAGGTTATGCCGAGTAAATTAATTCCCAACATGTCATGCTTCAAAATTGCGCTTGCTCGTGGAATAGCGACAAACTTTGAAACTTCTACAGGTTACCAGTTTTGAGTTACAGAGGAGGTCTAGTGCTAGAATTATTGCTCTTACTCTAACAATTGTGGTGGTACCTCACATTTGTAGTTTGAACACCGTTTACATATGCTGGCGTGACTTACGTATGTTTTCGTTTCTGTGCACGAGCACGAAGGGACGGGGCGCTTTAAATTATAATTTTTTTTTTCTTATTTATTTTACTTTTTTAATTTTACACTGTCCCATTGAAAAAATTGGTTCACTTTTATTCCTATTACAAGAAATGTAGAAAAAGAGCATGACAGGACCTTGTTAAAGTGAGATCTGGGGTCAAAAAGACTTGAGATCTCACATTTACACTTAAATGCAATAAAATGCAAAAAAAAAAATGTCCCTTTAAGGCCGTTAGGTGGAAGTGACGTTTGACATCGCTTCCGTCATTCAACGTCGAGTCGAGTGAGTCATCATTCCCTCACTCAACTTTCAGCCTCTCAGGGGAAAACATTGGATAGTCTCCGCCAGTACTGATGGCTCCGTTAAGCGGTGGAGACAATCGGGACACGGTGCGAGGGGGGCACCTCTCCCGCTACCGATAAAAGTGATCTTGCAACGAATCCACTGAGACCACTTTTATCTTAAAGCGGCCCGCCCGCTGTTTAAAAAGATACCCAATCTCTTAAAAGACTTTTCAATCTTCTCTACGATTTCCAATTTGCAAATTAATTTGAAGAAATCCAGAGCATTGAACATCACTCTACAAAATGATACACTATCCATATGCAAACAAAATTTTCCATTTAAATGGGAAGAAAATTCCCTAACCTATCTAGGCATACATATACCTCTACAACTAAAGAATCTATATTCTTCCAATTTTCTACCAATTCATTTTTTTTTTTTTTTTTTTTTTTTTTTTTTTTTTTTTTTTTTAAATTATGTTTATTGAATTTTTCAAAATAATAGTGTACAAGCATTTTCAATAAAGCATTACACATCAAACTTTTGTGTTGAGAAACACCAACTTCTTGTCTTACATAAGTTTAAATGAACTGACATATTAAAAACTTTAATAAGTATATATATTTAAAGCAGAACTTGAGTAAATGGGGAGGGGAAATGATAAGAGAGAGGAGAGAAAGGTTTGTCTGTTTACTGAAATGAGTAAATAATATTACGTATCAATAGGCATATTTTATAATTTCGTTATGTTATGTGCTGACTAAAAACGTCCAGAATAAAGGTCAATTTATCTAGAACAATCCATCAGGATTCCAGTAAGGCATGACAATCAGCGGAATTCACAAAGTGTGTCCAACAGGACCATTTATCAAGATACGATCTTGAAGAGTCCCTAGATTGATGAATTAATTCTTCCATTTTGGAAATATGATTTACCTTACGTATCCATTCCGGAATGGTAGGTGGGAGATTTTGTTTCCACTTTGCTGGTATGCAAAGCCTCGCTGCATTGATGAGGTGTATTATAATAGTGTCTTTGTAAACAGAGTGAGAGAGGCTAGACAAGTGTAATAAGTATTGTCCCGCCGTGAAATCGGGAGAGTAAGTAGTTATTTGTACTATCAATTTATGCACTCCCATCCAAAATTCAGCCAATACATTGCATTCCCACCAAATGTGTATCAAACTTCCCGGCGCGATCATACATCGCCAGCAAAGGGGCGATGTGTCGGGGTTAAATTTGTGAATGACCAACGGGGTCTTGTACCATCTTGAATAGATTTTGTATCCGTTTTCTTGTGTACAGATGTTCAATGTGCCTTTGTGCAATCGTTTAAATACATTCGCCCATTGATCATTCGTCACAGAAACTTGAAGGTCCTTTTCCCAGTGAAGGTTTGTTTTGTCCAATTGAGGGTCTATGTCAGAATTTAGAAGGTTATAAGTGAAGGAAATGAGGTGGCTCTGAGGGGATTCCCTAAGGCAAATTGTTTCAAATTGTGTCTTTGGCCTATACCATCCACTCATTGGTTCTAGCCTTTCAAGAAATCTAGTGATTTTAACATAATTGATATTGGAGATTTTACAATTAGGGTCAGTAGTTTGGAAGGATTCAAGAGATAAAAGGATATTATTCTTAAAGAAATCTGTAGCTCTATATAACATTACTGGAGGAGTATCGGATGTCGATGTGTTACTGTCAGGAAGATAAATTTCAGGATTTATTGTGATTGGGGTAACTGGTCCATACATGGAAGACACCTTCTTCGTCTTACATAAATTCCTGAATATCTTCAGGGACGCTCCTACCATGGGATGTGTTTTAGTTATACGAGGGATCTTTTTGGGGTTGATCCATGGTAGGTGTCTTATAGGTGCACTCGAAAAACAGGAAAGTTCCTCCAATGCTATCCAATCTTTGGATCGAGCATGCACTTGCCAGTCAATTATCTTGGATAGGTGGCAGGCCCAATAGTACTTGCGCAAATCCGGGAGTCCGATACCTCCCAGATGCTTGGGTTCCACCAATTTGTCCCATTTAATTCGAGGTTGTTTCCCACCCCATATAAAGTTTACACAAATCTTACGAAAGGACGTGAAAAAAGAGTTGGGGATACAAATAGGCAGTGTCTGAAACAGGTATAAAAATCTCGGTAGGATGTTCATCTTAATTATATTCGCACGACCAAACCATGAGAATAGTCCCTTATCCCATCTTGTTAAATCGGATCTAACCACATTCAATAGTGGAACAAAATTATTAGAGTATATGTCATCTAAATGGGGGGACAAATTAACGCCCAAGTAGGACAATACTCTATCTTCCCAAACAAATGGGAAGTTCTGTTTGCATAGATTAACCTGGTCTGGAGGTAGGGAGATATTGAGGGCTCTGGATTTTGCAAAATTAATTTTCAGGTTGGACATGTCTTGGAAGATGGAAAAGTCTTTTAACAGATTGGGGAGTGTAATTATAGGATTAGTCAGAAATAATAGCACATCATCAGCGAATGCAGCTAATTTATATTGTTTATCTCCAATGGTTATCCCCACAATGTCCTGATTGGCTCGGAGCTTACATAGGAGGGGTTCCAATATTAGAACGAAAATGATCGGTGATAATGGGCATCCCTGTCGAGTTCCATTGGACACAGAGAAAGCCTCCGACAGGCCGCCATTTATTTTGATCCTTGCTGTTGGGGAGGAGTAGAGAAGGTTGATATATTGTAGCATACGTTCGTTTAGTCCCATAAATCCTAATGCTGTGTGCATATAATCCCAAGCTATCCTATCGAAGGCTTTCTCTGCGTCCAACGAAAGTACAAATCCCGGGAACTTCGATACCAGTAACCAATTTTGAATGTTTAGGACCTTGATGGTATTATCTCTGGCCTCTCTCCCAGGAGTGAATCCCACTTGATCCAAAGAGATTAGGTTATTCAGGAGGGGTAATAGGCGGTTCGCTAATATTTTCGCATACAGCTTTACATCCACGTTCAGCAGTGAAATGGGTCTGTAGTTGGATACTAGATTTTTGTCTTTGTTTGGTTTTGGGATCATCACTATATGTGCTTCAAGCAGATCTTTGGTCGATGTCCATTGGGTTGGATCCGAATTAAATGCTTTTATAAAATGGGGGATTAGGAGTTCTTTAAAGGTTTTAAAATAATCAACCGAGAAACCGTCAGGGCCCGGGCTTTTCCCGATATTAAGTTGTTTGAGAGCTCCAAGAGCTTCACCTGTTTCCAAGGGCTTATCTAAGTCTTTGGCTATCTTTGGGTCAATCGGTTTGGGACAGTATGAACTTAGAAAATCAGTGATCATGGATTTCCTTGAACTTGAGTCGAATTTCGGTGTTGTGTCACGTAAATTATATAAATTAGAGTAGAATTTTTGGAACTGTCTGGTAATATCAGAAGTACAGGTTAATTTTTTACCTGTTGGATCATTGATAGAGTGGATGTTGTCAAATTTTTTGTTTGAAGCATTCAGGGAGTTAGCTAGAAGTTTGCCCGTTTTGTTACCAAATTCATAAAAGAATTTCTGCGAGTAAACTTTGTTACGTTTAATTTTTTCCCCCAATATTTGAAGTAATTCATTCCTGGCAGTAGTTAATTCAGCTAGTACATCTGATGCGAGTGAGCTTTTATGATTCCTTTCTAACATCTCTATTCGGTCAGTAAGTAGTTTTATACGTTCCCGCCTATCTTTATTCCTTTTTGCCAACAAGGAAATCAGCTCGCCTCTTAACACACATTTGTGGGCTAGCCATAATGTGGGAGGATGCACGTCAGACGTTGAGTTTTCCTTGAAGTAATAAGAAATTGCAGAATCCAATTTTCGGATTGTGTTTTTGTCATTTAATAATGAATTATCTAGTCTCCAAGGTTTCCGGGAAAGGGGTTTGTCTTCAATGGACAAACACATCGTAATGGGATTATGATCGGATAGGATCATGGGATCAATAGAAGTGTTGTTTAGTAATTCCAGGCCGTTTTGCGAGATATAAAAATAGTCTAACCTAGAGTAGGAATTATGTGGGGGGGAGTAGAAGGTATAGTCTTTAGAAGAGGGGTTCATGGTGCGCC
Organism: Rana kukunoris; assembly: GCA_029574335.1. Taxonomy (NCBI): domain Eukaryota; kingdom Metazoa; phylum Chordata; class Amphibia; order Anura; family Ranidae; genus Rana; species Rana kukunoris. The sequence continues at coordinate 472,800,472 of CM056051.1, read as the reverse complement.
AGGAGTCATGTAACGATAGACGGTGTAGCAATTTTTTAATTAAATTCAATGTTCTGTATGGGGTCTTGGAGGAGCCCGATGAGGTGTCTAAAAGGGGGTTCATTGTTAAATTAAAGTCTCCACCTAGTATCACTAGACCCGAAGCAAAGAGTTCTAATGATTCTATTATGTCTGTAAAGAACGGGGCGTGAAGTCTATTTGGGGCGTATATGTTAGCCAGGGTTACCGATTGGTTGTATAGTGTACCTTTTATGAACAAGAATCTACCCTCCCTATCAACCTTAGTATCCAAAATTTGTATGGGACAGTGTTTAGATATCAAAATAGAAACCCCTTTGCTCTTGGAATCGGAGTTAGTGGCATGTAAGATGTGGGAAAAGTATTTATCGGTAAAGATGGTATAGTTATCAGTCTTAAAGTGTGTTTCTTGTAGGAAAATTATGTCTGAGCCCGATTTCTTTAGAAGTAGCAGAAGTTTTGACCTTTTTTCTGGTATATTGAGCCCTTTGGTGTTCAAGGAGTATAATTTGATCTTCCTTTTCGCAGCATTCATATTATTAGCGGAAAAGGATATTTCAGTAAATAGAATAGAATTGAATAATCAGATCTGGAAGAAGGGGAAAAAAAAAAAAAAAAAAAAAAAAAAAAAAAAGGGGGGGGGGGAAATAACAAAAATGAGATAATAAAAAGAGATAATCTACTGTATCTTCGAATCCTCCTGAAGGAGGATAGAAACCAAAATATAATATGTAACAATGTCTCTATGCCCTATACCTAAAAGGTGAGATAGGCAAAGATAGTTGCTACTTGGGGGTTGAAATCTAAGTCCAAAATCAACAACAGAACTAAATCACTACCCGCCGCCACAACTGTGTATATAATAAATATATACTGTAAGAGGCACATGTATATTACAAAAGTTAGCCATTCATCCTACTAAAAAATAGATAAACATATATTGAACAAGAACCACAAGTGTTGCGTACATGTACATGTCATCTCACTCAGTTTGATTATCACATAACTGGTAGTCATGCCGATCACCAGCTTGTGTGTAAACAAACACATTGCCAATGCAGGGAGTTCATAGCTATAATATAAATTGGGTTCACTAAAGGAAAATAATGCATAAGACTGGTATAGTAAGTAGTCCAGAAAGTGTGGACATAAAAGGGTTTTTTAAACCTAATATGTCAAGAGATAAGACATATATATTATAAAAGTTTAACCATTCACCCTGCTGAAAAATAGATAAACATATATTGAACAAGAACCACGAGTGATGCGTGTATGTTTAGGTCATCTCACTCAGTTTGATTATCACAGAACTGGTAGTCATGCCGACTACCAGCTTGTGTGTAAACAAACACATTGCCAATGCAGGGAAATCACTGCTATAATGCAAATTGGGTTCACTAAAGGAAAATAATGCATAAGACTGGTATAGTTAGTAGTCCAGAAAGTGTGGACATAAAAGGGTGTTTTAAGCCTAATATGTCAAGAGATAAGACATATATATTACAAAAGTTTAACCATTCACCCTACTGAAAAATAGATAAACATATATTGAACAAGAACCACGAGTGATGCGTATATGTTTAGGTCATCTCACTCAGTTTGATTATCACAGAACTGGTAGTCATGCCGACCACCAGCTTGTGTGTAAACAAACACATTGCCAATGCAGGGAAATCACTGCTATAATGCAAATTGGGTTCACTAAAGGAAAATAATGCACAAGACTGGTATAACTAGTAGTCTAGAAAATGTGGATATAAAAGGGCGCTTTAAACCTAACATGTCAAGAAATAAGACATATTATTTGAAAAGTACCCTGCCAGTATAAACAAAGTTACTTTTCAATAACCCTTCAGATATTAAACCTAGAATTAATGTGAAAATTGGGAGAAAAGGGAGAATAGAAAACAGTTCTAGGCTTAAGTAAAACAAAACAATTCAAACTATTAATATTCTTTCCTTGCCCTCCTGGGCTTAGGTGTAGTTGTAGCTCGAGAATCGTTCACCGAATCTGCGCTGGGTGGCTGGCTGTCGTCCGATGATTGGGAACGTCGTCTCCGGACCCTGGAGGAGGATGTTTCCATCAGATCATCTTTAGCTTCATCTTTTGCGGGAGTCTTAGCTCTAAAGTCTGCATACCAATTTGGCAAATCCATATACTCTATGTCCATCGTTTTGCAGAATGACCGTAGGTCCTCCGGCACTCTCAGAACCGCAATGTGACCTTGATTATTGGCTTGTAGACCGAATGGGAATTTCCATTTGTATATGATCCCCTTGTCACGCAATTTGTCTAGGAGTGGTTTCACATCCCTCCTATTCTGCAGGGTAATATGAGACAAGTCTTGATAAAAGGAGATGATGTTTCCTTCATACACGTATTTAGCTCTTAGTCTAGCATTTCTGAGTATGTTTTCCTTAAGTAAGAAATCATCTATGTGACAGATTATGTCTCTGGGGGGATCAGATGGTTTGCCTCTCGGTCGAAGCGCTCTATGGATGCGCTCCATTTTGATGGTAGTCTGCGGAGGACGTCCTAATAAGTTGTTAAAAATTCCAGTTATTATTGGAGTAATTTGATCTGCCTCCACCGATTCTGGGAGTCCCCTCACTCTCACATTATGCCTCCTGCTGCGATTTTCCAATTCCTCTACTTGGCGATTCAATTCCCTAAGGTGTAGGGTATTGGCATTAACTTTAGAATTTACATGACGCAGCGCTGCTCCTTGTTGCGCAGTATGTAATTCCATCTCTTGTACTCGCGCTGTAACTGCACGGATCTCCACACTTAGTTCTGTAATGACAGCTGTTAGCGTGGTTTTTATGTCTGCCGCAACCAAGTTTAAATCATCCAGGTTTAGATTACGTTGTACCTCGCTCTTGGTTGCCGGTACTCGATCACCGTATGTGGGAATTTGATTAATTCCCAGTAAATGAGCTCCGTTGTTCCCAAGGGGGAGATTCTGTGATTCCGCCATTGCGGTATAGGGCTAAACAGATCAAGTATTGGTGATTGCCCCAAGAGTCTTCCGTTTCGGGTAAAAGTGGTATCAACAGATTCCCTGGGGTTATGGGATGTCAAGTGGCCAATATGGGATGATCGGTCCTCTTACCGGCGCCTATGTGTTCAGAGCTTTGTCCGTGGCGGCGGGAGCTTTCCGTTCAAGCTGCCATACTTGAGCTCGGCTAGACCACGCCCCATTTTCTACCAATTCTTAAGTCCATTCAAGATGACCTCCTAAATTGGGACAAAAGCCTTTTTTCCTGGTTTGGAAGAATAGCCATAATTAGAATAAATATCCTCCCGAGGTTACTTTACTTATTACAAACCATCCCAATTAAACTGCCAGCCTCCTTCTTTAATTTATATAAAAAGTTATGCTTGAAATTTGTTTGGAACTCCAAACAATCTAGGATTAAATGGAATACGCTTGTCAACTCTAAACTGTTGGGTGGGACGGGATTGCCGAACCTACAAAAATATTATTGGTCTTGTCATTTATCCCGAATTATTGATTGGCATGTTCATAGACAGACTAAGGATTGGATCGGTCTGGAGGAACTGTCATCCAAAATTCCTTTACACTTCCTCCCTTGGGCTAAACCTCATAAAATACCCCGTGAAAATAGTTCACATCCCCTTACAGGCCCCACATTGCAAATCTTTAGATCACTTAGTACTAAATTTAATATCTCGCATCACCGGGCCCAATGACACCTTTCCCTGTAATTTTGAACCTCTTCACTAACACAAAGGACTCCTCTCCTATCGACCCTACCTTATCTCACTCATTGAGAGCGGAACTCTTTTACGATAATGGTACATTTCTGACCTACAATACCTTTTGTTTTACCTTTCCAGACTTCAAAATTTCTAAAATGGACTATGAGATTATATTAAATTCTATACTGAATTCTGGTCCTCATATAACTTGGAATAAACCTAAAACCTCCTTTGAAAAAATATGTGTCAGTACTGACCCCCAAAGACATCTTATTTCAAAGACATACTCACTACTGTTTTGTGATGTGGATTTTAAGAAAGAAGAAAAAATTCTACAATGGGAAAGAGATTTCGATTTACACCTCTCTAATAATGATTGGCACCGTATTTTCACTTACATTCACAAGGGTTCCATAAATGTCCTTATCCAAGAAAACGGTTATAAACTTTACTCTAAATGGTACAAGACACCTCAAATCATTCATAAATTCAGCCCTACCTCTTCACCTAATTGCTGGCGCTGCAAATCTTCTTTGGAAACTCTACTAGATATTTGGTGGGACTGCCCCTTCATACAACCCTTTTGGAAAGAACTCTATCGCATTATCACTCTCATCACTTCATATACCCCAGATTTCACCGCAGCCCAATTCCTACTACACCACTCTTCATTGCCTTACCACATTTACAAAAATACAATAATTTTACAATTAATTAATGCAGCTAAACTTTGCATCCCAACACACTGGAAAGATACCTCTCCCCCTAGTATTTCGGAATGGCACTGAAGAGTTGAACGAATTGCGGAAATAGAGGACCTGATTCTCCAATCTTTAGACTCCCCCACTAAATTTCATAATAAATGGAGTTGTTGGACACGCTTTATGAAATCTACAGAGTTTCAACACCTATCTCATCATTCTATCCATATTTGAATTATTTTTAATCTCTCACACGACTTATGTTTACTATGTATATAAATGTACATGTATAATTTTATTTTATTTTTTTCTTCTTCTTCTTCTTCTTCTTCTTCTTCTTCTTCTTCTTCTTTACTTTTCTATTTATTTTCTTCATATAGAAAATGTAATATTCTTTATTTTAATCCTAATATCAATCCCTAATCGACAAATCGACAACACTAGTTATGTTTATGGAATGTACAGTATTTTCATGACTTTTACTGTTTGAAATGTATTACTATTCAAAGTCTTTTCTTCTGATACCCATCTTGATGTATCGACACATGTTTATTGCTTTATTGTACAATTTATCCTGAAATACCAATAAAATCTTTAAACAAAAAAAAAAAGATACCCAGTTTAAGGCAGCTATCTGCTGCCATAACCCCCGTATTTGACGTCAATAGTTCTAAAGAAGAGGCTTTATGAGAGGGTTGGAGGTAAAGGAAAGATTTGATCCTATACAATGAGGTTAAAGGGGTTGTAAAGGTTTGTTTTTTATTTTCTAAATAGGTTCCTTTAAGCTAGTGCATTATTGGTTCACTTATCTTTTCCTTTGATTTCCCTTCTAAATGTGTTTTTTTTCTTTGTCTGAATTTCTCACTTCCTGTTCCTCCTCAGTAAGCTGTTCTGGCTGACTAACTACCGCTCGGACGATCGTGGCAATTTACTGAGGAGGAACAGGAAGTGAGAAATTCAGACAAAGAAAAAAATATTTAGAAGAGAAATCGAAGGAAAAGGTAAGTGAACCAACAATGCACTAGCTTAAAGAAACCTATTTAGAAAATAAAAAAAAACCTTTAAATGATAGATCCAGTTGAATTGCTTGCTTTAATTACCAAAGGATTCTATATGGTTCTTCAAAAACCAGCGAGAAAGGACATGCAATAATGTCTGGCAGCTTACCTTCTCCTCCATGTGTTCATTAGAGGCCTTAGGCCTCGTACACACGACCGAGAAACTCGACAGAATCAATCGAGAAACTTGGTGGGAGAGCTTTTTTGCCGAGAAAAAACGGTCGTGTGTATGCTTTTCATTGAGAAAACTGTTTGAGAACGAGGAGATTTGGTCTTGACAGCGTGGACGCAAAGACAGCTTGTCAAGTTTCTCGACAAGCCTAACAAGGAACTTGTCGAGGAAAACGATGTGTCTTTTCCGACGAGTTCCTCGGTCGTGTGTACGAGGCCTGACTCTCTTTCTGGCTGCCTTTTATCATCTCTCCTCCCTGTATGGCTCCACCCCAGGCCATCCCAGGAAGTCTATATTAACTAGTGCACTGCAGGTCTGCTTTGCTGTTCAACTTTGTTTGTTAGCTTATGTTCCTGTCTGCCGTGTGCTACATTTACCTTTCTGTGTACCGAATTTGGCTCGTCTCTGACTATTCTTGTTTGCTTGTGACCCTGACCTTTGGCCTGTTCCTTGGTTACCCTCAGTTGCCTGTTCCCCCGACCTTGGCTTACCCATCACTATCCCTTGTGTCCTCAGTGGCTGCTTCCCCTCTTTCCCTACGGAGCATGACTTGGGGGACTCAAGGGGCTGCAACCTCGGTTCAGTTGCAGCGAAGGCCATCCTCACCACTAGAGGCTCTGTACCTTAGACTCTGCGCCCTGGGGAATGTTGGGCTCACGTTTCCTGTCTATCTGCAGCAGTCGGCTATTAGGTTCACTACCTTGCGGTGCACCCCTGTCTCCCCTGTCTCCAACGGGGTGCATTTGTCACCTGGCCACAGGTGACCTGACAGAAACATTTCAACAGAGAGTAGCTAGGGGAGTATGGGGGGAGGTTAGGTTGCCCAGATATTTAAAGCTATCCCATAATCTAAGACAATATTTGATAATAGAATTAGTAACTACAGCTATGAGAACTATTTAGTATACTTTCATTATCCACATGGGGCTGCCCAAACTCCCCTAAGTCTGGGTTAGAATAGCACTATTTTGGAGACCCTTGGTCACTCATTGCTCAATATAAACCTCAAGAAGAGATGCTGGAAGGACTGAAGCATGTGTGAGCAAATAGACACTGGTAGGACTCTAAACAGATACAAAAGTTTAGGGAAAAGGGTCATTTTTAGAGCAAAACAATACATCCCAACCACAATTTTTTCCCCACAATTCCTGTGTTCCTAAGAAGAAAGAAAAGGTTGTCTGCATATAGAGCATCTCAGGACACAGTGAGTTAAATGCCTTAGTAGGAATGGCGAGTCATTTCCCAACGGAAAGGGGAGGTATTTTGTAACATCTGTATGAAAGATGTTGGGAAAGTAGAGCAAATCTATGTAACATGATATTTAATCTAATCTCTATGAATAAGCCCCAATAGTTGGGGCGAAATGCATCAGGGATGGGGCTCAAAGCTGAGGCCGTTCACATTTCTTTTCACCTGTTGAGCTGGTGGTATGCGGCGTCTCTCATCCCTTCAAATCTATTGAACAGTTGCATCAGATTGTGAAGAGAGGTTTGCGGGTTTGAGAGTGCTAGGATAACATGATCATCAAAGATGCAGAGCTTATGCTGGCATCTGGTGATCTCCAAGTCTTGTCTTGGATTTAATCATAATGGCCGAGGATTCTATTGCAAGGGAAAAGGATTGGCCCTGCCTTGGAGACCAAAACTAGGGTATATTGAACAAAAGACCTGAGATGGTGATACAGAGACATTATCAATTTGAAAAATTGGGAACCAAATCCCTATATATCCAACAATAGCATCATGCATGGACGAGATACTGTATCAAAATATGTTTTGATGTCCAGAGATAGTAGACAGATCAGTTGCTTAATTTGGCAAGATAAGTAAGATGCAATATTCACAGGTTTTCAACTGCTTGTCTATTGGGTATGAAGCCCCCTTTGTTCTTTGCTAATGAGAGATTTAATATATGTGTCCAATCTATACAATTTAGAAAATTGGTAATTTTGCAGGTTTAAAATCTCCAATATTTAAGAAAGCTTATGTTATACTCAATGGGGAATTGGAGTGTATTTCCAGTAAGTACATATTTAATTTTATTTCATTAAATAATTCAAATTTTTACATGCCAAATCATGTTTTAAGCAGGTCACTTACTGACACTTAGCAACGTTCAGTGGAATACAGCTGTCAAATAGTAACACAATAAATAAATCGCAGATCAGCCTATAGTCATTTGCATATATCTCACCATCAGTATTCTTCTGTTCAAGTGCTTCACATTTTTTTTTTCTTCACAGTGTATGCAGGTTAATTAGAGATGTTTTAGATTTTTTACAGGGGTAGATAGAAGTGAGAAAAGTTGTTTGTGTGAAGAGGAAATATTATGCAAATAAGATATTAAGAATTAATTATCCAATATAAGTATGTGTACTGGATATCAGTCATTCGCAATGTGCTATACGAGTGACATTAATGTATGTAGAAAATATTGTCAACAAAATCTGCTTGAAAAGCACTTTGCATTTGCATCACTTTGGTCTTTAGAAAAAGCACTTGTGCATTAAGGGATCATTCCACCCATATTTGATCCTTCATTTATAGGTTGAGTTTTGTAGGCTATGGGGTTGATTTAATATACCCGAGAGTATAAAATCTGGTGCAGCTTTGCATAGAAAACAATCAGCTTCCATTTTTTTTTTTTTTTGTCAAAGCTTAATTGAACAAGCTGAGGTTTGAAGCTGATTGGCTGCCTTGCACATCTGCACCAGATGTTGCACTCTTTACTTTTAGTAAATAAACCCCTTAGTTATTCCTTAGTTCACTATATCTTTTAAGGACTCCAACAGCAAGCATGTCCTGTCATAGTTACGGGCCCTGTTCCTAGTCACAATGGAGTTTTGGGTTTTCCTGCCATCTTGTCAATATTTGCAGCATTAACCATTCTCTTTCAAGATCTCTGCAATTCTCCCTGGCATGCTGTCAATCAACTTCTGTGCCACATCCTGACTGATGGCAGCCCATTCTTCCATAATCAATGCTTGGAGATATCAGAATTGTTTTTTTTTTTGTTTTTGTTCGTCTGCCTCTTGAGGATTGACCACAAGTTCCCAATGGGATTAAGGTCTGGGAAGTTTCCTGGCCATGGAACCAAAATTTAGATGTTTTGTTTCCCAAGCCACTTATAGTTATCACTTTTGCCTTAATGCAAGGTGCTCCATCATGCTGGAAAGGGCATTGTTCCTTACCAAACTGTTCTTGGATGGGTCGGGAGAATTTGCTCTGGGAGGATGTTTTTGTACCATTCTTTATTCATGGCTGTGTTCTTACTGTAGACAAAATTGTGATTGAGCCCACTCCCTTGGCTGAGAAGCAATCACACACATGAATGGTCTTAGAATACTCTACTGCTAAATGACACAGGACTACTAGAAGCGATCACCTTTTCTTCTCCGGACAAAAAAAATTCTGGATGTCCCAAACATTCGGAAAGGGGACTCTTTAGAAGAAATTACTTTACCCCAGTCCTCAGTAGTCCACTCCTTGTACCTTTTGTAGAATATCAGTCTGTTTTTCCTGGAGAGAAGTGGCTACCCTTCTTGACACCAGACCATCCTCCAAAGTCTTCGACTCCCTGTACGGGCAGATGCACTGGTGGTGCCTCGATCCTGCTGCTGAATCAACTGTAGCAGATGGTCCTGGTGCTTGCTGGACTTTCTTGGGCACCCTGAAGCCTTCTTAACTTCAATTGAACCTCTCTCCTTGAAGTTCTTGATGATCTGATAAATGGTTGATTTAGGTGCAATTGTAGTAGCAGCAGCAATATCCAGTCTGTTATTCGAACACAGACAAGCTCTTGTGCTCGGGAGTTCGATCATTTAAAGGGTTTGTAAAGGATTTTTTTATCTTAATAGCTTCCTTTACGTTAATGCAGTGCTGTTTTCATGTCCTCATTGTTAGTTTTTGCTCTCAAGTTGCTGTAATCCTTCTCTGAACTCAACACTTCCTGGTTGTCTGTTTCCTTGTAACCACAGTACTAGGAGCTTTCTCTCTGTGGTCAAAAAAATAAAATAAACTGTTATTTACAAAACGTTGTCACTAAATGATATATTTCTCACACATGCCATAGATATATATATATACGGGACCCCGAAAACCAATAACCGCCTTCAAGATTTGTGCGAGTGAAATCAAAAATGTATGTCCTTAGAAATCTTGAAGGTGGTGATTGGTTTTTGGAGAAGCAGCAGAAAGTATTTTGGGGTGCAATTCCACATATAACCATGGCATGTGTGAGAAATCACTTGGGGCAAAAAAATTTAATATTCCATGGACTCAACATGCCTCTCAGCAAATAGCTTGGAGTGTCTTCTTTCCAAAATGGGGTCATTTGGGGGAGTTGTGTGCCATCTTGGCATTTTATGGCCTTCAAAACTGTGATAGGTAGTGAGGAGAGAAATCAAAAATGAAATCTTGAAGGCGGTGCTTGGTTTTCGGGGCCCCGTACGCGGCTAGGCTAGGCTCACAAAAAGTCCCACACATGTGGTATCCCCGTACTCAGGAGAAGCAGCAGAATGTATTTTGGGTGCAATTTCACATATAACCATGGCATGTGTGAGCAATATATCATTTAGTGACAACTTTGAGCAAAAAAAAATCAGTTTGTCATATTCCCGATGTGTGTCATGGAACAAACAGGAGCTGTAGGTCTGTGTTCGGCAGGGCAGTGTGCTCTAGCAAGGTCCCCCCCAGACGGGCTTGTGTGATAGACAAAACACTGATTCAATCAGTGTTCCATCTCCATCTACTATCACACGAGCAGTTCTAGCACAGGCAGCACAGCCAAACACAGATCCAGCTCTCACACACAGCCAGAGATGCCTGGAGTATATGTGACACACAGGAGAGAGGGGAAGCGCTGCAATCAGCTACAGCTCAAAGCTGAATGTATTTTGGGGTGTAATTCCACATATGGGGGGTGTATGCTTTGCACGTGGGTGTAAGCGTTACTGGCACTAACTAGATACCTAGCGGCACCAGCGACACTAATACAGCGATCAGAAAAACGATCGCTTAGTGACGCTGTCAATAGGGGGTGAAAGGGTTAACTCTAGGGGCAATCAGGGGTTAAAACCTTTATTAGAAAATGTATGGGGGTACCTAACGCTATAAAAACCTGGCGGGGCGAACCTCAAGAAATAACTAGCTACCTAGTGGCACTAGCGACACTAATACAGCGATCAGAAAAACGATCGCTTAGTGACGCTGGCAATAGGGGGTGAAAGGGTTAACTCTAGGGGCAATCAGGGGTTAAAACCTTTATTAGAAAATGTATGGGGGTACCTAACGCTATAAAAACCTGGCGGGGCGAACCTCAAGAAATAACTAGCTACCTAGTGGCACTAGCGACACTAATACAGCGATCAGAAAAACGATCGCTTAGTGATGCTGGCAATAGGGGGTGAAAGGGTTAACTCTAGGGGCAATCAGGGGTTAAAACCTTTATTAGAAAAGGTATGGGGGTACCTAATAAAGGTTTTAACCCCTGATTGCCCCTAGAGTTAACCCTTTCACCCCCTATTGCCAGCATCACTAAGTGATCGTTTTTCTGATCGCTGTATTAGTGTTGCTGGTGCCGCTAGGTAGCTAGTTATTTTTTGAGGTTCGCCGCCATGTACCCCCATAAATTTTCTAACGCTATAAAAACATGGCGGCGAACCTCAAAAAATAACTAGCTCGCTTAGTGACGCTGGCAAAAGGGGGGTGAAAGGGTTAACTAGGGGGTGATCGAGGGGTTAAAACCTTTATTGGGGGGGTAGGGGGCTACCCTGCACCTAAAGGGGCCTAACACTAACTGCCTGTAACACTAACTGTCACACTGACACTAAATGCAGTGATCAGTAAATAAATGATCACTGCTATTTAGTGACACTGTGACAGGGGGCTGGGGGGGTGACTGGGGGGGGGGGGGATTTGTGTGCCTATGTGTGTGGTGTCAGTGTGGTGCTTGGTGCTACTCACTGTTCTGATGTCTCCTCTCCTCCGCCGGACGGCGGGAGGAGAGATGACATCACTTCCTCCTTGCCTGTGTTTACAGTTCAGGCAGAGGAGGAAGCGGATTGGCTGGGAGCGATCACGAGGGGGCAGACAAAAACGAACAGCCGTCTAGACCCCCGACCCGCTAGAAGGCAGGGACGTACATCCTGTACTTGCCATTCTGTGGACGTACATATACATGCGGCAGGCGTTAAGTGGTTAAGGTTTACATACAGTATCCTTAACGTTTTCCCTGGAGCTAAATCTCTGTACTTGACATACCGTATTTATCTGGGTATAACGCGCACCGGCGTATAGCTTGCACCCAGTTCTAGGAGGGAAATTTCCTGTAAAAAAAAAATACTTACAGTTTAAATGTCCCTCTTCGGTGTCTTGCCCAGCGTCCATTGGCGGCCTTGTCGGGTCCTCCCCGCTTCTCCGGCGCTGTCTCTGAGCGCAGCCGCCGACATATACTGAGCGCAGTACACTCGGGTACACTCGGCTAGGCTCGGCCACGCTCGGCTACGCCCGCAGGGCGTGATTGTGGGCGGAGCTGAGCGTGGCCGAGCCTAGCCGAGTGTACCCGAGTGTACTGCGCTCGGTATATGTCGGCGGCGGCGCTCAGAGACAGGGGATTAACGCGCACCCACGATTTTTCCCCTGTTTTTAAGGGGTAGTACATTGTATTGACTTTGGATGAAGTTGTGAGAAGGAACAGTAAAGCACAACCATTGTGTAGCAGTACAAAGCAAGAAGCAGAGCCTGCATATGTAATGTATATGTAATGTAATGAGCAAACGTAATGAAGTGTAACTAAGGCTCCATTAACACCTAAGCGACCAGCAGGGGCTTGTTTTTATTTAGCTTTATTTTTGTTTTTTACTTGAGCGTTTTTGGATCGGCATCATTCATTTCATTTCAGTCCAAAAACCCTCCAAAAGAAGCTCATGTACCCAGGGCCGATCCTAGGGACACAGACACCTGGGTGCAGAAATATTTCTGGCGCCCCCACATGGGCGTGGTCATGTTACTAACTCCTCCTCTTTACAAATGTTTCTGTGGCAATGACTCAACCACAGAGATGCTCCCCCACACTATCTTTATTACCCTGGGATCCTTACATGATCTCTTAACAATAAACAAAATACAAGAAGAGAAGCAGAGTACTTTTTGGGACCTGGGGGGGGGGGGGTCTCTGATGGACACAGAGAGGGCTTCTGTTAGAGAGTCTTTTAGAAAGAGCTCCCAGACATATTAAAGACATGATACAGGGGATGGTCAGAGACTGCAGAACTGATACAGGAGACGGTCAGAGACCACAGATTTGGTACAGGAGATGGTCAGAGACTGCAGACATAGTACAGGAGATGGTCAGAGACTGCAGACACAGTACAGGAGTTGGTCAGAGACTGCAGACATAGTACAAGATATGGTCAGAGACTGCAGACATAGTACAGGAGATGGGCAGGGGCTGTGTATCCTATGCAATCTATCATGCCATAAAACATCTAGAGCAGGGGCAGCAAGAGCATGTCTAAAGGGATGCTGGGAAAGCCATCCCCAGTACACTGAACACTGTGACTCACCTCAGTTCTCTCTTTGTGCAGCCCAAGATAGAGATGGTAAGGGGAGGCATTCCAACTGGAGTTAGTGGAGACAGTGCAGGATCCAAGACTCCCAGTGTGAGAAATTCATTCCTGCACATCAGCACTCAGCAGCCACTGAAAACTAGAACTCTTGTGTCAGGAAGAGGAGCAGCCCCTCCCCCGAGCACTGCCAGGCTGGACGGGCTGCCCTATGCTCATACATCAGTTCTGGACGGACACACACCTATGCTCAGAACACTAGTTCTGGACGGACACAAACAAGGAGGGAGGGAGGGGAGAACTCTGTCACTTTGGCGCCCCCACCTCTGCAGGCGCCTGGGTGCAAAGCACCATGTGCACTATGCCTAGGATCGGCCCTGCATGTACCAAATCTTGAAACAGAGCCATGAGTGTTTGCGACCGCATCTTTTGCCACGATTGTACCACAATTTGTTGCTCGACAATCGCAGCAAAATTGCAACGTATTTGAGGTGCCATTAAGAAATAATAGCATCGCAAACGTGTGGTTCCTCCCGCGATCTAGAATGCCCAGGTGTGAAGGGAGCATTAAAGGGGTTCTTGATTGGATAGATTTATAGCAGCTCAGCCATTGGCTCCTACTGCTGTCAATCAAATCCAATAACGTGGGCGCCAGGGGGCGGTGCCGAGGCCTGCATTCCGCAGCTACGGATGCCGAATGCTAGACACGGGAGCATGCCCGGAAGGTAACCCCCTTGGGAGAGCACTTCCCAGAGGGGGTTATCTGATGCGGGGAGGACCTGAGAGAACCGCTGTAGGACCCCAGAAGAGGATGCTCAATGCCACTCTGTGCAAAACGAACTGACATGTTTGTTAATTTATTTATTTTTTTAATTGAACCTATAGTATAACTTTAAGCCAAAACAAAACGAAAATCCCAAATTTTGGGCTTGTCACCAGAACAGAAATCTTCCAATAAGGATACTAGTTGTGGTAGGATTTCCTCATATTGGAGAGATTTCTCTCACTTCCTGTTTTGGCTATGGGACAGAAAATGAAGGGAAATCTCCCCATTGGCACAAATGATGGCAAAAATAAAACCTGAAATTAATTATAACCCTCTTTTACTCTATCCCAAATTTATTTTTATTTTTCATTAATTCTACTTTTAAGAATAGAACATTGTGGAATCTGCCAGAGTACTTCCTCTGCACGGCACCTGTAGCTGTATTTTTTTATTTTTTTTACTGTGTCCACAGTTCCTCTTGTAATTCTGGGATTCTGTAAATTGTGGAAATCAAACTATTAAACTATTAAAATAGTTACATTTTTGGAATGATGGTTCTTCATTATGGTCGATATACATATAGAGAAATAGGCTTGTACACAATGGCTGCCAAGTGGCCAAAGGAAGGAATCCATTAAAAAGGCCATTACGGCCGTTTAACACTTTTTTTTAAAGAGCTAAGGACTCATTCTATAACATTAATGGAAATTTTTGGTTGCTCGGGGCTATGTACACGTGGTTTCACCTTTTATGACACATTTTATTAGCTTTAAAACATTGCTAGACACTTACCTCATATTCTGCAGAACCATAGAAATCTGTTAAGCAGCATTGCCTGCATATTCCAGTTTTTCGATCAAACAGATTGCTTTTCCCATCCGATTTCATTCTTAATAGTGTCATTGACAGCTCTCAGTTTGCCCCAGTGTAAAGATCAAGATAAAGGAAAAAGTATATCACAGCTCTTAAACTTTTAAATGCACTTTTCCTGGCCTGACATGCCAGTGGGCGTAAGTAATCCAACCTATTTTTTTCTTATAGTGTTTCGGGTAAAACTAAAAAAAGATGGGCAAGTAGAAAATAAGTAGACATTAATGAAAACATTTTGTATACACTTGTGATCCACTGGTGCCCTCTGCCCTACTGGAATCCGATTATAGGAAATACAGTATATGGAAAGTCATGGTGGAACTCCTCTGAAAATATATTACTTTCCAAAATGACTGAATTTCTAGAAATCATATAAAGTTCAGGTCCTAAACCTGTCTTCTCTAATTTTTTCCCAGATAAGTAAAAAACATTTCCTCTGTGTGCACATTACTGTTGAGGAAAGAATATAGATCCCACGTTGCTATGGTTTGTCAGGAATAACAATAAATGATTCCATGTAATAATTTCTTGCTGTTTACTGGATTATTATGTAGCAAGGTTTTTCTGATGACATGTGTGTTGGAAATTTTGAAACTAAACCAATGATGAGTCCATTATCATAGTCTCAGCAAGAGCCTACTGTATACCTTGATCAACATTAGGCTTAAGCAGCCCATACATGACTCAAAGACTCACACTCAAAGTGGATGGGGGAATCCTCCTATTGAGCTATTGTATTCTGAAAGCAGGGAGACTTCCCTATCAGCAATAGCCAGCGGCTTCGATCATGCAGAAATTGTACAACCAGCTTGCCCATACATGGATTGAAATTCAGCTGGTCTCTCCTGAACCATTCTAATTCTGATCTATGTATGGCCGGTGTAACGGAACGTCCCACACTCCGATTGAGTCCTTCCGTCATATACCGCTTCCTATCAGTCTGGATATAGATATCAGATATTCCAGCTGCCCTCAACACACAACGAGACGAGACTTGTTTGTGTACTAAACATGGAGTGTTTAATAGAACCAAGAATACAGCATTATATACAGTTTAAAGAGGTAACCAGAACAATAAATAACTAATTATTTACCCAGACGAGGTGACTCCGAGATATGATCATTCAAGGTAGACATCCCGTCTCCTCTCACCTGCTATACAATACAAATTATCATAAGTGTAAACACAGGACATCTTCACACAATAGCAGGGTCAATGAGCACAGAGAACAGAGATGGCTGGAGGCGAGGACATTAGCATCTATGAATGAGTCACTCTTACAACCAACCCTTTGAGTTTAGAATCAATAACCAGCAAATAGTTCTCACAGATATCCTGGAATATATTGTGGATAATAATTACATAATAATCCCCTTTTAGGCAGTCCAAGATATAATTTCTCAGTCATCCTATGCCCCTAGTGGACATAGGATGATTTTAGACATAACAGGGTCCGAGTCTGTCACAGCCGGCTTTACTCACTCTGTATTATTTGCATATTACTCAGCAGAAAATAACAAGTAAACAAACAAGTTAAAGTGATAGTAAAGTCTCATTTAGAAAAATAAAAAAATAACAAACATGTTATACTTACCAGCTCTGTGCAATGGTTTTGCACAGAGAAGCCCGTATCCTCCCACTCTCGGGTCCCTCGCTGGCGCTTTTGGCTCCTTCCTCCTGCCGGGTGCCCCCAAAGCAAGCAGGCGTGCTCCTGATCAGCGGCTCCATGGTCAATTCACACACAGAGCGGTGGTGTGGCCCACCCCCTCCTGATTGTCTCACTGGCTGTGATTGACAGCAGCGAGAGTCAATGGCTCCTGCTGTTGCCAAAATCCAATCAGGAGTGCAAGTGCCAGGAGAGGCAAGGACATCGCTGGATCGAGAGGGGGGCTCAGGTAAGTATAGGGGGGCTGAGGGGGATTGCTGCACACAAAAGGTTTTTTACCTTTGTGCATAGAATGCATGAAGGTAAAAAACCTTGTGCCGTTACAATCACTTTAAAGCGGAGTTCCGCCAATATTTTTTCTAAAGTCAGCAGCTACAAATACTGCAGCTGCTGACTTTTAATATATGGACCCTTACCTGTCCAGGGAGCTCACGATGTCGGCACCCAAAGCCGATCTGTCCCTTGGCTCTCGGGTGGAGGCGCCGCCAATTTTGGTAAGGGAATAAAAAAGTGAAGCCTTGTGGCTTCACTTCCTGGTTCCTACTGCACATGCACGAGTCGCGCTGTGCGCTCCCACTGGTCCCTGCTGTCTTCTGTGACCTGTATGTCTCCCAGAAGACAGCGGGGGGAAGGAGGAGGCACTGGCGTAGGTTGGCGCGGCGACCTATCCCTGAAAGTGGGCACAAATACCTGTATTACACAGGTATCTGCTCCCTCCTCCCCCTGAAAGGTGCCAAATGTGACACCGGAGGGGGGGGAGGATTCCGAGAAGTGGAAGTTCCATTTTTGGGTGGAACTCCTCTTTAAGCTGGGTGGGTATACATTACTGAAAGCTGGCTGGTTCAGCAGATGTCTGTTTCAACAGAAGCCATTCTAATGAATGGCTTCAATTAAACAGTCCTCCTGGAAACCAACATTCAATCAGCGCCTGCAGCCAATGGCCGAAGCACTGATCAGTGTATCCTGGATGGGGGAGGGAGCCCCTGCTGTCAGAATGCAATAGTGCAGCAAGGGAGATCCCTGCATCGAGATTGGATACAGGAATCTGTGAGCTTTTTTTTTCCTTTTGTTTAACCCACTGGTTGCACAAATAGTTACATTAGTCCAGCTTGAATAGACAATGCCCATGTCCAATGTATGATGCCAATCTCCTGTGCTCACAATGCAGAAGGGCAGCTGCTCAGTACAGGAGCTGAAAGCAAAGGGAGATTACTGGATTAGCAGTGCCTACTACAGTGATCGCCAGCTTCCATGTAGATCCTGCAAGTGTGCAATATGGTTTCTTTCAGCTTGGACCAATCCACTGTGTGTAAAAATGGCCATACCTATATTTCAGATTTCAATTTATCTCTGGGTTGTTGCTAATGAATTTTAACACTTAGGTGCATTACCCTGATGTTATCCTTTAACAAAGCTCTCTTGAAATCTTTCTCCAAGTCTCTTTTAGACTTTGGCAGCACATCAATATTAACCACTGGCCAGATCATATTGGTTCCATAGGAGGGTGGTAATTTTCCCAGCCAATGGAAGTGATTATTATTACACACATATTTCCCAGCCCTCTTTGATAGGCAATGGTTTTTACAATTAGTAAGATGTTTGTCTATCTATGGGCAGCCTTTCCTATATTGGCCATAGATAAAATACATTTTATTTTTATCGCTGAAAGCCTTAGGCTACTACAGTTTTGCATATAACTGTCAGGCTGCCAAGTTCTAAAACAATGATTAGCTATGCAGGCCTTTAACACTGTAGGGTAAAGTCAAACCCCTATGCAAAAATCTCACTACCGGATCTAGGTATTGTGGTGTGAAGTATATTATCAAGTTTTTAGGAGCCACCATATCATTACAAATAAAATATTCACAATATAATATCAAGTAGACATGCACTTTATGATGTTAAAGGTTAATATCCAGCAATACAGTCAACCCAGAACAACTAGTCTTCCCTCCACTCCACACCCATACACTTTTACCGATAGCCCCCTCTAATTAATTGTTAGGAATAATAAGAAAATTATAAAAATAGTTAACAGCCACTTCTACTCACGTGTGTATGGTGGTAATGTGACATTACAAGTCCTAAGCCTTCTATCTGAGGGACTGCAGAGAAGGGGGGGGGTACTGGTTTAGGTGAGAAAAATGAAAAAATATTTAAAAAAATACATATTTTCAGAGAGGATATAATGGGCCAGATTCACGTACATCTGCGCATTATTGGACCGGCATAGCGCACCGCCTTTACGTTAGACTTGCGCAATGTAGCCGCGCAATCACCCTATTCTCGTCGCTTTTACGCAGAAAATTGCGCATGCGTAACGTTATTTCAGAGGCGTAAGGCGGAGTAATACAAATTGGGAAGGACGTGGGCGTGTTACATTGAAATGAGCCGTGACCCCATGCAAATGAAGGGCCGGCCGGCCTCGCGCATGCGCGCTTGAAGCAGACCATGTCAGCACCTCTGTGCACATGCTCACAACTCGGGAACGGCGCAATCAGTGAAATTGGAAATGGACTAGGGCAAAATCATGAACTACGCAGACAGCATAAATAGACACACACAAACGCACTTCCATTGCAAAAGTACATCCCTTTGTTTCCCTTCCCATATAGCAAAGTGCTTTTGTTCCGTTGTTAGTTGCGTTGTGATTTGTATTTGTCAGATTTGTGTACTGTGTGAGCTAGTGTTTGTTAGAAGATATTTGAAAGTGATTTTTGCTCGGTGTTTGTGAGAGTTTTTGTTTGATCTTTTTCTGTTTGTTTTTTTTCTTGCTTGATTGTTTCTGTTTGTTTTTGTGACTGCTTTTTGCTGAGTGTTTGTGAGAGTTTTTGTTTGATCTTTTTCTGTTTGTTTTCTTGCTTGATTGGTCGTGCTTGTTTTTGTGACTGATTTTTGTTGACTGGGAGTAATTTTTGGTCAGAGTATGACTGAGAGGAAGAGGAAATAAAAATTTTCTTTGAGGGAGAAACAAATTCTTGCCCGGGCCATTTCCGACTATGGGTGTTTCCTCCACGGCCCGGACAGTGCCAACACCACCCCGGCCAGGAGGAGAGAGATTTTGGACCTGATCACTGACCAGGTGAATTCAGCGGGGGAGGGGGAGACACGGAACCGGTCTGGGATTGAGAAAAAGATAAATGACCTCCGGCGTCTGGTCAAAAAGAAGCTGGCCAAAATGCTTGCCCATGCCAGGGCCACAGGAGGGGGCCCACCATGTCCTATTAGGCTGACAGCCGAGGAGCGTGCGGTGGCCCAGACCTTTCATGGGCAAGAAGTGGAGGGCCTGCCCGGCTATGACTCAGGTCATGAAGGCGTGATGCCAGGTAAGGTTTTTTTTTCTATCAGGTGTGTAGCATGTGTGGGGGAGGGGGTGAAAGGGAATATGTGGCAAGTGTGTGGATCCTCCAACCTGTGAATGTTTTGTGTCATCCACAGATGTGCAGGAGGGTGCTGGGCCATCTGGCCTGACCGCACCATCCCCAGGACAGCAGCCTAATGAGGCCCCCCCGACAAGGCCGGAGTCCGCGGAGGAGGTTGAAGAGGAGGAGGAGGAGGTTGAGGAGGAGGAGTTTGAGGAGGAGGAGGAGTCCATGTCAGGCACTGGACTATTGTTTTTGGAGGACTCTTCCCCTCTGGCTGGCAGCAGCCAGCCCTCCCTAAGGGGGAGCCCCCCCCCTCCTCCCCCAACATGGCTCCCCTCCCAAGGGCCTTCCCTTCTCCCCAGCCACAAGCATCAGCTGGAGGCAGGAAGGCGACCCAGAAGACCAGGGGGGTGGCCAATCTCCTGCCCGCCACTCTGAGAAGGGACCAGTTCCTCCAGACCCGCCATCTGGGACAGGTCAGCCAGACATTGGTGCGGGTGGAGGAGAGCCTATCCTCCATCAAGGATACGCTTGGGAACCTGGACTGCCACTCCCAGGCTTTCAGAAACTGCCTTAACGACCTGCAGACTACATCAGCAGGCGTTGGGCAGGATGTGAGGGCCCTCATCCAGGCTATCCAGGCCAACACGGCAACACTAGGTGCTGCCCTGGACAGAATAGCCGTGGCCTTGGAGGGCAGGCAGCCAGGTGGGCAGAGACCAGGGGCTGCTCCTCCTTCCCCGGTTTACCCCCTCCCCCATGAGTCTCCCCAGAGGAGCCGGGGCCATGGCCGGGGGCGCTCCAGGCGTGGCTCACGTCAAGGGCACTAATTTTTTTTCCCCTTTTTTTGGGGGCCTTTTTTTTCCTGGAAATTTTTTGATTTTGCTGGTAATTTTTTTTTTGTATTTTTTTTTGGGGTTGTGAATGCTGTTTGAATGTGGGGGTGACATTCCTGCCGGAAAAGGGGTGTCACCCTAAATTTTGGTGAAGAAGGGTTCCCCAGGACCAGGGAGAAGTGATCCCCAGGTCCGTGTGAATGGTGTATGAATGTACAGTGACATAATTGGAGCCTTGGCGTGGCGTTGCTGCTCACAAGTCCTGCATGGTGGACTGGTGCCAATCCAATTTGAAGAGGATGTGGGGTGTGTGTGCTAGGGACCACAGTGGTGTGCATGCATGCATTCTCATTGTGCCATGATTAATGTGTGTGTTTAACGTGCAAAGATGCCTAATGTGAGCTGGCTCCAGGCTGCTCTTCCCTCAGAAGACGGGGTAACCTCGGTTAGGGGGGGATTGTCTGGTTCAGGGGTCAGGTCATCACGTAGGTCAATCTGCAGGCCCTTTCTCACTGCGAAGTTGTGCAGCAGGCAACAGGCACCGATGATATGGCACACGAAGTTTGGGGAATACAACAGGGTCCCCCCAGACTTATCCAGGCATCGGAAACGTGACTTCAGGAGGCCAAAGGTGCGCTCCACCACTGCACGTGTTTGGGCGTGGGCTTGATTGTATCTTTCTTCTCCTGGGGTTTGGGGGTTCCGGATAGGAGTCATGAGATGGGGTCCCAGTGGATATGCAGAGTCACCTGTAAGGGAAAAGACAGGAGGATGTTAGTCATGCATGTGCCCCTTGTGATGTGTGCATCATGGGGGGGTACAGTCATGCCTGCCACCCATGTCACTGACCAACCAGCCAGGTGTCCCCATACATGTTCTGATCGAATTCCATTCGGATGGGGCTCTGATTGTATATGTAGCTGTCATGGCTGGACCCTGGGTGTTTGGCACGGACGTGCCATATGAGGCCTTGGGCATCGACTATCACCTGTACATTGATGGAATGCCAATGCTTCCGATTGCGGTACATGTGCTCTGTCTCCTGGGGGGGCTGGAGTGCCACATGTGTGCAATCAATGGCCCCCACGGTGCGTGGGAATCTGGCAATTCTGTAGAAATCTGTCATTGCCTTCAGCCGCAGGTCCTCAGTGGTTGGTTTGATGATTTGGTTGGCCATGCGTCTGAGGATTGCAGGGACAACCTGGTGCACACATCTGCTCATGGAGGATTGTGACATCCCAGCCACCACTCCACTTGTACGCTGAAAAGAGCCACTGGCAAGGAAATGGAGTGTTGCCAGGACCTTGACCAGTGGCTGCACTGCATGTGAGCGTTGTGTTGGGCTGGTGATGTCCTCCTGCAGGGTTGTGGTTAATTCCAGGATGGCATGAGGGGTGAATCTGAAGATGCGATACACCTCACAATCACTCATGCCAAACAGGTCTATGCGTGTGCGGTATATCCTCTCCCGTGCCATCCTCCGTGCCCTCCTCCTTCTTTGCTCATCTAAAGTCAGTAGTATAGCTATGCGCGACGATGCCCCTGGCATGTTGGCATACAGATTGTTGTGCAACACGTGTGACTGCTGAGCTCCTCACTAACAGTGTTGCTTTATCTGACATGTAGACGATTTTTCTCTTTTTAGACCAGCTTTTATATGGTCTAATTTTAGACAGGACATTTTGCTGTTGCGCAAACCGCGTAGCCTGCGCTGCCCCAACGTTCTTTTGTGGATCCCCGTAAGTCCCTCATTAGCATATTTGACTAGCAAATTAATGGTTTGTCTAGCGCAGTTTTGCGCGGACGGATGCGCCTGTCTAACGAAATTACGATGGACAAAAAAAAATTAGATTTCTTGCGTATCTCGTTTTGGGGATGCCGTGCATCGAAATGCACGCGCACAATTAGACTTACGCCGCGCATCTCCTGTTACACCGGCGTAATCGCTCTGTGAATCTGGCCCAATGTGTTCAAGTATTGCTTGTTAGTTAAATACCTCTGTGGTTCCAGAACAGAGCTTACTGTGACAAAATATGTGTCCCATGCTGTCCTGTCTGCTTGTAATACCCATGCCATTCTCATCAAGACCACAGTTCTGTTCTGGAAAAATCAGTTCTTGGCTGTACCCGGCATTAACTAACAAACAGAACAAATATGCAACACGCGTGTAGCTGAGTGTGCTGCCGGCTTTGTGTGCCTATTGAGAAGTTTACGTTTTACTATGCATCAGAAAAATAAGAGAATTGTTGAAATCTCTCCTAAATGAGTGTAAATCCCCTCTTAGACAATTGTCACCACAGCTGGTGTCCCCATTGGAAAACTCCCCCATGCCCTCCTGTTTTGGTGAAAGCTGTGAAATTTTGTATTTTCAGATAATAATAAATGGTCACCAGGTCAACTAGAAAAGATAAATATCCCCAGTAGGTAAGAGACAACCAAAAACCTGAAATAGTTTCTAATTCTTCTATACTCTATCCATAGATGTGGCTTTAGATATACTTTAAAGTGAACTTGTACTTTACTCATATTGGCCAAAGCTACAGACTTACTCTACGAAATTAATTTTAGGCAGACTGTACTTACCTACCCTATGTTCCAGTAGCGGTGTGTCCATTAAGGGCGCACAGGCACCGTCCCCTCTGTCACGCCATGTCAAATGGATAGATTCATGCGTAGCGTCAAATAAATACCTGTAATAAATAAATATACACAATCTTAAACTCGCAGTTGATCCAGAGGAAGACAAAGAAATAAAGCATGATCCTATGTGCTTTAGCGGAGATAAAAAAAAATCCTTCCTGATCCCCCAATCAGATATTCTCTGCATCCACTACTCTGGTATTATTACCTATAAATGTTAATATTCAGTTATATTTTTTTTGCATTTAGGAATGTATCCAGCATTTTTGAAACAATCTACTGAGCTGTCCAGAACTAGCTCTTGAAGGAGTCTATGCAACGTTTTCACAGCTCTTCCTGAGTATGTGCAAGTTAAAGGGGTTGTAAAGGAAGACAAAATCCTAGGATTTACTGAAAAAATATGAAGTATACAGGAAAAGAGCATATTGTTTTGGCAAGATACTTTTTTGTTCAGATGCTGAACACGTGCATTGTAATTGGCTATTGAGGCAACCAGAATTGTCACATGAGGGCTGAGAGCAGGCCCGGACTGGGACAAAAAATAGGCCCGGACATTTTAGACTGAGCAGCCCGGGGGGGAGGGGCGGGGGTTAATGATGGGATGTGGGGTGAGATAAATAAATAGATAGACAGAGAGAGAAAGAAAGAAAGATAGATACAAAGATAGATAGATATAGATAGAAAGAAAGATAAAGATAGAAAGAAAGGAAGATAGATAGGACTTATGAGTGAAGAAAAAGGCTGTTCGCCACTCAGTCTCGGTAATGGGCCTCTCAAGGTCCTCTGACCAAGCTGCAGTGAATTTGGGGAGGGATCCATGGGTGTGGTCAGAAATCAGTTTGTACACCAACGAGAGGGTGTGCCTCTGGGTTTCCGTCAGTGAGCATAAATGTTCAAAGTCCGTCAGGGGTCTATGGACCTGCTGAGAGGTGTGTAGCGTCCTACAATAGGTCGTCAAGTGCATATGGGTGAGCCAGGTCAGTCTAGCAGAGGGGGAAGCCCCAGGTGAAAGAAAGGAGCCTGTGGAGGCGTGTACGAAGTGTCGTGCCGTCGGCCAGGAGTCCCTATCGTAGTCGCCAAGAGCTCTGGTCAGTCTACCCTCGGGGAAAGCTGGGTTGTCAAACAGGGGAGTCAGTGGGCTGGGATCAGTTGAAAGCGCCCAGGCTTCACGCCTGCGATACCAAAGCCCCAGGGCATCTTTGGTTAGGGGAGACAGACCTGTCATAGACCGGTACCCCCCACCGTGTCCCCAGAGAAGCGCACGGAGATCGATTGAGGTTAAGTCCTGTTCAACCCGGGTAGCAATCTTAGTTAGGGGGCGGGGGAACCATTCCAAGAGTCGAGAAAGCACTGCAGACGCGTGATAGAGTTCAAAGTCTGGGAGGCCTGTACCCCCTTTGGAGACGGGGGAGCAGAGCAGCGAATGTTTCAGCCTGGGGCATTTCCCCTGCCACACAAACCGAATGGCCATAGAGCGCAACGTACGGAAAAAAGCGGAGGGGAGAGCTATGGGGAGCGCTTGGAACAAGTACAGCAGCTTCGGCAAAATGTCCATTTTGAGAGTGTTCATACGCCCAAACCATGACACCGGTAGGTCCATGCGCTTCTCCGTGAGGAGCCGAAGCTTGGTTAAGAGTGGAGTGTAATTTAAAGCGTATACCTCGGGCAGATGCGCTGGTATAGCAGTTCCCAAATAGGAGATGGATTTCTCCTTCCAATGGAAGGAAAAATTGGACTTGAGGAGGGCGAGGGTGTGCTGTGGTAGGGATAAGTTTAACGCTTCCGTTTTGGACAAATTTAATTTGTAGTTGCTGAGTCTGCCAAATCTGTCAATCTCTGCCAGGATGGATGGGATGCTCAGGTGGGGTCGGGTGACATAAAGAAGCAGATCATCTGCGTATAGGGAGAGCTTGCAATCAGCGGAGGGCGTTTGGATCCCATGAATATTCGGGTTGGCCCTGATCGCCTGAGCTAGGTGTTCTATCACCAGAGCAAACAGGAGAGGGGACAGGGGGCAGCCCTGCCGTGTACCGTTCTTGATCGATAGCACGTTCGACTGCGTGCCGTTGACTAAGATAGAGGCAGAGGGAGCGGAATACAGGGAAAGGATACGCAAGAGCATTTTAGGGCCTAATCCTATCTGGCGAAGAGTGGCTTCTAGAAAGGACCAACTGACCCTATCAAAAGCCTTCTCTGCATCACAGGAGAGAAGGCAAGATGGTAATCCGTGTCTCTGAGCATAAGCGATGAGGTGCATGGTCTTAGTAGTATTGTCTCGGGCCTCGCGACCCAAGACAAAGCCCACCTGGTCACCATGTATGATAGAGGGCAAGAGGGGGGAAAGCCTATCTGATAGAATTTTCGTGAAGAGTTTCAGGTCGATGTTAAGGAGAGAGATAGGCCTATAATTGGAACATTGAGACGGATCCTTACCCGATTTGGGGATGACTACAATCTGGGCCAAGAGCAGGGACGGGGAGGGACGCACACCCTCCTCAATGGCGTTAAAGGCCTTTGCAAGTAGAGGAGCCAGGTGGGGAGCGAACAACTTATAAAAGCGTGCTGTAAAACCGTCCGGACCGGGGCTTTTGCCATTCTTAAGTTTTTTGATAACCAGACGGAAGTCGGCCTCGGTCAGGGGAGAGTCCAGTTCCTCACTAGCGGAGGCCGGTATAGACGGGAGCGCGGTGTCTACAATATAGGAGGATAGCTCTGCCGGGGAGCCTCCAGATACAGGGCCGGGCCTAACTTGTTGGGGAGGGAGATTATAAAGATCGGCGTAGTAACGGCGAAATTCCTCTGTTATAGCGGCATTAGCCAACACTTTACCCCCACCGGGAGAAACAATGAAGGGTATAGGTTTTCTAGCCAGCCGAGGTTGGAGAGTGTTCGCCAAAAGTTTACCGCACTTGTTGGCTTGAGAGTAATGGGTGAAACGGCCCTTATCTCTCGCCACCAAGGAGCGGTCCGAGAAGATTTGTAATAGGTCCCGTCTCGCGCCCGCCAGATCCACCAAAGTGGCTGCATCAGGCGAATGTTTGTGTGAGTCTTCCAGGTTCGAGATAGTAGCCAGAAGGCGGGAAATGTCCGCCGAACGGGCTTTCTTGAGTCTGGAGCCATGTTGAATAAACTTACCTCGCAGAACACATTTAAGGGCTTCCCATTTCGTAAGTGGGTTGGTATCGTCGTGGGCGTGATCCGCGTTAAAGTTCACAATGGTTTGAACAATGTCGTCTGTGCAGGTCGGGTCTGTGAGAAGATTGTCATTTAGTCTCCAAGAGGTTCTGGACCTAGGAGGGGGGGCCCTCCCCAGCGCAACATGTACTGGGGCATGGTCCGACCAAAGCGTAAGACCAATAGAAGCAGAAGGCGAGAGGTCTAGCAATGATTGTGAAATGAGTACGTAGTCAAGTCTGCTGTATGTAGAGTGGGCAGGGGAATAGTACGTGTAGTCCCTGGTGGAGGGGTGAAGAGCTCTCCAGACATCCACCAGGGAGAGATCAGTAAGGATAGTGCGCAGCTTGGTCAGGGAAGCCAATGAAAGCGAGGACTTACCAGCCGACGTGTCTATGCGGGGCACCAGAGCCACGTTGAAGTCGCCACCCAGGATCATATTGGTCGTGCTAAACTTCTTCAAGCGGGATGTTATGGAGGTGAAGAACTGCAGCTGGTCCTGAATAGGGGAGTACACGTTAATTACAGTATAGATCACATTCTTATATGATAATTTAAGAAAAATAAATCTCCCTTTAGCATCTATGAGGGTATCTAGGACATCTGGTGTGAAAGAGGCATGAAACGCAATAGAAACCCCTTTGGACTTTGCAGATGGGTTAGTGCTGTGGAACCAAGTGGGGTATTGCTTGTGAAGAAGGGTGGGGACAGAATCAGATCTGAAGTGGGTTTCTTGGAGAAGGAGGATCTGCGTACGTAATTTATGGAAATGGAATACTATCTGTCTCCTCTTCTCTGGGACATTGAGACCCCTGCAGTTCAGGGAGGACACCATCAGGAAGCTAGAGGAGGCCATAAGTAATACAGTAGGAGGGGAGAGAAGCAACTTACCGGGAACGAGCACACCATCTCCAGAGCATGGGGAAGGGGAGGAGAGGGGGGACAGTGGGCAGAGGACCCAGGGTAGAGTAAAGAGAAAAGAAAAAAGGGGGAAACAAAGAGAACAACGGGCCGGAGTGGCCTCACTAACATTGTCGCTAGCAACATTTCAGCTTGCACCGCAAGGGGAGCTGAAGGACCTAAGTGGGGTAACGTGGGTGTCGCACGGAGAGGCACCCGCACACTTAAACATCAAACATGTACAGTAATATAAAATAACGGCAATCAAGATTAACTAGAACCCCAGTAGGACTACTTGCTGGAGAATAACAGGTACACCAAGCGAGAGGGATGTCCCCTCTCAAGTACCTAGGTAAATCCGTATCCTACAGGGTAATGTGGTAAACATCTGAACACGCCTTAGTGACAAGGGTGAAAATATCAAAAAAACAGTATAGGGAAGGGAGAGGCGGGAGGTGGTCCGCCTAGGTTGGGACGAGACAAGGCACAGTTCGCTGATTTGATCCAAGGGGAAACCAGGGGCCGCCAGGCCGGAGAGGGCCCGGGAAGAGGGGAGGGCACTACCCTACCACAGACCACCCGCCCCCCCAACCCAGCGCCCCCCCTAAACCAAATGTCCCAAACAGCAAGGATCTCAGCAGAGGAAAGTCCATGAGCAGCAATATACAGTGACCCATAAGGCATGGGGGGTCAGAACAGCTCATCCATCAGGGGTCTTGGTGGTCTCCGATCTGGATCGTCGAGGCTTCTTAGATTGTCTCTTCCAGCCGGAGGAGAGTTGAAAGCCAGGGGTAGCTGCTCGCAGCGGCCAGTCCGGGATGGAGATCTGCGGGAGCTCAAAGGTTCCCAAGAACTTGGGGAGGTCACCCAGCGAGCGAAAAACAGCCGATCTTCCATCATGGGAGGCTGACAGTTGAAAAGGGAAGCTCCAACGGTACTTGATGTTTTTAGCCTGCAGGGCTCCAGTAAGGGGCTTCAGGGCCCTACGTAAGTCAAGTGTCAGCTTAGAGACATCAGGCAGCAAGTGGATGCGGGTGTCATTAAAAAGGATGGCCTCCTGCGTGCGTGCGGCTTGCATGATAGCTTCCTTAATGGCAAAAAAGTGAACCCTGCAAATCACATCTCTGGGGTGATCTGGGCTGGGGTTCCTGGGACCCAGAGCCCTGTGTACTCGGTCTAGTTCTAAGGGGGCCTCCTTCTCCTTCTGCAGCAGGTCATTAAACAGGGCCACCACTGCGAGGGCCAGATCCTTGGTCTCAACTGACTCAGGGAGGCCGCGAATGCGAATGTTATTGCGCCTGGCCCTGTTCTCCTGGTCGTCCTGGGATAGCATAAGCTGTTGAATCTGAACAGTGTGGTCATTGAGAATAGCTTCATGAGATTGCAATGTGGTTACAGTCTCCTCCACACGCTGCTCTACGTCCTCCAGCCTGTCAGTAACATCTCTGCGCAGCTCAGAGATCTCCTGCTTGTAGGATCTCTCCATTCGCTGAACGCAGGCCTCAAAGTCATGCCTGGTAGGTAGGGCTTTAATGTAGGCCTCAAGATCCCAGCCCCCATAGGAGCGGTGAGAGTCTGGGGAGTGCCCGGCCGATCGGATGGAGCCAGTATCGGAATCGGGGGGGGAGCTCGCCCTCTGCCTGGTCTTCATACCTGTAGCTGAACGCTGCGAGGAGGCTCCGTGAGAGGCCACGTGGGATCCAGAAGGACGGGCCGTCGCCATCTTGGCTGGGGATGGGCCACGCTGCTCCGGCCGGATTTTGGCAAAGAAACGCTCGATTTCGCCGTCCCTGCCTGGATCGGTGTTGCGGTGAGTCTCACCCCCTCCCTTCCGTCCCATTACCGGAGTGTCTGGCGCGTCCGGGCTGTTGTTAGGGCCGTTATGCTGGCAGTGTGTGCGGAAGCTCCAGGCACAAGCGTCCTACTCCTCCATGCGCTAAGCCACGCCCCTCGAAGGACCAACATTAGACCACATACATACTATGAGATTTTCTGCATATTTTTGTCTTCAGATTTACCAAAACCATATATTGCAAGGGCCTGCCTCATTGCATACAAATTGAAACTCTTAGGCCACGTACACACGATCGAATTTATCCGCTGAAACTGGCCCGATGGACCGTTTAGCAGACAAATTTGATCGTGTGTACGGGCTAGCGGACATGTTTTACCAGCGGACAAATTTCAAAGCATGCTTTGACATTTTTTCCGCCGGCGACATGCGCCGAAGCATTTTATTTCCGGGTTTGGTGATGTGGCGGCGTCAACGTCACCACCACGTCACCGCGTCCTCAGTCCGGGGGGATTTTTGTCCGATGGTGTGTACAAAATCCGATGAGACATGTCTGCTGCAAATGGTCCGTCGGACATGTTTGAGCGGACATGTCTCATCGCGTGTACGCGGCCTTAAGGTTTGACCTCATATTATATGGTTTTGGTAAATCTGAAGACCAAAATCTGCAGAAAATCTAATAGTGTGTAGGGGCTTTAGGGTGAACCTTTTTTTCCACCCTGCAAAGCACACGTTCCCCTTCAAAGTACCTCCCATAAAGTCAACCTATTACTTTACCCATTCTGGGCATTGCAAAAGTTCACTTAATAAAAAATTGAAATACTGCCCATAGCAATCAATCTAAGCTCGTGTTTCACTTGGCATACAGGAACCAACTGCCCATCGTGGGTTGGAGCGCCACTTTTCTGCAGTTTTCCTTTCTTTTGGTTTCCATAAATCAATGCCGAATTTTTGGCTCAGGGTAAATAAAATGCCTTGTGTGATACAAAGGAATAAAAACGATGGCCACATTTATGTTTTCAGCATAAAAACTCCATTCTTTGACTTTTAAACTGTTCAATGTGAATTTTAAATGACTCAGCAAATGCATAGAACCTTGAAGGTACAGGTTCATAAAGATCTATGGAAGAACGGCAGCAATCGGAGTTCATGTAAATCAGATCTTTCAATACCCAGAAGAGCTACGGGTAACAAGGTACTCACAACAGAGGTAAAGACAGCCATACAAGCAGTTCCTTGTCTGTAGCACGCAGCATCGTTAGAAGCTGATTTCACACACAATCTAAGGAAAATCTCCTGAAGGCTGAAAGAATTAATGGGCCTGTCAGGAATATTCTCTTGTGAGCACACACGTGTTCCATATTTCCATGAGTTTACATGCATTAACTCTTTCCCACAAAAACGGGTTTACCAACTTGTATTGTGATACAAAGGGGTTGATTTACTAAACCTGGAGAGTGCAAAATCTGTAGTAGCTCTGCATAAAAACCAATCGGCTTCCAGGTTTAATTGCCAAAGCTTAATTGAACAAGCTGAAATTGCACCAGATTTTGCACTGTCCAGTTTTAGTAAGTCTCCTTCATTGTGTTCTTTTGGAAAGTCTTAGGGCCAGATTCAAGACGCCCGCCGTAAGTTTGTGCGGGCGTAGCGTATCTTGTTTACGATACGCCGCCATAAATTAGCGAGGCAAATGCTGTATTCACCAAGCTAAGTTACGGCGGCGTAGCGTAAATGGGTCGGCGTAAGCCCGGGTAATTCAAATGTGAATGAGGTGGGCGTGTTTTATGGTAATGTGTTGTGACCCACGTTTTTTAAGGTTTTTTTTAACTGAGCATGAGCCGACCTTGGATGTATCCCAGTGCGCATGCTCCAAATTATGACGCTACGACGCATTGTTTTCGACGTGAACGTAATTGACGTAAATCCCCATTCACGGACGAGTTACGCAAACGACGTGAAATCTGAAAAATTTGACGCGGTCCCGACGTCCATACTTAACATAGGATGTGCCATCCTTTTGGTGGTTTATCTTTACGCCGGAAAACGCCTTACGTAAACGGTGTAAATTCACTGTGTCGGGCGGGCGTACGTTCGTGAATAGGCGTATCTCGCTGATTTACATATTCTAGGCGTAAATAAGCGGGAACGCCCCTAGCGGCCATCTTAAAAATGCAATTACACTGCTCGTATCTTAACTCAATCCCGGCGTATCTTGTTTTCTGAATACAGAAAAAACATACGCCGGCGCATCTAAGAAGTTATGCGGCTTATCTAGAGATAAGCCGCGTAACTTCTTACTGAATCTGGCCCTTAACCACTTAAAGACCGCCGCATGTACATTTACGTCGGCAGAATGGCACCGACAGGCACATCAACGTATATATATACGTTGGTGCCTTGGGAGGGTTCGGTGGTCCGATCGAACCCCCCCCCCCCCGTACATGCGGCGGTCCGGTTACCTGGCCGAGCGATCCGGGATGAGGGGGGCGGCGGTTGGTTTTTGTCCTCCCCCTCCGGATCGCTCTCAGCTAATCCACGCGCTCCCCCTGCGTGTCATTTCCTCCTCCTGTGTAAACACAGGAAGGAGGAAGTGATGTGATCGCTCCCTCTGCGTTTTTTTTGACCACCGATGAGGAGAGATCACATCACATAGTAAGTGTACACAACAGCACACTGACACACAGACGCATAGGAACATTTAACCCCCCCGATCGCCCCCCCACCCCCTCCCCCCTGTCACTGAATGCAGTGATTATATGTATGATCACTGCAGTTAGTGTCAGTGTGACAGGCAGTTAGTGTTGGGTTCAGGGTAGCCCCCTACCCCCCCTAATAAAGTTTTAACCCCTTGATCACCGCCCTAGTTAACCCTTTCACTCCCTATTGCCAGCGCCACTAAGCGATCATTTTTCTGAACGCTGTATTAGTGTCGCTGTTCCCGCTAGGTAGCTAATTTTTTTTTTATTGCAATTTTTTTTACTAAAGACATGTGGCTAAATAAATTTTGGCCTAAATGTTTAACTAAAATTTAGTTTATTTGATTTTTCTTTTAACAAAAAGTAAAAGATATTGATTTTTTTTTCAAAAATGTCGCTCTATTTTTGTATATAGCGCAAAAAATAAAAATCGCAGAGGTGATCAAATACCACCAAAAGAAAGCTCTATTTGTGGGAAGAAAAGGACACGCATTTTGTTTGGGAGCCACGTCGCACGACAGCGCAATTGTCAGTTAAAGGGGCAAGGTCATTTGGCAGCATTTTGGTCCGGGTCTTAAGTGGTTAAGATCCAATCTTTTCTGAGCTTTCAAATTAAACCAAAAAAGAAAAACCATACAAATGATCTAAAATGGTCTGCTTTAATTTTAACAATTGTAAAGTAAAAAGCAATCAAATTTGTAGACACAGATGGAATAGATCATGTGACTGAGATGGTAACCAGTAGCATTGTGTGCTTTGTATGATCTAGCAAAGTGATCCATCCAGCCTGCAGAATTTGGGCCTGATTCATACCCAAGTGATTTGAAACAATTTTCTAGAAGCTTCAACACTCTCCACGAGGGTCCCAGTGGTATCCTATGGTTTCTGGTCGCACCTGAGCATCATTGTCGCTCGAAGCAGTACATTTATTTAATACAGGTACTTATATGGCGCCATCAATTTGTGCAGCGCTTCACATATATACAGTGCATTGTAAAAGTATTCACACACCTTTAAATCTTCCACATGTTATCATGTTAAAACCAAAAACGTAAATGTATTTTATTGGGATTTTTATGTGATAGATTTTTATGTGGTAGACCAACACAAAGTAGCACATAATTGTGAAGTGGAAGGAAAATGATAAATGGTTTTCCAAATTTTTTACAAATAAATATCGGAAAACTGTGGAGTGCATTTGTATTCAGCCCCCTTTTCTTTGATACCCCTAACTAAAATCTAGTGGAATCAATTGCCTTCAGAAATCACCTAATTCGTAAATACAGTCCTCCTGTGTGTAATGTAATCTTAGTATAAATACAGCTGTTCTGTGAAGCCCTCAGAGGTTTGTTGGTGAACAAACAGCATCGCGAAGACCAAGGAACACACCAAACAGGTCAAGGATAAAGTTGTGGTGAAGATTAAAGCGGGGTTAGGTTACAAAAAAAATCCCAAGCTTTGAACATCTCACGGAGCACTGTTCAATCCATTATCTGAAAATGGAAAGAGTATGGCACAACTGCAAACCTACCAAGACATGGCCGCCCACCTAAACTGACAGACCGGGCAAGGAGAGCAATAATGGGAGAAGCAGCCAAGAGGTAACTCTGGAGGAGCTGCAGAGATCCACAGCCAGGGATGGACTGGCCATTGGGACTACAGGAAGTTTCCCGGTGGGCTGATGGCTCAGTGGGCCGGCTTCAGTGACAGTGGACCGCACACCCCCTTCTCCCTTCTGCCTAATCTTGTCCCATAAGGGGGGGCACCGAACTGATTCTTTGCCCCGGGTGAAATAATGTCTAGCTTCCCCACTGGTACTGCCTATAAGGGTACCAGTACCAGCCGTTCTACTCTAACAAAGTAGAAAGTCTAGTGGCTAGTGAAGGGGGAGAGGGGGCTTGGGTGGCCAGGGGGATGCGGGAGTAGTCCGGCCGCCATGGGACCGACCTGTTAAAGTAGGCCAGTCTGGATGAAGTCCAGGGACAAATTTCTGTCCCAGTCCAGCCCTATCCACAGCTCAGATAGACTAAACTATTAGTTGTGCACTCCACAAATCTGGTCTTTAAGGAATAGTGGCAAAAATAAAGCCATTGTTGAAAGAAATCCAGTCCTGTTTGCTGTTTGCGAAAAGCCATGTGGGGGAGACAGAAAACATATGGAAGAAGGTGCTCTGGTCAGATGAGACCAAAATTGAACTCTGGCCTAAAAGCAAAACGCTATGTGTGGCAAAAAACTAACACTGCACATCGCCCTGAACACACCATCCCCACTGTGAAACATGGTGGTGACAGAATCATGTTATGGGGATGCTTTTCTTCAGCAGGGGCAGGGAAGCTGGTCAGAGTTGATGGGAAGATTGATGGAGCCAAATGCAGGGCAATCTTAAGCCTCATACACACGATCGGACTTCCATCGGACAAATCTGTGGATTTTTGTCCGAAGGGCGTTATCCGTGAACTTGTTCTGCATACAGACAGAAGAACATTTTCAGCCAACATACACCAAACGATGTGGTTTTTCAGCTCTGTGCCGCCACCCTGTGGGCAACTTCTGCTATTGTTGTCTGATGTTTAGCAGTGGTTCGGAGCATGAGTGTTTGTACTTTTGATTTTATTAGGACGGATTTATTTACACACGATCGGACAATCCGATGGAACACATTTGTTGTCTGACAATTGGAGAGCATGCACAGCCAACATTTGTTGTCGGAAATTCCGAAAAATTCAGATGGAGCATACAGACAGGCGGTTTATCCGACACAACACGTCATCACACAATTGTTGTCGGAATATCTGATCGTGTATATGGGCCTTTAGACAAAAACCTGTTAAAGTCTGCAAAAGACTTTAGACTGGGGTGGAGGTTCACCTTCCAGCAAGACAATGACCCTAAACATACAGCCAGAGCTACAATGGAATGGTTCAGATCAAAGCATATTCATGTGTTAGAATGACGCAGTCAAAGTCCAGAACTAAATCTGAGAATTGAGAATCTGTGGTAAGATTTGAAAATTGCTGTTCATAGATGCTCTCCATCCAATCTGACAGAGGTTGATCTATTTTGCAAAGAAGAATAGGCAAAAATTTGATTTCTTGCCTCTCCTTCACCTAGTAAGTAGCTTCCTTTGGCCAAACAAAAACTTAAAAAAAAAATTTTTTTTTTTATAAACACATATAGAAAAACAATGTAGAAAATATAGAAAATGTTAAAAAAAAAATCATGCTCAAGTGTGAATGTCACGTACCTGTATGAGGGCCTGAGGTGACAAGGATGTACTCCTGCACTATTCCTGTCTGAGCAACCGTGGAAGTTGGGACAGGTCCTGCAAGGCGATGGAAGGGCACAGGAGGTCACAGGAAGCTGGAATTGAAGACTGGAAATTGGGAAGGCTGGTAACAGATAAGCAATATTACAGCGGGCAGGCCGGAGTTCACCAAAATCAGTTATGAGCGGAGGTGGGTTAAAAGCTGGGGAAAAAAAGGATTGACAAAGAGCTAACACTTTGTCTGACCATACCTTAAAGTAAAAGTTTGTCGAAAAAAATAAAAATTCTCTACAGCTTTAGTTACATTTCTAACCTGTAATAAAGTAAGTCCTATGATGTGCATGCTGCTGGATTCTGTCAAAATCTTCACTGAAGTACTGCCTTGTCCTCTTCCTGTTGCTGCATTTTACTCCTGTGGGATTTACCAGCTTTGGGTCTATGGGTTCAGCTACAGAATTTTGTAACTGATCAGACTTTCCACCATTTACAGATCCTGTTACAGATATTGTAATCATTGAAAGAATTGCCCCCCTCCTGCCCTCTCCCCATTGGATCAGCCCCATAGACCTGAAACTGTTAACTTCCACATAGCCGGACGTTTAGCAACAGGAAGAGGACAGGGCATCCCTGGAGATTTCTACAAAATCCAGCAACCTGCACATTGCGTAACATACTTCATGACAAGTAAATAATGTAACAAATTTATCGGGGTATTGCGCGCTCCTGCGTATAGCGTGCACCTCTAAAGTTGCCCTGAACTTCCTGTAAAAAAAAATGTTATAACATTTTATTACTTACAGTATTGGTGTCTTGCCCGGGGTCCATCGTCCGGTCCGGCGTCCGTCTGCAGCCTCGGTGGTGTCCTCCCGGCTTCTCCAGCGCTATTCCAAGATGAAATCACTGCTTCCCGCGCTCAGTTTGAAGCCTCCGCCGACATATACCGACATATACTTGGCCACGCTCGGCTTCTCACGCATTAACGTCACAGAGTGTGACTACGAGCGAAGCCGAGCCTGGCCGAATGTACCCGAGTGTACTGCACTCGGTATATGTCGGCGGCTTAGTTCAAACTGACCGCGGGAAACGGGTATCGGCGTATATCGCGCACCCACCATTTTCCCCCTTATTTTAAGGGGAAAAAAGTGCGCGGTATACGCTGATAAATACGGTAATTAAAGCTGTAGAGAAAAAAAATTTTTTAGCTAAACTTTATCTGACAAATTATTTGTATTTCAGTTTGTATTTTGTAGTTCAGTGTTTCCCTCAAAATAAGCCTGGGTCTTATATTCATTTTGGCAACAAAAGACACAGTAGGGCTTATTTTTGGGGTAGGGCTTACCATGTAATCCGATTTCTTCTCTGCCCATCTCCCTCGCTGCCTGTCAGGAATCCTCAGTGTGAACCAAGTTAAAATGCTTTGTAAAATCCTATAATCCACTCTATTACAGTATTATATAATGTACAATGTGTTTGTTTCTGTAATATAAATGTGCCAAATACCTTTGTTCTAGCACCGCTTGGTACTCCCGTAACCCACCGGAGCTCTCTTCCCCAGTCCGAGCACTGCAGAGGGGGGGCTGTACCGAAGGTATTTGGCACAATTTATAATACAGACACACACACATTGTACATTATATACTCCAGAAATAGAGTGAATTATAGGATATTACAAGCATTTTTAACTATTACTAGTTATTTTCAGGAGGGCTTATATTGCAGCTCTCCTGGAAAATAATGCTAGGTTCTATTTTTGGGGAAACATGGTACTTACACCACCCTGACAGGCAGTGGAGCCAGGCAGATGACACCACTTTCCATGTTTCAGTTATAGGATTACATAGAGGTCTCCTTTCCAACCCCTAGCCTGTTAATTGAACAATGAAAAAAAGCAAGAGACTGAGGAAGTCATCCTTCTGCTCACTCTGCTCTGTTCTCCAGTCAGCATGCCCATTGTCAGAATATATGCATGCCTAGGGTGACCACATTTCCAAACTATCATTCAGTGACACCCTCCCTTCCCACAAAATAAGCTGTAACAAATCACAGCACAGTGATTGTACACAAGAGACGGGATTTATGATTTCTCTAATCACAAGCAGGGGGCGGGGATTGTGCTCCTCCAGGGCAGGCATTCCCGGGCAGGACAAGTACTGTCAGTGAGTAAAGCGGTGATGTGGCGGCCTTTTTTGGGGGCATCAGATTGTCCCGGGGGCGGCTGTGTCAGTTTCATTCCGGGACACTGTATTGTCCTGGAATGAAGGTGCCTGGGACAGACCTGCAAAATGTGGGACTGTCCTGGGCAATCCAGGACACGTGGTCACCCTATGCATGCCGCACATTCATTTGGCCCCAGTCTTGTTCTTACTCCTCCCAGTCTGAGGCTGCATTCACACTATAATGCGGCGTATTTTGCCGCGACAAATTGTGGCGTATTGTACCGCAATTTGCCGCGACAAAACAGGTCGTTTTAACCTTTTTTTCTTTTACAAAACATTGTTGTCTATGCCGAACGCCGAAAGCCGCCTGAAAAAAAGGGTCCGTGACTTGTTTTGAGCTTTAGGCGGCGTTCGGCGTGGAGATGTGAACCATCTCCATAGACAACAATGTTAAATCACCCCTCCAGCGGCACGAGCGCCGGGGGCGTAAATACGCCAAGGTGTGAATGGAGCCTGAATGCTGCTGCACAGGATATCACAGAAGACTAACATGAAGTCAAATTCAAGTACTTAGACTAGTTGAATTCAAAATAAACTGATTTATGAATGAACGCATTTCTGCATTAATAAGTGCTTTTATATTTGGCGTTTAGTTTTAGGGTCATTGTCGAGGATCTTCTCAGCATGTCTGCATTTTTACACAGCACAGCTCACCGCACCCTTGTTGCTACATAGAGTTGAGTGAAATGTCATCTTGTGCCATTGCAATAATGTTAAAAAATAGGTAAACAATAGATGCATTGTAACAAGGCATTGCACTGCTCCCTACATAAGATGTACCGGTGGAGACGCTTTACACCAGGGATCCTCAAACTACGGCCCTCCAGCTATTGTGGAACTACATATACCATGAGGCATTGCAAAACTCTGACATTCACAGACATGACTAGGCATGATGGGAATTGTAGTTCCTGAACAACTGGAGGGCCGTAGTTTGAAGACCCATGCTTTACACGGAGCATAACACGTCCTAGCTGGTGTGATATGTCCTAGGGACTTTTCCTGACAAAATGTCTTCAATCCGCTGATGTTCAGCACAGCAAGGCCACGTACACACGTTCAGACCGGTCCGATGAAACTGGTCTGCAGACCAGTTTCATCTGACCAATTCGATGGTGTGTACGGCCTCCCGGACCGTTGTCCGTCGGAACAAAGTTTTAAAACATACTTTAAAATCTGTCCGACAGACACCTGTCTGTCGGACAGATTCGATGGTTAGTACGACAAAGCATCGGACCAAAAACCCGCGCATGCTCAGAATCCATTCGACGCATGCTTGGAAGCATTGAACTTGTTCTACGTCACCGCGTTCTGGTCTGATCGGATTTTTGGTCCGATGGTGTGTACACACATCAGACCATCAGACCACTTCAGCGTGGTCCGATGGAAACGGTCCGTCGGACCAGTTTCATCGGACCAGTCTGATCGTGTGTACGTGAACCCACATCTCCTCTCAGGGTCCCCCAAACAACTTCAGGCAACCGTCACCCTTGAAGAAACCGCACAAACCAGCCCAATTCCTAACTAAATTAGATTAAAATAAAATAGTTAGGGAAAAAATGAGGTGACAATTCCATGAGGGATCTTCTTTATTTTGTGGCACTGACAAGTAGTGATGGACTTGGGTATGTTCGGATTGAGCCCGCAAGGAAGCCGTCACTGCACACCGCTAATCATAGACAGTGAGGCATTTCCCGACCAGCTGCTGTACATACAGTAAAACCTTGGATTGTGAGTAACGCGGTTTATGAGTGTTTCACAATACGAGCTGGTGATGCTCGGAGAAGCTCGGGAACACTTGAACACGGTCGTTTTTTGCGATAAAAAAAAACGACTTTTTTGTGAAGTAAAAAACGCTTTTTGAAACGTCATTTCAAAGACTGTTGCCTAGCACACCATTCTTTTCACAAAAAACGGGTTACGTTCACCACACTTTTCCATTGAAGCGCTTCATAACTAGGGGCATGCGCGGGTGAAAAACGTTGTTTTAAACAACGTTTTTGCTACACACGGTGACTTTTTGTGAAACAAAAAACAACGTTTTGAAAAACGACACAAAAAATTCAAGCATGTTGGAATTTTTTTTTGGTCGTTTTTTTTAAGACAAAAAACGACGTTTTGCCCACACACGATCAATTTAAATGACGTTTTAAAAAACGACGTTTTTTTTCATCGCAAAAAACGACCGTGTGTACGCGGCATCAGTTTCTGAGTGTCAAAACGTCTCCAAGTGTCTCCGAGCACCTCTGAGTGGTCTCCAAGCGTTTGAGTGTCTCCGGTGACCCCCCTTCTGGCCACATGCGGTGCTGCATACACTATTAGTGACACTGGAACAAATTATCAGAGTTTCCATTGATTCCTATGCAGAAACTCACTTTGATATACAAGTGCTTTGGATTACAAGCATGCTTTTGGAACGAATTATGCTCGTAATCCAAGGAACTAGTGTATACATGCTGCCTAAGATTGACAGTGTACAGTGCCGGCTTCCATGCTTGCTCGAATCTGAACACACCCGATTAGCAAATCACTACTCATTGGCAACTTAATTTTTTTCTCACTGTGCTGCAAGAGAAGTGACTGCAAATAAGTGCAAAACAACGTGCCTGTACCTGTACGTTGCTTTGAATTTGCCGCCATGCGGCCGCGTGCGTGCCTGCGGTGAGCTCCGTGACCATGCCCGTGGGACTTGCGGACTCAATGTCCGCCATTGTCCAGCGATCTTGTCACGGAGCTGCAGAACGAGGAGATGTAAACAAGGCATTTTCCTGTTCTGCCTAGTGACAGGACAGTGCTCTACTGCTCCCTGTAGCCGAGCCCGCCCACAGTTAGAATCATTCCCTAGGATACATTTAACCCCTTCATCGCCCCCTAGTGTTTAACCCCTTTCCCTCAGTGTCATTTACACAGTAATCAGTGCATTTTTATACCACTGATCGCTGTATAAATGACAATGGTCCCAAAAAAGTGTCAAAAGTGTCGGCGCCGCCGCCATTACTAATAAAAATAATAATAATAAAAATGCCATAAAACTATCCCCTATTTTGTATACGTTATAACTTTTGCGCAATCTAATCAATATATGCTTATTGCGATTTTTTTTACCAAAAATATGTAGAAGAATACGATTCGACCTAAACTGAGAAATACATTTGTTTTTTATATATATTTTTGGGGATATTTATTATAGCAAAAAGTAAAAAATATAGCTTTTTTTTCAAAATTGTCGCAATTTTTTTTGTTTATGGCGCAAAAAAAAACCGCAGAGGTGATCAAATACCACCAAAAGAAAGCTCCATTTGTGAAAAAAAATAAGTAAGTGTTTGGGTGCAACATCGCACGACCGCGCCATTGTCAGTTTAAAGCGACGCAGTGCCGAACTGCAAAAAGTGCTCTGGTCAGGAAAAGGTTAAATTCTTCGGGGCTGAAGTGGTTAAGATTTCTATGTCTTTTTTTTTTTTGTTCCAATAGTTTTTATTATTTTCCAAAATAGCATACAGTACATTATGCTCAAACATTCATCATAAGATTGTTGAAACAGGGATGCAATATACATCGTGCTCCGTGGCTCTTATCACATACTTAATAGCAAAACCTATTAAGAAAGGTTATATCATGGCCAGAGAGGCTTCCTTGTCTCCTGATAGCATCCTTCAAACCAAATAGTCTCCCCTCTCTCTATCATGATTGTGTAGTCGAACCATCACCTGGAACTTTGGAAGTGGTTA
Organism: Rana kukunoris; assembly: GCA_029574335.1. Taxonomy (NCBI): domain Eukaryota; kingdom Metazoa; phylum Chordata; class Amphibia; order Anura; family Ranidae; genus Rana; species Rana kukunoris. The sequence continues at coordinate 472,759,320 of CM056051.1, read as the reverse complement.
AGATTTAAAGAGAAAGTAAATCCTGATGGGTTTTACTTCCTCTTTTTCCCCTGCAAAGTAAAAGCATAATGGGCTAGTATGCATTGCAAACTAACCCATTATGTGTCACTTACCAGCAATCGAAGCCCGCGCTGTTCCCGCTGGTGGGCGCATCTGCATTCTTTGCCCCTCTTTCTTCCGGGGCCGCAGACTCCAGCTCTGTGACTGGCTGGAGTCACATGACACCACTCGTAAACGGCGTACGTTTAGGCAGTGGCGTAGCGTGGTTTGTCAACGCCTGGGGTCAACGCAAGTAATATGCACCCCCTGACCCATGGACTTACCTATTTTCAGCTATTTCCAGTCTGGTCACATGATCCATTATTTGAGACAGCGGTGGCTGTAGGGAAAAGGAGAGTGTGCTTGATAATGACTGGATAAGCCTGGAGTGGTGACATCATGCATATGTTCCTATGTCCCATCTGTTGTTGGCGCTCCCTCCTCTTCACACTCGTGACAGCGCCCCTCTAAATTTTGCGCCCGGGGCGGTGGTCTCCCTCGCACCCCCCACGCTACACCACTGCCTATAGGTAAGACTTATTATAGGCTTACCCATAGGTAAACTTATGCATTGGGTATACAAACACTTTAAATTGCAGGTGTAGCCCTGGCCTAGTTTCTACTAGACATGTGCAGACTGGAATATTTTGTTTCCTTTTTTTTTGTTTTCGTTTGGAAAATAAATTTATTTAGTTACTATTTATTTAATAACTCGAATATTCGGCAAACGGAATATTGCACGATTATCTTCTCCGCCCTTCTTTTGCATCAGAGCCAATCAGAATAACTTGAATATTCGGCAAAAGGAATATTGCGCGATATTCCTTTTGCCGAATATTCAAGTTATTCTGATTGGCTCTGATGCAAAAGAAGGGCAGAGAAGATAATCGCACAATAGGAATATTGCGCGATTATCTTCTCCGCCCTTCTTTTGTCCCCTTATTCTCCTTTCTTTTAAGTAGAGTTACTGTAGAGTTAGTGTTTAGTGCATATTAGTTTAGTAATACAGGAAATGATCTCCGTTTATGAAAATTTCGCAATCATTTTCGCATTAGCGAAATTTCGCAAATTTTTTTTTGGATAAAATATCACGAATATTCGATATTAGCGAATATTCGCGAATATTCTTCTATATATTCGCGCAATGTCGCGAAATCGAATATGGCGTATTCCGCTCAACACTAGTCACCAGTGCAACCACTGAACCCTCAATCCATAACCACCACACCAGCTACAATAATGCAGTGCAGACACGAAAACTGTGTGTTACACAATAGTGTAAACAGGTAGAATAATTATGGATTTATTAGCATTTATTAGCATAAGGGTGCCAACACACAGCCCCATGCCATCTGCATTAAGCAATCCGCATTCAAATTTATTGAGTTTATTTTCTCAATTAGTGCAATGCAAACACAATGCATTGTAACTGCAGAATAAAACTGTCATGTACATAACCTTAAACCACTTTTCTATAAGCTATAACTTAGCAATGTAATTAGGATTAAGGAAAAGTCACCTATCGCAGCAGTTACTGGGCGGCATTTAGTGATGGGCACTGGGCTGGAACTAATATTTATTGCTAATTGCAGGGTATCAGGTCACTGTGACAGATTGGGTCTGTCTGCGGGAATTTATCAAGGCTGGATGCATTTATCTGTGCGACCTGCTGCCTTCTGTCAATCCACGTGTGTTAGGGCCTCCAGCAATGACTGGGTTAACAAGTTTAACACCATAGAAATAACAGAGTAGTGAGTGTGGTGCTCAGTGAGGGAGAGGCATGCCTGGGATTCCACTGTCTGGGCTCTGGTCATTAATTGTGCTAGTGAATGGTTGGCAGGTCAGCTGTGAATACACTCACTTCCTCTACTAGTTCAAGTGAAATAGGGAGTAGAGCTGGCTGGCCGGGGAGCTGTGTGAACTGTTGTGACATCTCAACGCAAAATAAACATTACTGATACAGCAGGAACAATGTGGTGTCTATGTCAGCTTTGCCTAATGACAGGTTCACTTTAAAGTGCATTTCAACTTTTCCAGCCAGATTGGAATAACACATACAAAACCAACGGGCTAGAGAAGACCCAAAAAGAGTGGTCACTCCACAGGATCATGTAGTATTGACAAAATGCTTTGTTAGGCCCCTTTCACGCAGACAGACCATTCAAGTCTGCCTGTCTGTTTTTCGCAATCGGACCATCTATTGCTCTCTATGGGACAGCGGATGTCAACGGGCATGACACCCGTCAACATCCGATCCACTAAAAACAGATCTGTTCTCCATCCGTCTGATGGCTCAGATTGGATGACAGTCAGGTGGAACTGGACAGGCGGTCCGTTTCCATCTGACAGTCCATAGAGGACAACAAGATCCTCTGCTGAGCAGGCAGATCCGCTTGCGGACTCCACCAGTGTGAAAGGGGTCTTACAAAATAAAATAAAAAATCACAAAAATATAAAAGACACCCTAGTACCAAGTTAAAATTAACAATTTTGTCAATAACCCAGAAAGCAGATGTTAGCACCAAGCTCCCCATCCATACACACCCCAGTATATCTAAAGCAGAAATTGCAGTATATTGGCTCTGTTGAGTCTTGGTGACCCAGTAGTTCCCATTACCAGTGCCGCCGTACCCCATCTAGACGTGTTCGGATTGGCCTGACTATTTTAATAACAATTTCTACTCTATGTGAAAAACCTTTTTTTCAGTCGAGGCACCCTTTAAAATGATGGACAGTCTCGAGGCACCCCATTCTAAATGTAAAAAAACGATTCTAATAGCTTTACACAATGCAGCAACATCCACACGTAGGACACCCAACGTTACAGGCGATGTATTCTTCCAAAGCAAATACACTTTTACACACTGGTACTAGTATTCCAATGTTTCTCTTCTCCCTCAATTTATCTCCATCAGCCAGCTAATGTTACCCCAGTACTGAGGGAGGGGGGCACAGGAGGGTCAAACAAGAATGCTGTGGAGGCAGCAGACATCCTCCTTATTAACTAAAGTAAATCATTTTTAGGATGCCAGTGTCTAGAAAGACTTTGTGTAACTAAAAGTCAGGTTTGATCCACCTGCTGGCTTGTATACAATTTTTGATAAATGTTTATGTATTTTGCCAAGGCACCCCTGAAGAAACCTCAAGGCATCCCAGGGTGCCTGGTCACCCTGGTTGAAAAAGGTTGTTCTAGAGAACACTCAGCAGGCAGAACTAATCAATGCCCTAGGCGTAAGGGAAAACCCAACAATTTCAGATATCAATAACAATAATAACTCAGCTGGCTACAGCCTGGCTGCCCAGAAAATTTGGAAGCACTCCAGTGTATGGCAGAAGCCCTCATTCATATAGTGAATATTATTATTACATATATAAACCCAACGCATATTTCCTGAAAATATTGCATGGCCTTTGGCCTTTTGTATGCTATCTCTGTTGGTATTTACTGTGTCTTGCTATTTTTACCTATTTAGAGGATTTTAGTAAGTTCCTGAAGAAGTGTGTTAGAGGCGAAACATGTTAAACTGGATTCAGAGCTGGACCTACCCATCCCAGGCTGTAGCCACTCCCGTTCATTGAGTGCCCAAGGGCACAGTATAGTGCTACCATCTCTTGAGACAGTCAGGTGGGCCAGATTTTATTAGGGGTTGTAAGTTATACCAGCTAATTTTGTATTGTGTTTCTTATCTATATATCCTAATGTTGTTTTTAATGTGCATGATAAATAAAGTAAAACACTTTTAAACAATTTGTAGTTATGGTGTCTACAAAGTCTGCTTTCTCTTTGTAAATTTATTTTCTGCAATTTCTGTAAATAACATGCCTGGGGAATGCTCTGGACCTGCCTTTGCAGTGGCACATCTGTACAATGTATACAGGTCCCTGCTACAGAAAAACTGATATTTACAAAAATACTTGTACTGCCAGAAGATGAAGAAAGTGGCTTTTCTGTGCAATACAGTAGCACAGAGCAGGTAAGTATAATCTCTTTTTTTTAACCTCTTACTGCCCCAGTAACCAATATGTGTGGTGACAAAAAGCTGGGCTTTAACGCCTGTACACCCTACATATGCGTTGCTCTATGGGCAATGTTTATGTGCCGGGAGTATGTTACCAGCACAAAGACTGAGCTGCCGAAAAAGGCACTTGATCGCAGGAAAACATTGGTATCGGCAGGACCAGCTTTCAGATTATGTGACCCCTGTGACATACAATCACAGTGGTCACATGATTGCCAATCCTTCCCACCCTCCTGAATGGTAAGAACTTTTAAATGGGAAGTCAGGACAGGTGAAAAGGAGTTAAAAAAATTGCCTATATTATCACTTTAGGCTGTTTGTTTCTTTAAAGTTATAAATTGTTTGTCTTCTTGTTAAATTGTAAGAAAAGTTTACTGTGGGGATTTAACTCCACATAACGTGTGTTTCAGGGGTGTTGCTAGGTCTACAAAAGATCTGGGGCTAGAGCCCATAGCAATGAAGTAAAGAAAGTCATAAGCTTGGTCGAGCATACACATGTATATAATACAAGTGGGTGCATTACAATTGGGTGCAATGCTATGCAGACTATAGAAAAAAAACTTTTTACCTGCAAAAAATGTTCATTTATTATTATTTTTATTTATTTTTTAAAGGAGAAAGAGAGAGGGGGAGAGAGACACAGAGACACAGAGAGAGAGGGGAAAGGGAGAGAGAGAGGGGAGGGAGAGAGAGGGGAGATTGAATATACCTAGATTCCAGCAGCACATTAATTCATCTGCCCCAGCCACGGCCGTTCTCCTGCTGCTGCTGCCCTCAGGCATTTCACTCCGCAACCTGCAGGTAACAGTTCAGTGGACGGCCCCAAAAAAAATGTGGCTGCTGATTGGCCTTTCTTTTTACTCAAAGGTAAGCTCTGAGCCAAAGGCGGCCCCAGGGTACTGAGTGCAGATGGCCTACGGGAGATTTCTTAGTAGGCCAGTACGGCCCTGATAGCAATGTTGCAGAGACTCGGGGCTATGGGCCCCAGATTCGGGGGCTATAGCCCCAGAATCCACCCCCTAAGGACTCCACTGGTGTGTTTATTTATGGGTAATTTTATGGGTGGGATTGGGGTGACCTGGCAGTGTAAATGGAGGTAGCTGAGTACATCTATGATACCCTAAGCTAGCCATATATTATACAATTTTCTTCTTTAATTTCCTTTGGATTTATCTTTAACTATGTAGTGCATGGGACCTACCTGATTGCATACAAATTGAAAGTGTTTAAGTTTGACCTCATATTCTATGGATTTGGTGCTAAATCTAAAGAAAAATTGTACAAGAAAATTGTATAATATATGGCCAGCCTTAGTCAAGAAGATAGGAAATGTCACATTTGTTTTCTGTGCAAATTTGTCCTGAGATAGCTGCTATGGTAAGCAGCAGCATGCAGCAACATGACAGGAGGTATTTTGTTATCTGTGAAGCTCCTGGACAAGAAACACTTCTTCTGTGCTTCTATGCTCCTTCTAAATCTCTAAATGTACAGATAACCTCTTCATGCATGCTGTTGAATTGAACCCAATGTATGTCATTTAGGTACAATGGCTTTTAAAGTTTTAAAGTTGCCAGTACATATACTATGGTTTAGCGTACCTTTCCAAAACACTGGAGATCGTTGTCTTTTCCTCTACCCCATTCTTTATGTGGTGCGTGGTATTCTCAGTTTCCGGACACTGTCCCAGTGGGAGTGCAGCTGCAGGTGGTAGTGGGAGAATTGGCACTGTCAAATCTTTAAAGGAGAAGCCTTGATAATTTTTCTAGAATATTTAACACATGTGAGGGTTGAAGCAGATGTGCTATTGCTGCTGCAAATCATTGGGGCATGGACAAGGAGTGCTGGAACCTAGAACACCAGGCCATCTTCAGAAGTCAGATCAAGCCTGCAGTGAGGCTCAATGCATGCTGCAGTCTGTAGCCAATGGAGGTAGGGTGGTAAGGGGAGCATGGAAGAATTATAGGTCTGTGCTAATCTTAAGTGGACCTAAACCCTCACTTCATACCACCTCCGTTCAGCAATACCCACTGCTCTTTCATATTAGAGTTACTAGGTATTACGAGGTATGTCCAGAATATAATGAAAATGAAGTTCCTATGCTGGAGAAGTGCTTCTGTGAAGAGAGAAGCTGGCCATGGTCACTTGGAGTGGGATGGCAGGTATACTGTACGTTTTAACACTAATCAGTTGCATTCCAGCCCTGTCAGAGTCAAGATATCAGGATATTCTTTTTTGTAACACCCTGTTCAAGTGCCTCATTTTAAACAAAATGCAAGAGAGCTTGGAACAGCGGTATGCAATAAAATTTTGTGAAAAATTTGGGTAAAAGTTCATCAGAAACGTTGGAAATGGTGAAGAAAGCTTATGGAGTAGCTGTGCTGTCATCTACACAAATGTACCAATGGCACAAGGCCTTCAAGGAAGATGCAGTGAGGTCTGTTATCAACTATGACCAACTTCTCACTATCAGAATGATTGCAGAGGAAAAGTGAATTACCAAGTCAATTGTTCATGAAATCGTGACTCAGGATTTGAACATGAAGAGTGTGAGCAAAACTTGTTCCAAAGAACTTATCACCTGATCATCAGAAAGAACACCGTCAACTCATTTGCCAAGACCTGTTGGCTAGTTTGGAAAGACAGCCTGATTTTCTGAGTCACGTGATCACGGGAGATTAATCCTGGGTGTTTAAGTTCGCCTGATCCCAAAAAAGCTTGAACGAGCAAATCAAATCAAAAGTCAAACGCCATTCTAGTTGAAGACTTCCGCTATAAAGAATGAAAACGTTGCTGGGACCATTGTGTACACTCACAAGGTGCAATTTTCATTTACTTTCATTACTTTCTGGACACACTTTAAAGTCTAGCAGCTGCAGCCAGACAGAGCCCAGGGTGGTGGTACATGAGTATCTAAAAACATGTTAGAGCAATGTGGGGTGTTCTATAGTTGTTGCTGTGTTGACCCTTTGTGTGTGAACATCTTTGCCTGCGGTTTGCAACTATTCAAAACTGTGTTTTTGCCTATATGTATATAAGTAAATAGATTTTTGTACTTTTTAAAAAATAAACATTTAGTACAGACTGTACTCATGACACAGAGGTCACAAATTGCTATAGAACTTCTAAAGCAGAGGCTGTTTGCCTTCAGACTCTCTGACTGAAACTTTGTACTAGGTAGCACAAAAACATACTTTTTTTTCTGCAGAAAGGGCTTATACAACACTGCTATATATTTTGTTTAACTCAGTTGCAGACTCTCATTAATTTAACCTTGCATGCTTCATTCAACTACAGTAGACCTTACTACAAAGCATGTAGAAATTACCTACAGATCAGAATTTGCCTGAGCTGTCCTGGGTTTGGGAATGAAGACGAATGATCTTCGGAAGATTGATCTCTTGTGTGCAGATGCAGGAATCTTTGGCAAGGTGAATTTTGTGCCCTACCCCATACTTCCCTTCAGGAATGTTGGCATCTCTGCTACTGTGGAAGTATACATGCCAAGTCAAGGAATGAGTCCTGTCACTCCGCAGTCTGCTGAGCAGCAGACTTGGCATGTCTTTGGCTGCCTCAAGGCAAACAAATTTAGCCTCCATCACCCCTGCTGTGTAGCTAATTCAAAGGCAAGAGATTATGTATATATGTGTGAATGTCTTTTGATCTTTTGTTTTGCTGTTTCTCGTTGTTTATATCAATTAGGGGGACTGTTCTTTCCAGAATCACAAATGCAGCAGAAGGTGTAGGTTCAGAGAAAATATTGGATTGCCCAATCACTAGACAAGAATTTGCGGGCACAGAATTAATCAGAAGGGGGTTCTGATAAGATAAGGATCCAAAGTTGCACACACAAGCAGCCTAATCAGCAGTAGAGTTCCTCTAATGACTTATGTTGCCTAATATGGGAGGCTAACTGGATATCTGAAAAGATCTATCATGTCCTCAAAAGTCAGCAGTGGTCCATACACCAATTAGTAACAGAAAATGTTTGTTGTTTTTTGTTGTCTAAAACCCAGGCGTTAAAAAAAAGTGATCACCTACACCCCCAACCTTAAATAGAACTAAGAAAAGAAAAGGAGAAGCCGGACACCAATGACATTATTTGGCTCACTAAAATGATATTTAACCATAAAAGCATCACAGCTCATTCCTGCCTCGAGACCCCCTCTCTGACATATTTCATGTAATGGGCTTACTCATAGAGCGTTTCTTTTATGGCTGAATAAAATTGTGTGTTTAGAGCCAGAGGGAATTGGGTTTCTACAGCAAGGTTTCACTATATTGTATATGGGCTGTATGTGATCAGTCACACAACCACCATTATACATTTGGATTGTAAAAGAAGATGGGGAGAAATTGCAAATAATGTCCAAGGTGATTTATAGCCTCTGGACTTTAACTATGCAAGGTATCAGCACTGATATCTATGCTTCTGTGTTGCAAATGCCCATGTTGCCTAAGGGCTAAAAAAAAAATTCTCTAAAGACACTTGTGCATTTCACAGACTCCTTCCCCTGCTTAAATGCATCTGTGCCCAGACTATGGATGTTATGTAGTCACATATTAATAATAAGCAGCAAGAGAGTTTCAAAACAAGCCCCCTTTTAGCTGAAGGCACTGTGGAGAAATTCATCCTAAAAGTTCATAGTAGCAGTTAAATGATAGCTCTTCTCCCCTTATTTTTTTCTGGCAGCAGTGAATAGGCAGCTGACCAATCTTCTAATGTAGACAAACAGCAGGAGCTTTATATAGTTAGAGATCAACTTAATCTGACTTGTTAGTCTCTGTTTTGAAAGTTTTGTAGCATAAACTACTCCACAGTACGTGCAGCTAGAGAGGTCAGTGGTGGCTTGTTTTAAAGCTCTTTTAGGGATATGTTTATAAAGGTAGCTAGGAAGGGGGGTTATAACAGATGGCTGATCCATTATTTTATGAACCTCTGACCACCCACATACAATTTTGTAAGAAGGTTCATGTGGAGACGTGGGAAAGTAGTAGCCTGAACACAGGTCATGGCATAAAGGCAGCACTCTTCATTATGAGCCCCACTTTTCCCTAACTGGTATTAAACTTGACTCTTGGGTTCTGTTGCTTAGTTCACTCCTCTGGCTGAACACTATAGGCATCAGGTGTTTGATGCACTTCACTTCTTGAATAGCATTTCCAAGCTGGTGGCTAGGGATGAGCTTTGCGTTCGATACGAACGTATGTTCGACTCAAACAATGTTTGTTCGTACATTCGACAAAATTCAAACAAAATCGGTCGTTCGCGCCAAATTCGAGTGATGCAAAAAGGCCCATAATTCACTGCGGCATTGCGCGCTGGTGATTGGCCAAGCATGCTGTATGTCCCGCATGCTTGGCCAATCACAGCGCGCAAAAAACGATGAGCCATAATTGGCCAAAGCCTCAGGGCGTGTAGTGTGTTCCAGCTTGTTAATGAAAGCAGTCAGAGAGACAGAGAGATTGTCTTTTTAGATAGCTAGATAGAGCAGGCAGACATGCTAGTCAGTTTAGCTTAATGTTACAGTGTGTAGAGGATATATATACATCCCTAGGAGTTGTACATATATTTATACACTGTATAGCTTAGATAGATCAGTTCTTCCTAATTTACTGGCAGGCAGGTGATTGTGCTATTTAAAGACGTTATCACAGGTATAGACACCCAGCAGGTACAATATTTAAAGGATTTTTTTTTTTATTATTTAAGCATCAATAAAATCACTGCTCCTGGAGCAAAATTTCTTTAACTGCTTGCGGACGGCCGCATGTACATTTACGTCAGCAGAATGGCACAGGCAGGCACATCAATGTATATATATGTGCCTGCCTTGCCGTGGGTCGGGGGTCCGATCGGGACCCCCCCCCGGTACATGCGGCAGTCCCCGTGGCTGGCCGAGCGATCCAGGATGAGGGGATGGCTATTCATTTTTGTCCGCCCCCTCCGGATCGCTCCCAGCCAATCTGCGCGCTCCCACCGTGTAAACACAGGAAGAGGGAAGTGATGTGATCTCTCCCCTCGGCGGTATTTACAACCGCCGCTGAGGAGAGATCACATCTCACAATAAGTCTGCACAACACTACACTGACACCAGGACACACAGGCAGACTTAACCCCTTGCGATCACCCCCCCCCCCCCCCCCCCCCTCCCCCCCTGTCACAGTGTCACTGAATACAGTAATCATATATGTATGATTACTGTATTTAGTGTCAGTGTGACAGGCAATTAGTGTTAGGTTCAGGGTAGCCCCCGTACCCCCCCTAATAAAGTTTTAACCCCTTGATCACCGCCCTAGTTAACCCTTTCACTCCCTATTGCCAGCGTCACTAAGCGATCATTTTTCTGATCGCTGTATTAGTGTCACTGTTCCCGCTAGGTAGCTATTTTTTTTTTTATTGCGATTTTTTTTTTTACTAAAGACTAAAGACTAGACTGGCTAAATAAATTTTGGCCTAAATATTTGGCTAAAATTTAGTTTATTTGATTTTTCTTATAACAAAAAGTAAAAAATATTGATTTTTTTTTTCAAAAACGTCACTCTATTTTTGTATATAGCGCAAAAAATTAAAATCGCAGAGGCGATCAAATACCAACAAAAGAAAGCTCTATTTGTGGGAATTAAAGGACGCAAATTTTGTTTGGGAGCCACGTCGCATGACCGCGCAATTGTCAGTTAAAGTGACGCAGAGCCGAATCGCAAAAAGGGGCCTGGTCCTTTACCTGCATTTTGGTCCGGGTCTTAAGTGGTTAAATATTGTACCTGCTGGGTGTCTATAGTTTGCCTGTGAAAATGGAAAAAAAAGTCCTGCTCATGAAAAAACAACCGTTTTTTAAACTTTTTTCCATTGGTACATGTTCCCTGGGGCAAGACCCGTGTTCTCAAAGAAGTTTTACAACAATAACTTGCAAATTGGTCTTTAAAATGATCGCTTTTGAATTCGAACATTCGAGTCCCATAGACTTCAATGGGGTTCTAAATGTTCGCGCGAACGGTCGGTCTGTTCGACGGTTCTGGTGCGAACAGAGCGCGGGGGTGTTCGGCTCATCCCTACTGGTGGCGCATAGCATGTACCGGGCTCCACCAGCCATTATATGTCACTAGTCCCTGTGACAAGATCAATGCACTCTGCTCCACTCATAATTGAACTAATGTGTTCTCCCTCACTTGAGCGTTGTGTTGCTTACTCTTTATGAAGCCTAGTTATGCTCTCTCCATGCTTCAACTATCTGAGACCTTACACCGTCTTTGTAACTCTCAGGCTGATTCCCTAGAATGCTCATACTGCAATTGTACCCAAGCTGGTGTACTGATTGTTAGGAAAGGAACCCAACCACATGAGCTACTTTGCTATTGCGGACCTCCATCATCTACATCAGGTCACCTAATTTTCTGGTCAGCTGGCTGCTATCCTGTAATAGACACTTGTACAGTAGTCACTGGCAACGGTGACAGGATCCTGAAAGGGTTAACCATATGGGATACCTGTACAACATCTTCTACTTGTATTGCTTCCCCCGCAGTGTGACCATGTTTTGTGAAACACTTTGCATGCACCCCCTTGCTGTACTCTTAAATAACCTTCAGAGCGGGCCATTGTCTTTAGCAACAAAACTTACTTTACTGCAGGCACTTCTCCATTACAGCTTCAAGTTACATTATAGTTTCCATAGATATCATACAGCCTTTAGTACATCACTCTAGCCCTGGTGCTCAGGGCTGCCATCGGGGGGGTACAGGCAGTACACCTGTAAGGGGCCCGGGGGTCCCCAGGGACCCAGATGAGAACCCCCTTTTTTTAGGGGTCCGGTGGTCCCCAGGGGCCCGGAGGCCCCCAGGGCCCCAGATGGCAACCCCCCTCTTTTTCAATTTGTTTTTTATAAAAAAAAAAAATGTTATATATTTTTATATTTTTTTTATTTTTTTTTTAAAGGGCCAACCCCCCCCCCCTTTTTTTATATAAATATATATTTCTTTTTATATATATATATATATATATATATATATATATATATATATATATATACACATTATATATATATATATATATATATATATATATATATATATATATTATATATATTATTGTTATCATTATTATTATTAAAGGGCCCAGAGATCCCCAGGGCCCCAGATGATAACTCTCCTTTTTTATATAAAAATGTTTTACTTTTTTTTATATTTTATTTCTTTTTTTTATATACATAGATATATTTTATTTAAGAGCTCAGCGGTCCCCAGGGCCCCATGTTATTTTTGTTTATATATTTTTTTTATGTATGTTTTATTAAAGGGCCCAGGGGTCCCCAGGGCCCTGGAAAGGCAACCCCCTTGTTTTTTTATAAATGTTTATTTCCTTTTTATATATATATATTTTTATTAAAGGGCCCAGAGGTCCCGGATGGAAACCCCCCTTTTTTGTAATTTCTTTTTATAACATTTTTTTTTAAAGGGCCCAGAGGTCCCCAGAGCCCCAGATGGCAACCACCCTTTTTTTAAATATATATATATATTTTTTTTTTCTTTTTATTAAAGGACCCAGAGGTCCCCAGGTCCTCGGATGGCTACCCCCCTTTTTTTATATTTTTATTTATTTCGTCTTTTTTTGTAAATGCCCCCCCCCCGCTTCTCAACCCCCCCCCCCCCCCCCCCCCCCCCCCCCCGGTTCTCTTCTCCAGAAGCCTGGAGCTGTGTAAGGTGATGGCCGCCCTGCTGGTGCTTCTGTCCAATAATAGCTTGTACCATTAGCATTTTAAAAAGTCCATTTTAAATGAGCATAAAGTCCATGTTCTGGAACCCAGACCAAGACCAGAGCAGACTTTAATTACAGTTACATGGCAGCACAATCCCTCTTACATGTTCCCATACATCAGTGTTTCTCAATTCCAGTCCTCACGCCCCCCCAACAGGTCATGTTTTCAGGATTTCCCTCAGATGAAAAGGCTGTGGGAATTACTAAGGCAGTGAAACTGATCAAATCACCTGTGCAAAATAATGGAAATCCTGAAAACATGACCTGTTAGAGGGGCGTGAGGACTAGAATTGAGAAACACTGCCATACATGGAGCGACTACTATAAAGGTTGCCTCCCCTTGTATTTATAATGCACCAGCAGGGGGCATTATTATGAACAACCGGGAGTTTAGGCAGAACCATTAACCCTTTGCTAATCAGGAGGCATCAACTGCAATACATTCATACTACACAGTTCAGCAGCAGTAAACATGTTACACAATGTTAAGAAATGGCAAAGTGAGGTAGCATATACACACAGATTTTCGGCACCTGCCTACAAGTGGACACGGCACCACTCAAGTCTGTTTACATTACGAAACGATGATTTGGGGTGTGGCAATGTTAACATGGCATGAATCGCCGTTCAAGCTCTCCCACTGGAATCAATTGGACTGCACGTTTGTGGCACAGTAGTTTCATATAGAAACCTTACTAGGAAAGAAAAAAAATGGCATTCAGGCAGTAATATTGTCTCTGTGGATCACTTTTTAAAGAGGTAATAGAGCAGGGGTGGCTAACCAGTGGCCCGGGGGCCACATGTGGCCCGCGGAGCCCTCTGATGTGGCCCACGACCTCCTGCTCTGGAATGGTGGGTTGGCAAGCCCAGTTCGCAGGTTGCCGACCCGCCATACCACAGCATCAGTGTTGTGAATGAAGCTGGTGGTAGAGGAACAAAGCGGCTGCGGAGCAGAGCCCCATAAGCCGATGCATCCTCTACAGTGCTGGCTTTTGCCACAGGTGGAGTCTATGGCAAAGTTCAGCTGGCAAAGTTCAGCTAACCCGCAGGATAGACACAGGTGCACTACTCTGCACCCGCGGTGTGGGTAAACCAGAGCACATCAGTGTGAAAGCAGTCTTAGGCCCCTTTTACACGATCAGCACGACCAAATGGGACCCTCAATTCACCGCTATAGAGCGACAGATGTCCGTTTATGCCCGCCTACCTCCAATCCCAAAAACAGAAGGGAATTCATCCCCTTTCATCTGGGCGGATCGGAGGGCCTATAGAGTAGCCGTGACCTGTCATCCGCCCGCTCCGCTCATTGTGGCCCGCGACTGGTTACCAAGTTGCTTAAGTGGCCCTCGCTCTTCAAAAGGTTGGGCACCCCTGTAATAGAGCCTGCCATTTATGTGTACTGTATGATCAATAATCTGGGCACAGGTGCACTACACCCTTGAGCTCCCAGTGCCTGGATTTTTTTTTAAGTGTACATAGTGTGATTTTGCAGGAATTCTGTTTTTAAGAAAGTAATCAGCAACATCTGTTTCCGGTAAAATATTTAAATACATTTGCAGTCATGGCAATTTCCTAGTAACGTATGCAAATCCAGACCATGTAGACACCATGGTGAGTACATGTCAGTTTGACAAAGGCACATCCTTTCTGTTCTCTCTCGAAGTATATCTGGTACAAAAACTAAAAATCATTTTGGAAAAGCAAGAGTTACACGTGACACCCGGCCATTCACCTACTATCGGCACATTCTCTTATGTCTTGGCTCTATGCTGTTTAATTAGAGCCTGCCAGATGTCTGAGGTCCAAAGGGACCCATGACCCAGATTCTGTAATTAGTAAACACTTTGTACACAGTTTTCTGATCCTCTAACGAGTTCCTTGTCCTTGGTGTTTGTAAGATGATTACCTGGGTGTCACAAAACTTAAATAAGGAACACCAGCCTTGCTTCCAATGCATTCTGGGATCTGTAGTCCAGTGCATACAACGCCATTTTGTATTCCTTTAGAAAAGATTAGGATTGGTGCCACAAGTAGACCTAAAGCTGGATAGGTGGTTTCAGTCAATGTGACTAACTGGACCACTGTTTGATAGTATCATTGGGCCTGACAAAGTCACCATGAGTACCACAAAAACATATAGGGCACTTTATTTGGATTCACTGGAGAAGAAAGGAGTAATGCCTTTCACACACGATTGGAATTTCCATTGGGATAAACTCAGATGGATTTTTCAGACGGAATTCCGTTCGAGCTGTCTTGCATTCACACTGTCACACCAAATTCCGACCATCAAGAACGCGGTGACGTACAACACTACGACGAGCCGAGAAAAATTAAGTTCAATGCTTCCGAGCATGCGTCGACTTGATTCTGAGCATGTGTGTTTTTTTCTCCGTCGGAGTTCCATACAGACAAACGGAATTTCCGTTAGGAATTGTTTCCATCGGAAAAAAAGAGAACATGTTCTCTTTCTATGTCCATCGGAATTTCTGAAGGAAAAACTCAGATGGGGCACATACACAGTCGGAATATCCGATGAAAAAAGTCAGATGGAATTTTGTTGTGTATGTGCCCCATCTGAGTTTTTCCTTCAGAAATTCCGATGGACTTAGGCGGCGTACACACGACCGAGGTTCTCGCTAGAAACCAGCGAGAACCTCGCTGGGAGCTGCATTCCAGCGAGAACCTCGGCCGTGTGTACGCTACTGGCTCGCCCCGCCCGTCGGGAATCCCGTCGAGCGAATAGAGAGCAGGCTCTCTATTTGCTCGACGGCCCGTCGGGATGAATGACTGGTTGCCATTCCTGACGGGCGGGTCGCCGTTTTCGACGGCCGGCCAAGAACATCGACGGGCGGAACAATGTGTTCCGCCCGTCGAGGTTCTCTGCCGTGTGTACGCCGCCTCAGAAAGAGAACATGTTCTCTTTTTTTCCGATGGAAAAAATTCCTAACGGAAATTCCGATTGTGTGTACGTGGCATAAGTTTGTAAAATCTTTGAAAACCGCTTCGAACTAACATGCTCATCTCTAGATTGGTAAAGGGTTGTAGAACTGCTAACCAGTTCATGTAAATTTCGTTGGCACCCATAGTGCACTCTGGTATCTCCAGCCATCACTTGACTTGACTTAGTGCTTTATATTTATTGGCCATATTAAAACCCATGGTAAATTGTGAATCAGCTTTACCTACTGATCATATCAATCAATTAGATTCTGATTATCTTACCTCTGCAAGTTTGATGATTAAAGTACAGTGGAACCTTGGTTTATGAGTAACGCAGTTAACAAGCATTTTGAAAAATGAGCAACGTTTGTTTTTTTTAAATCCTGACTCAGTTTGCGAGTGTTGTCTCGCAAAACGAGCATAATTCAAACTAATGTGGTGTGTAGTACCGCATTTTCCGGCGCCGGTGACACTCGGAACGGCTCAGAGATGTTTGGAAATACTCTGAATCACTTGTAAATACTCCATGTTTCTGAACCTTTCCGAGGGTTTCCGAGATAAGCCGAGCTGTCCCTGAGTATTTTTTAGGCTCTCTGGCGCCCCCCCCCCCCACATCTGGTCACATGCGGTATTGCATGCCATAGTGTTTTGGATTACAAGCATTCTCCTGGAACAGATTATGCTCATAATCCAAGGTTCCACTGTATCTGGTTAGTTTCTGTGGGCAACGCAGACAGTTTTTTTTTCAGATACTTTTATAAGAGGCCATCATAAATCAAGAACTATTTTAAAAAATACTGTTTATTTTTTGTGAGAGCTTAATTCCACAATGGGTTGTTAACTTTCATACGGTTAAATATGTTGCAGGTTTCAATATTTTTAAGCCATATTTCAGAATGTCAAGTCTGAATTCCTTTTTTACTGGTTCTCAGCAGATCACGAAGCTTTCATTTCTTATGTCAGCAATCATTGAGATAACAGTCGTAGAAAAGGAAAAGCTACATTTACACAGGCTGCCTAAATCTGAAAAGACAAATACACTAAATACATGATCGGCAGAATTCCTGTGAAAGATTTAAAAAGGAGACATTTGGGAATACACTTATATTATAGCGTGCTGCAGAATTACCTGTCATTTTAAAGTTACACTGAGGTAATGGTAAATTGCAGTTGTAGGATTTGTAGCATATAGAAAGTAATAGGGTTTGTGTGTGTGACCATTAGTTGCAAAAGCAAATCAAATGTAGTATATTTTTAGGTAAATGGCCTGCTTCTGACTTTGAGTTGCGTTTGTTTGCATTCCCTCTGACTTACATAGAGCAATAAAAACAGAATTGGATGTGCTGCCTCTGCAAAAAGGCAAAGCAAAAAGATAAACTGCAAAGGCAAAAAAAATACTAAAATGAGCTTCATATATTTTAGTTCAAAATCTAAACAGTTCCAGAACCTTCTAAAATGCTACATAATCACCTCAAAAGCAAAGGTCTAGGTGTAAAATCTCACAGATCTGGAAATTGAGGTGTGAATGCTGAATATGAAGCCTGAGTTCACCTGAATATTTAGTTCCCCATTCCACAGATTAGATTGCATTGCATTGTTATAGAGAACGCATGGAGGCCGCTTGATCCTTATTGAGCGGGAGCATTGACTAATGGAAGAATGGCATTTTAAAGGAAGAGGATTCTAGAGGTAATACCTTTTTGTTAACCACTTAAGCCCCGGACCAAAATGCAGCTAACTGTAGACGGCGGGGGTGGCGGGCCTCCCCGCTTAACCCCCCATTAGGGTATGACTTGATACCCTCTCCTCACCCCCCCCCCTTTTTTTTTTTTTTTTTCTTCTTCTCCCCCTCTTCCTCTTCTTCTCTCTCTTTTTTCCTGTGGCCTCTTTCTTTAAGGCCTCTTTCCATTCGAGGATGGAGGGTTTGGAGGACGGGGTGGTCTTGAGCCCACTCCCTCACTCATCCCCTTCCATGTGGGAGGACCCATGTGACAGGTATGGGTCGGGGTTAGGCTGACAAGAGATCTGGGCTAATAGGTTGATGTACAAACCTTTTACGTCGTATGTATTCTTGGGGCACTAGTAGACTTCTTTAATGTACACCTGTATTGGGCATTGCCCCCGCAATTTATATATTGCCATTGAATGTGAGATTGTTATTTGCTTAAGGCTGTGCGATCTCTGCCTATACCCCTATTGTACACATTAAGATATAGATCCTCATATATGCTCTTGTATTACATGTTGATGGAACTATTTGACTTGTTCTGTTGTCACCATTTATGTCTTAATAAAATCTTTGTGGATAAAAAAAAAAAAAAAGTCAAAATGCAGCTAAAGGACCAGGCCCATTTTTGCAAATTAGCACTGCGTCGGTTTAACAGACAATTGCGCGGTCGTGCAACGTGGCTCCCAAACAAAATTGGTGTCCTTTTTTCCCCACAAATAGAGCTTTCTTTTGGTGGTATTTTATCACCTTTTTTTGCGCTATAAACAAAAATAGAGCGACAATTTTGAAAAAATGCAATGTTTTTTACTTTTTGCTGTAATAAATATCCCCCAAAAATATATATAAAAAAAAAAAATTTCCTCAGTTTAGGCCGATACGTATTCTTCTACCTATTTTTGGTAAAAAAATTGCAATAAGCGTTTATCGGTTGGTTTGCGCAAAATTTATAGCGTTTACAAAATAGGGGATAGTTTTATTGAATTTTTATTATTATTTTTTTTTTTACTTCTAATGGCGGCGATCAGCGATTTTTTTCGTGACTGCGACATTATGGCGGACACTTCGGACAATTTTGACACATTTTTGGGACAATTGTCATTTTCACAGCAAAAAATGTTTGGGAGACAAAGGAACACTAAAGGTTTGTTTTTTATTAGATCAATTGATTGCTGTAAGCTAGAGCATTTAACTATCACCTACTTTGTTTTTCCTTTTGACCTCCAAAATACAGTAATCCAGGTTTGAAAATGCCATTTCCTGTCTCTCCTCTTCTTGCTTTCCACCAGAGTATCTGAGCCGTTTTGCATGGTGGAAAACAGAATGTGCTCACCCCCTCCCTATGCCTACAGCCCTGCGTGAAGATGCTCTCTTATCCGTCACAGCCATGGAGGCTAAGCCTAATGGGAACTGTAGTTCCCATTAGGCCGTGATGTACCAAGAATGAATGCGCACCGCAAACCAGGAAGTCAGTGAGAATAACGATTCAGGAGTGACAGAGGTGAATAAAACAGCTCAATTTCAACAGGTATCAAACTAGTTATAATGCAAAACATTACTTTTTACTTTATCAGCTACTGTCAGACTTTAATTTAAGAGGGAAATATTTTTGTCTTTACAACCCCTTTAAGTGGTTAAGCACTGTGCAAACTGTTGGAGCTATATAAATCCTGTATAATAATAATAATAATAATAATATGTTTATATTTGGTGTAGACTAGGTTGGTGATCACGATGTGTTGGGGTTATACTTGAGCTCTACTTAGTACCATGCTGAGGCTGATCACAGACCTCGAAGATTTACCAGCTATGTATGGAGTTTCTATTTTTTTAGTATTGGATTACCTATGTGTAGCGCCCTGCTCCTGATCACCAGGCGCTATATTAAATTTAGTGAGTGTCTGAGCTGATAATTGGCTCAGACTTTGATGATTGACACAAAATCAGCCTCTGTTCTGGCTGTGGCTGTGCTTGGAGGGATTTTCCCACTGTTGCCTGTATGTGACGATACCACCACCAGCCAATGTTGGAATTCTGGCAGGCTACAGTGCATTGGGTGTCTTTTCCCCTGGAGCAGCGCAGTGGGAGTGGTCTCCCCACTGGGCATCCTGGGGAATGATACTTAAGGGACAGACGCCATGTTGTGAGAGGCTCTGCCTCGAGGCCCTCCTTGCTTGAACTCCGTAATGGTCGTTTAGTCTCGCGGCCTTGTTGGCGCGAGGCTGTACTTCTACCAAGTAGGCCCAGCCGTCCTGTCTGGGGCCTATGATTTCAAGTGAACCTGAGCTGTCCGTCACACGAGAGGAAGCTACATCATGGAGAAAACCAGGGGAGGACCTGCCCAGGATGGGACCAAGCGGAAGGCAGATGTCTCGGTATAGGTCTCTTGACTCTATTAAGGCATGATCTACAATCCATGTTACCCTACAGTTTCGCCGGGTCGGCTTAAAGGCTCTTAAACTGTATGGCTGGAAGTTCGGGTACCAAATCCTGTGGCAGAGGATTCCGGACTGTTCTCTTTTGCTTGCAACCAGTCTGTGGCAGAGACTGATCATTGTTTGTGCATCATTCCGGCTGCTAGGCGAGGTGAGAGGGGCCTATCCGGGTGAGCAATACCCACTCGAGAGAAAGTGGTGAGTGACCTTTTTGGGACTTAGAAGTTTTCTCCAGGGATCTGTACTATGCGCCTGATCCTTCCACTGCTCCTCCATCCTTCTACTTTCTTGCAAGTTATGAGAAAAACAGCTAAAGGTTTTACAACTTGTGTGGACATTGGAGTTCTTTACAGACTTTCTTCCCCTAGACAACGAATGTTAAGGTAACGTGCAAGGCCCAGATCTAATCCAGCAGCTCCTACGGGGGTAGTGCTACATATGGAAGGATTAGAACTCCTTTCAAGTTAGTTTGTTATTTTGATATGTTCCCACTAGGTAGAATTGTCCTCTGAAGCCCCGTACACATGGCCGAGGTTCTCGGCAGAAACCAGCGAGAATCTCGCTGGCATCCTGATTCTGCCGAGAACCTCGGGCGTGTGTACGGATTCCACGAGCATCCCGTCGGGAATGCCGTCGAGCCGAAATAGAGAGCAGGATCTCTATTTGCTCGACGGCCCGTCGGGATGAATGGCTGGTCGCCTTTCCCGACGGGCTGGTCGCCGAATCTGACGGCTGGGCGAGAACCTTTTTGGTGAAAATGGGTTCTGGTGATCATTGTAAAATAAATTGACATATTTTAAACAATCCCTACGCCTGGCTGGCGCTTGTTCTGTGACCTTACATCCTTATAGCTGGTGCTGATGATGCCAGAGCTGTCCCCTCCACCCCTCCTCTTCCTCCTTAGTGCCTTCTTCTACTGAGTCATCTTCTGATCCACCAGTCCCACCTAAGCATTCAATTGTCCACGGCTCAGGTTAAAAGATTCCACCCACTGCTGCAGCTGGTATGCCTAGTGGATAGGAACCACACTAGGATAGAAATTATTTTGAACTCTGCAGGCCCAGAAGTGGTTAACCAGATGGTAACCTTAGGATGGTGAGCAACAATGGCACCAATCTGCTATCTGCCCTTGGAATATGGTGTCTTGAAACCGCCACCACCCAAAGCCACAATTTTCTCGCAGTTGTGCTACAGTTGCAAATAAGGTGAATGTTTATTAAAGTAGAGTTAATCCCTTGCTTCAAATACATTTTTCTTTTCGGTTATGGCGTTTGAGCACCACCAACACACAAAACACAATTTTTTCACAGCTGTGTAATAGATGCAGATATGGTGCATGTTTGTTAGAGAAGGGTCCATCTATATTCTTTGCTTCATATTATGCCATAAGGTAAGGTGACCAGATTTTTAAAATGAAATCCGGGGATATATTTTTTTTTACTAGTAAGGGCGGCAATCAGCGACTCTTTGCCCACCACTGCCCCCTCACAGTCTGTCAAGTCTCACTCTCCGGGCCCCGGCTACTACTGGGCGGGGAGCGGAGGAAGATCACTCCGCCAGGGAAGGCAAGGAGATAGGCAGGCAGGCGGCTGGCCGAGACGTGAGCCAAGGCAGAAGAACATGCGAGCGGAGATGAATGGGCATGCACCCGAACCTGAAGAAATATTCACTGACCAGCACATGATCATCAGAAAGGGGCACAGAAAATAGAAAAAAATACACCCCTAAGCTAGTAGGCACGGCGGAGCGAGAGGGGGGGGGGGTGTAATTCCAATTGTTTTATTTTATTCTGCACTGACTGTCTTTGAAATTGTCCCACCCCCTGTTTAAATCCAATCCGGGGACATAACTGGGAGTGGGGACAGACTTGGTCTGGGGACAGTGTCCTCAATCCGGGGACTGTCCCCTAAAACCGGGGATGTCTGGTCACCCTACCATAAGGGGAAGAGGCAGTCAGTCCAGCCCTTCTGATTTACAAACTTACCTGAGTAGAAATTGGCCAGCTAAATTTGATAAGGTGTGGAATAGCTGGATAGATACACAATGCCTTACAGTGTGACAGAATGTTACATTTCCTGGCGGATCAACCTCGGGCCTAGGTCCTTATGGCTGACACTGTCCTATTGCCTTTCCTCACCCTCCAATATCCCCCCCCAATTTTCTGCACCCCCTTTTTTTTAATCTCCCCTTCTCTTCCCCTCCTGACTATTCCTATACTTGGGAACTGAAGTTGCAGTGCCACGATACACTATCTCCTTCTCTATTCTGCTTTTTGAGTGATGTATTTTATGCAGACTCTACTTTTGCATATTTGCGTATGCAATGTCTCTTTGATATGTGGATCCTCTGATTGGCTTGCTCTGTACCTCAGTTGTTATTGTTCAGATTTTTGGTGAAAAAACTAAGAAAGTAAAGTAAAGTACAGTAATGCGAAGGCTTTCTCCCTGGTGTGGAGTGTCGTGCTCGCCCCTCCCTTGGACTACAGGAGAGTCAGGACGCTCACTAACACACAGCTCCTTTCTCTATCTGCAACGTAGAGAGCGCCTGACTCTCCTGTAGTCCAAGGAAGGAGGCGAGCATGACACTCCACACCAGGGAGAAAACCTTTCGTCACTGTGTGGAGTTACAGACAGAAGAACAGAAAGTGAGGATTTCTCAGAAGAAATAGGGACATTTAAAAGCAAAATGGAAGGATGAGATAAGTGAAGGAGGACTGCACTGAGGCAAAGAAAGCTATTTAGGGGGAAAAAATTGTACCTTTACAACCCTTTTAAAGTAGTCTGGCTTAACAGTGATTCCTTAGATAAAAAATGCCCACTCTCAGTCTTTACCTCAGAAATTGTGGACCATAAAATGTGCTTTGCAATATTTGGGTATAATTCCTCAATACATTTTTCTCCTTTGTCAATGTAAGAGTACAATGTATATTTTGAATTAACAGATGGAGCCTGCCTGCTCTCTTCCTTTTAAATTGCTTTTAAGTTCTTTGCAGAAAACCTGTATAATTTCTAGATTATGGGGTAGAAAAATAAAGTGTGATTATTGATGGCTGAAATGTAACATCTCCCTGCATTCTAAATTCTCTTCTCTTGGTGCACAGTCATGTTGGAATCGGAAGGGGCCACCCCCAAACTGTCCCCACAAAGTTGGGAGCATGAAATTGTCCAAAATGTCTTGGTATGCTGACACCTTGTGTTTCCCTCACTGGAACTAAGGGGGCAAGCCCAACCCCTGAAAAAACAACCCCACACTATAATCCCCCCTCCACCAAAGGATTTGGACCAGTGCATAAAGCAAGGTCCATAAAGGCATGGATGGGCGAGTTTGGGGTAAAGGAACTTAATTGGCCTGCACAGAGTCCTGACCTTAACCCGATAGAACACCTTTGGGAATAGTTATGCCTTGTTTCCACTGAGCGGATCGGTTCGGGTCAGTAAATTTGGAGCGGTTAGGATGGGACCGGTCTATTCGCGTGAGCATTTCCATTGCAAATCGGACCGCCAGGGACCATTCAGGGTTTAGAAAAAATTCCTAGCACGTCCACCAATCGGTGAGATGTATTTGTAGGTCCGCCCTAATGGAACCGATCCACTTTCTCTGGACCCTCATGAGAAGCAGGACCCTTGCTGGTATGGTACGGTTCGCTTTTATGACACGCTTTCATAATGGAAACACCCAAAATAGCGTACCGTACCGAACCGATCCACTCAGTGGAAACGAGGCATTAGTGGAGTGGAGACTGTGAGCCAGGTCTTCTCGTTCAACATCAGTGCCTGACCTCACAAATGCTCTTCTGGAAGAATGGTCAAACATTCCCATAGACACTCCTAAACCTTGTGGACAGCCTTCCCAGAAGAGTTGAAGCTGTTATATCTACAAAGAATGGGCCAACTCAATATTGAACCCTACAGACTAAAACTGGGATGCCACTAAAGTTCATGTGCGTGTAAAGGCAGGTGTCCCAATACTTTTGACAATATACTGTATATGGATTATTTGTGCAAAATAAGAATATCATTTTGTGTCATTTTAAAGCTGTATGTAGAATTACAGAATGTTTTGATTTTTGGGTACAGGGAAACCACATTCTGGCATCAGATGAATTACATTTAGATTGCATTTTCATAATTGCTTGGCTAACATACAGCAACCCAATATGATTCATTTCCACCCTAAAAAGAAAATTTGAATAGGTAGTTTTTGCAAAAGCAACTGATGTTTTGTGTAGCAATAAAAAGCCTTAAAGGGAATGTAAAGGTTCGTTTTTTTATTTTCTAAATAGGTTCCTTTAAGCTAGTGCACTGTTGGTTCACTTACATTTTCCTTCAATTTCCCTTCTAAGGGCCAGATTCAGGTAGATGGGAACATCTTTGCTCTGGAGTAACGCTTCTCATTTACGTTACGCTGCCGAAATTTTAGGAGCAAGTGCTGTTATTCATGAAGCACTTGCTCCTAAAGTTGCGGCAGCGTATCGCAAATGAGCCGGCGGAATTCAAATTGGGCGGGTACGGGGCGTGTATTATTTAAACTAAGCGCGATCCCGCGGCGAACGTACTGCGCATGCGTCGAGTGTCAATGCATCCCAGTGCGCATGCTCCAAATCCTGTCAGTGAACGTCAATGACGTCACATTCCCATTCATGAAAGTTTTACGCAAGCGACGCGATTTTTTTTTTTTCCGTCGCGATGACGACGCCTATACTTAACATTGGATACTCCACTAGGGGGCTGCTTTATCTTTACGCCGCGTAGCGCTTACGGAAACGTCGGAAAGTCACTGCGTCGCGCCCGAATACGATCGTGAATTGCCGATTCCCGCTGATTAACATATTTTTTCAGCGTAAATCAGCGGGAACGCCCCCGGCGCCATTTTTAAATTAAAGTTGCGATGCGATGGCGAAATTCAATTGCGCCGATCGCATCGGAACACCAACCCGGCGTTTCTTGTTTTCTGGTTACAGAAAACAGAAACGCCGGCTTAAAGTGACAATTAGGCTGGAGTATCACAGATACTCCAGCCTAACTCTACCTGAATCTGGCCCTAAATGTTTTTTTCTTTGTTTTCTTTGTCTGAATTTCTCACTTCCTGTTTCTCCTCAGTAATGTGTTCAGTAAGCTGTTCTAAATGACTTTCCACCTTTCGGATGATGGTGGCAAGCTTACTGATAGGGTTGTCCCGATACCGATACCAGTATCGGTATCGGGACCGATTCCGAGTATTTGCGGGAGTATTTGTACTCCCGCAAATACCCCCGATACCCAAATAGAATACTCCCACCCCTCCCCCCAGCCGCCGTCGCCCCTGCCGCCGTCGCCGCCGCCGACCCTGCCGTTGTATATACCAAGCCGCTGCCGCGAACATTACACGCACCTTTCGTTTTTTAATAGCTGTTTTCCCTATCGCGCGCCCTGTGTAAAGGACACTCCCCCTTGCTAGCGATTGGACGGATCTGTCCAATCCCGAACCAGAGGGAGTGTCCTTTACACAGGGCGCGTGATAAGGAAAACAGCTATTGAAAAACGAAAGGTGGTGTAATGTTTGCGGCGACAGCTTTGTATATACAGCGGGCATCATCAGGTAGGGGGACATCATGGCTGTTTGTGAGGGACATGGCAGAAATATGTGGGGGGACATGGAAGCAATATGTGGGGGCACATGGCAGCAATATGTGGGGGCACATGGCAGCAACATGTGGGGGCACATGGCAGCAATATGGGGGGGGACATGGCAGCAATATGTGGGGGCACATGGCAGCAATATGTGGGGGACATGGCAGCAATATGTGGGGGCACATGGCAGCAATATGTGGGGGACATGGCAGCAATATGTGGGGGCACATGGCAGCAATATGTGGGGGCACATGGCAGCAATATGTGGGGGCACATGGCAGCAATATGTGGGGGACATGGCAGCAATATGTGGGGGACATGGCAGCAATATGTGGGGGCACATGGCAGCAATATGTGGGGGACATGGCAGCAATATGTGGGGGCACATGGCAGCAATATGTGGGGGCACATGGCAGCAATATGTGGGGGCACATGGCAGCAATATGTGGGGGCACATGGCAGCAATATGTGGGGGACATGGCAGCAATATGTGGGGGCACATGGCAGCAATATGTGGGGGCACATGGCAGCAATATGTGGGGGCACATGGCAGCAATATGTGGGGGACATGGCAGCAATATGTGGGGGCACATGGCAGCAATATGTGGGGGCACATGGCAGCAATATGTGGGGGCACATGGCAGCAATATGTGGGGGCACATGGCAGAAATATGTGGGGGCACATGGCAGCAATATGTGGGGGCACATGGCAGCAATATGTGGGGGCACATGGCAGCAATATGTGGGGGCACATGGCAGCAATATGTGGGGGCACATGGCAGAAATATGTGGGGGCACATGGCAGCAATATGTGGGGGCACATGGCAGCAATATGTGGGGGCACATGGCAGCAATATGTGGGGGACATGGCTGCAATATGTGGGGGACATGGCTGCATATGGGGACACGTTTGAAAAAAGTATCGGTATTCGGTATCGGCGACTACTTGAAAAAAAGTATCGGCACTTGTACTCGGTCCTAAAAAAGTGGTATCGGGACAACCCTACTTACTGAGGAGAAACAGGAAGTGAGAAATTCAAACAAAGAAAAAAAACATTTAGGAGGGAAATCGAAGGAAAAGGTAAGTGAACCAACAATGCACTAGTGTAAAGAAAGCAATTTAGAAAATAAAAGACAAACCTTTACAACCCCTTTAAGGAATCCCTAAGTAAGGAATTGCATATTTTTAATGTTGCCCTTTAAGTCACCTGAAAATTACCTCTCTTCATTAGAAAATTATTTTTCAAAAAATATTTTTTATTTGGTACTTGTCCCCCAGGTCAGTGACCACAGCCCATGCCCCTTCTTTGCAGATACCTTGACTTTTAGTTTAGACCCCAGAACAGGAGGATTAGGGCCACTCTGTGCAAAACGAACTGCACAGTGGAGGTAAGTATGACATTTTTTTTAAAAAACTGGGAACCTTTTCAATCACTTTAACCACTTCCTGACGGCCGTACGACTTTATACGGCCGCAGGGTGGATCTAAATCTCTGGAAGGCCGTCTATATACGGCCTCCGCTCCCCCGGCCACTGTAAACGCAAAGATCCACGTCCTGTCAGGGAGAGAGGAGAGAGGGACACAGATCGGTCACCTCCCCCAGTCAGTCCCCCTCCACACACAGTTAGAACATTAAGGCTGCATTCACACCTAATCGCAGCGTTTTGTCCCGTGAATTGCGGCGACAAATTGCGGCGTTCTGTACCACGATTTGGGGCGACAAAACGCCGCAATTTTAACCCCCATTTAACCCCCAGGTCCACATCTCCTAGGCCGAACGCCGAAGCCGCCTGAAAAAAAGGGTCCGGGACTTGTTTTGAGCTTCAGGCGTACGGCGTTTCGGCGTTAGGCGTGGAGATGTGAACCATCTCCATAGAGGGCAATGTAAAATCACCCCTCCAGCGTATTAGGGGCTGCTGCGGCGTCGGGCTTCAGGCGTAAAAATGCCTAGGTGTACATGGAGCCTAACAGGGTACACATTTAACCCCTTCCTCACCCCCTAGTGTTAACCCCTTCAATGCCAGTCACATTTATACAGTAATTAGTGCATATTTATAGCACTGATCGCAGTATAAATGTGAATGGTGCCAAAAATGTCTCAAAAGTCTCCGATGTGTCCGCCATAATGTCGCAGTCCCAATAAAAATCGCAGATCGCCGCCATTACTAGTACAAATAAAATAAAAAATAATAATTCTGTCCCCTATTTTTAAGGCGCTATAACTTTTGCGCAAACCAGTCGCTTATTGCGATTTATTTATTTTTTACCAAAAATAAGTAGAAGAATACGTATCGGCCTAGACTTAGAAAAATATAATGTTAAAAAAAAAAAATTGGCTATTTATTATAGCAACAAGTAAAAAAAATTTTTTTTTCAAAATTGTCGCACTTTTTTGTTTATAGCGCAAAAAATAAAAACCGCAGAGGTGATCAAATACCACCAAAAGAAAGCTCTACCTGTTGGGAAAAAAGGATGCCAATTTTGTTTGGGAGCTGAAATTTCACCTGGGCAGGAAGGGGGTATATGTGCCCAGTAAGCAAGTGGTTAAGAGCCCTTTTACACTGGGGCCACCCGTGCGTTTGTGGTAAATCACTGCTCGTTTTAATGGCGCTTTACCACTGTTTAAGCGGCTCTTTTGTGCCCCTTAATGGTTGCTAGCATGGAGCTTTTAACCCCAAAAAAGAGGTTAAAAATTCTCGTGTTGCGGCGCTTCCCAATCGCTTTTCCGATGCTTTGGAAGAGCTTCCCATTCATTTCAATGGGCAGGGGCATTTTGGGAGTGCTGTATACAGTGCTCCCAAACACCCCAAAGATGCTGCTTGCAAGCGCACCACCCGGGTGTGAGAGCACCCATTGTAATGAATGGGAGGCAGTTTTCAGGCGCTTTGCAGGCGATATTTCTAGCGCTAAAATGCCCGAAAACTGCCGCACTGGGGTGTACAGAAATTGCAAAGGTTTAGAGCAGGGGTCTCCAAACTGCGGCCTGAGGGCCGGTTGTGGCCCTTTGCTAGCCTTCATCTGGCCCTTGGGGCAGTATTGCTTCCAATGATATAAGGCACTATTCCTTCCAATGGCACCAAGATTGCGGCACTATTTCTTAGACTAATAGCAATCATGGAGCACTATTCCTCCTACTGCCCACCAACACTGGGGCCATGTTTATTCTCACTCAGGGGCGGACTGACCATTGAGTCACTCGGGCACTGCCCGAGGGCCCCATGCCACTAGGGGGCCCCATCAGGGTTACCAGACTCAGTAAAACCAGGGACAGTATGTAAAAATCTGTGTTTTTTTTTTACATCTGTCCCTGATATGTCTGAAACCAACATGTTTTTGATGTGATAATCCCGAGATTTTAGCTGCCCCGTCATGGTGGCCACCTGTAAGCCCGGGGGCCCCATAATCTTCTATTGCCCGGGGGCCCCATGAGTTGTCAGTCCGCCCCTGTTCTCACTGATGCTCGGCCCTGGGGCATTTTCGACCCCATCCAGCCCCCCTGAAGTCTGAAAGACTGTAAACTGTCCCTTTGCTTGAAAAGTATGGAGACCCCTGGTTTAGAGGACTGTGTATGGTTACATAAGCCACTATTATGGCAGTTAAATTGAGCCAACAATGTCGCCTGTTTAAAATATTATTGAAACTAGATACAGATAGATTGCTTTAATAATACTATTATTAGCGGATTATATGACATACAAATAGCAAGCAGAAAGGGAGATATTTGGTACAGCAGGTCAGTACTTAAAACTAGGAACTTTTCCAGGAAAACAAGTTTTCCCAGGACAATTTTTTTTTTAAACTGGAACTTCCTGCAGAAAACAGGAATATTTGTAAAATAGTATTTGCGGCATTTACTCCGAGTTCCACAATGTACAAAGCCTGAAAAGCTTACAGCCTTTGCTATACTGACCAGCTTGCATTCGTGAGTGTCAGACACAGGGTCGGTTTTAACCTTTGTCATCATGATTTTTTTTTTCCCTTTCCAATGGTCCAAGTGACAGCAGTCCAGGGAGGTGCTGCTGTCAGGATGCTCAGAGCGGGGGAGGTGAGAGGTATGCAGAGCAGATGTGAGCTGGGGGTCAGTGCAGCAGCCCATCTGACAAGCCTTCTGATTTAGGGGTAAGGACATAGACTTTAACAGCATGAACACAGTCAGAACACGCACATGGAAATGGGAAGGAGCTCCCACTCACAGACATGTGCTAGGAATCAGGGAACATAAATCACAAGTCAGCCCCAAATACAAGGTGCAGCTCTGTGCAACCTCTTTTTATGACTTGTCTAAAGAGTGAGATCCATGTCACATGTCTTAACTGATTCACTGCCAGCAAGCATGCAAAAGAGATGATATACCCGGATTTTCAGTAAAAAAATACACAACTTAGAAACGCCCAACAATGCATCTGTATTATGCTTGTAAAGGCTGTAAACAGGATTTAGCACCACTGGTAGGTAGGGTGACCACGTGTCCCGGATTGCCCGGGACAGTCCCGCATTTTGCAGGTCTGTCCCGGGCACATTCATTCCAGGACAATACAGTGTCCCAGACTGAAACTGACACAGCCAACCCCCGGGCCAATCTGATGCCCCCAAAAAAGGCTGCCACATCACCGCTTTACTCACTGACAGTACTTGTCCTGGCTGGGAATGCCTGGAGGAGCACAATCCTGTCCCCTGCTTGTGATTGGAGAAATCATAAATCCTGCCTTTTGTGTCCAATCACTGTGCCATGATTCGTTACAGCACAAGCTGATTTTTGGGAAGGGAGGGTGTCCCTGAGTGGTAGTTTGGAAATGCGGTCACCCTACTGGTAGGATCAATGGCAGGGGAGAACTGGGGATCCTTGGTCTGGGTGGCAAACACAACCAACTGCCCTTTGATTTGTAGGGACTGTCTCCTATGCTCTACAGAAAGTGAACCAAATATTGGGGTTGATTTACTAGTCCTTGCTGAACCTGCCAAGATTTGAACTATCTATGGCGGGCTTTAGTTTTAGTTAGTATGGTGTTAGGTAAATATTCTGGCTCTAAGCTGGCTATACACACATAGCTGAATAAAAAAAAAAAAAGGATGGATAAATCTTCTGCTGCGGCTATTGAATTGTAATAGGGAAAGAAAGTCTGCATTCAAACACTTAAAGGAGTTGTGAAGGGAAAAAAAAATGGCTTAAATTTATGTCTGCAAGGTATACAGACAGAATAGTAAAAACCTATTAAATTTCTTCATCTATATCACCTCCGGCGTTTTAGTTTCTGTTCTCTCATTCACTTCCTGGTTTGTGGCGCTCTTTAATGTAAGAACTACATTTCCCAGTATACATTGCGGCACGTCCCATTAATTCACACCTCCTTGAAGTCTCTAACACGTAGAGAGCGCCTGCCGCACAGATGTACTTCCCAGGAGGGGGTAAACACGTCAATGACCACCGCAGTAAAGCCTCCCTTTACAGTGGTGAGTTACAATCAGACAAGCAGAAAAAAAAAGAAGATCTATGGAACTAGAGAAGGATCTTGGAAAATCAGATGGACTGCTCACAGGTAAAGAGGTGCTGCAAAGAGTTAATAAAGCAAAACCATAGAGGAGAGGCGGAGGAATTATTTAAGATTGTGGAAGAGAGTAAGATAAGGGAAAAGGCAAAAGAAGAACTCAGTGGATGGATGGCATCCAGGAAATTATAGGAACCTGTGACCTAAGGCAGAACACTGACCTGTCAAAAGACAAGGCCAGATG
Organism: Rana kukunoris; assembly: GCA_029574335.1. NCBI lineage: Eukaryota > Metazoa > Chordata > Amphibia > Anura > Ranidae > Rana > Rana kukunoris. The sequence continues at coordinate 472,728,066 of CM056051.1, read as the reverse complement.
GAAGCAAAGAACCAAGTGTAAAGTTCATGAAAAAACACAAGTGGTCATGGCAGTAGTGTCGGCAATGGTAATGTCTGTGAACACACACCATACACAAAAACACAAAGTTGTAAATAGAGCCTTTGAGGTGGCATTGATATATTACCCCTGGTAACACAAAGATTAAGATCACTCCTAACCAAACTCATCAAGGTGTAAATAGTTCACATATCCCTCCTCAGGTACTTAATAGGGGGAGGGAAAAGTTTTTCTTCTGTGGGGTGTACTACAAATCTTGTAATATGTTATTACATATTTTGACCCGTTTCTGGTTTTGTTAAGCAGATGTTTTTGGAGACAAATATATCTTTATTGTTTTTTAACAGTAAAGAAATAGAAAAATATAGTTACTAAATGGTAAGGCCATGCATACAATGTACAATCAATGGATAAAAATAGACTCTGGTTCAGCCACATCTGGAGTATTCCTTCCAGTTCTGGTCACCAATTCTTAGAAGGGATGTGCTGGAGCTGGAGAGAGTCCAGAGAAGGGCAACTAAATGAATATGGGAACTGAAGAACCTAAATTTTGGGGAACGACTACAAGCACTACATTTATTCTCCCTGGAGAAGAGACGCTTGAGAGGAGATATGATAGTGATTTACAAATATCTCAACGGTGATCCCAGCGTACCTATGACATTTTTCTGTCCCAGGAAGTGTAAGGGGTCACAAGATGAGACTAGAAGAGAAGCGTTTCAACCTTAAACTCTGAAGGGGGGTTTTCACTGTCAGGGTGGTAAGCATGTGGAACTCTCTTCCACAATGTGTGGTGTCGGCAGGAAGTATACATGAAAGACTCTTGGATGGGCATCTTAGCGAAGACAATAAATGGGGATATGGGAAATGATTTTTCTACACCTACACAGGTTGAACTGGATAGACTGTTGTCTTCATTCAACATCACCAACCTTGTAACTATGAATTTTTATCTAAAAGACTGGGGTAGTAGCAGAAAGAGAATGTGCCTCCACAGTAACTATAATTGTGGACTTCTTCATATCACAAAGCATTATTTGCACTGCCCATCTGGTAAGGTTCTGAAGCTGTCTACATGGTTTTTGCTCTGGAAGATGAAGGACGTGGAGGAAATGGCAAAACTGGCTTGCAAAGAAAAATAACCGCCCCAACAAAGTCCTCACTGCCAACCTCCTTAAGTTCTGCATTGTGTAATGACAAAAGCTTTGATTTTCCCATCTTTTGAGATTGACTGAACCTCCAAAAGAGTTATTACTTGCCAAGGCTGCAACCATACAATATCTCTCTGCAGAGCAACATGTTTTTGCTTTCCCAAGGTTTAAAATAGTGACAGAAACCCCTGCGAAGGCAGCTGCCTCCCCAATCAAGAACAATCTCAGTACCGTTGATTACTCCAGTCTCAGGTACACCATTTCTTGGTTCAAGTGGCCTTCCCATTGCTTCCTTTACAGCGGTCTGTTGTCTGTCCGGTGCTCAGAGCAGAGACTGTGGTGATGTAGGCATATCAACATATACATTTGTTAAGTCGCTTTATATGTTCTTTATGTGCTGACTTTGGTATATTCCCTTGGATCTTGGAGTAATTCTAAGCTATCAATTTTTTTCAATCCATCTCAACATATGTTTTCTCCATTTGTTCAAATTTTTGATTGATTGTTTAATGCTATACAGGCTGCTATTTGTCAATGGACATTAGATCAGAATGTTCAAGGAAAGGAAAAAATATATAAATGATAATAATTTGAGGCAGAACACACTCTTTAAATCGCCATAACATTTTTAAAAATAAACAAAATATTCTCACCTGCCTTCTTACCTTCTACATTTAGATTTAAAGAAACATCTAATGGAAGCATAATAAATAAATAAAGTCTGGTATATTTAGGTTTGGTAAGAATGGATAGATTGTCAGATTGTAACATATGTGAACATTATTAGCCTACAATGAAATAAGAACTGGTTCAGGCTCAGGAATGATGTGAGCATGTATTCTAATCAACTGTATGCTGGGGTTAGTGAGAAGACCACAAAGGGGCAAGGTTTGTTAAAGAAAGTATATAGTGATTTTGTATACATGATAGATGACCACTGGTCAGTACTTTATGGTTGAACTAGATGGTCTTTTTTCGAGAGACATAGGCTGGTTCAATAAAAAACGATGTGTATGTCAGCTGGTCCGACATAAGCCGGCTGTTTGGCCAGCTTCAGTCAGATGAGCATGCTGTAAAACCAGCAGCTGACCATCTCCCAATAAGCGCTCTCAGCCAATGGGGGTGCTGTCCCCCTGTCAAAACACAACAGTTCAGCGGGGGGAGATCGCTGTACTAACATTGGATCGGCTTTGACCAGATCTGTGAGTTTTTTTTGTTTAACTCGAAAAAATAACTATTAGGCCTCGTACACACGATAGGTTAGCCAGAGGACAACGGTCTGATGGACCGTTTTCATCGGTCAAAACCGATCGTGTGTGGGCCCCATAGGTTATTTAACCTTTGGTTAAAAAAAAGCCAACTTGCTTTAAAATTAACCGATGGATTCCTAACCGATAGGTCAAAACCAATTGTTAGTAGGCACGACTATCGGTTAAAAATCCACGCATGCTCAGAATCATGTCGACGCATGCTTGGAAGCATTGAACATTTTTTTCAGCACGTCGTTGTGTTTTACGTCACCGCGTTCTGATACGATCGCTTTTTTAACTGATGGTGTGTAGGCACATCAGACCATCAGTCAGCTTCATCGGTTAACCTATGACAACAGTTATTCAGACCGTTCTCATCAGGTGGACTGATTGTACAAGACTTTAGTGTGTACCAGGCTTAAGAGAACCCACGTGCCTTATATCCCACAGCAATACACAGTAATGCACTGCCATATGTTGTGGTGCACTGTGCTGCTATAACTTGAGCCTTTTTGTCCCTTCTGGTGCATTGGTAGCCCATCCAAATGAATTGGTTGCATAACACAACACTTGTTAACATATGTCATAACACGTGCATGTGTTAATGCAACACACCAGAAAGGAAAGGTGTGAATAGGTCCTAAATAATGGAAAATGTATTAACAACTCTCATAAATGTTTTGGGTATACATACGGCAAATTGTTTAAAGCCAGTCTCAGAGTTTCTCCACAGTGCCCAAAACTGTAGATACATACAAAAGATTTTTTCACATTTTATGATGCCCCAGCTAACAAAGATACTGGGAGCAGGGCATACCAAAACTCTATTTAAACTCTAGGAGAGGCTGACAGATGCTGAAGCTGAACGGGACTGTATGATGCACTGAGTGCTAATAACATTTAGGGCAATATGCTCCCAGAATTCGTGAGTATTTGCTGTAACCTCATGCACCAAATGCCCAATGTGCCTGGGGTGTTATTCTGTTCTTATGTTTGGATTTCACTATCCCTTTGCTCTGAGTATTTGGTTAACTGGGGAGTATTCCAATGTCCCAAGGAGATGGACCACTTTTTAAAAAGAAAATTGCTATTACTTGATACGAAAGGAGATATCTAGGCTCTGGATCGCGCCCCTGACCTCTTCTACCCAACTATGGGCAACATAAGTACATTTAATTATACCAATGGGGCTCTATGAATATAGAGCCAGAGGGATTCCTCTAAAGCGCAACTCAGGCCCTGTTCAATTCTAGTAAATTTTTTATGTTTTTTTTTAGGAGTACCGCGAGGGGGCATTGGTGAAATATTAGTGGTCTAAGCCAGTGGAATCTGCACCACACAGTGTTATTAGGGTGTGCCCTGTTACACCTTGCACACCCTGTGCGCACACCTATGACAGTGATTCTGCTGTTGACTCTAGAACACTAAGATGGGATCGGGACCTTTTATGCAATGTCTGGCTAACAAAATACCAAATGACTTTTTAGTCAATAATTAAACTATTGACATTCTAATCAGAGGACTAATCATATATATATATGACAGATATATATATATATATATATATATATATATATATATATATATATATCATAGTGTGGTTATATGTAACTGGAGCACTTCTCATTTTTACATTTGGGAATTGTTTAACCACTTCAGCCCCGGACCATTAGGCTGGCGAAAGACCAGGCCCCTTTTTTTAATTTCGGCACTGCGTCGCTTTAACTGATAATTGCGCGGTCGTGCGACGTGGCTCCCAAACAAAGTTGACGTCCTTTTTTTACCCACAAATAGAGCTTTCTTTTGGTGGTATTTGATCACCTCTGTGATTTTTATATAAACAAAAACAGAGTGAACATTTGGAAAAAAAAATGCTATATTTTTAACTTTTTGCTATAATAAATATCCCCCAAAAATCCATAAAAAAAGCAATTTTTTCTGCAGTTTAGGGCGATACGTATTCTTCTACATATTTTTGGTTAAAAAAAATTGCAATAAGCGAGTTTTATGGCATTTTTATTAATATTTTTTTTTTTTTACGATTAATGGCGGCGATCAGCAATTTTTATCGTGACTGCGACATTATGGCGGACACATCGGACACTTTTGACACCATTTTGGGACCATTGTAATATTTACAGCGATCAGTGCTATAAAAATGCACTGATTACTGTAAAAATGACACTGGCAGTGAAGGGGTTAGCCTGTAGGGGGGCTCTGAAGGGGTTAAGTGTGACCGAGGGAGTGCTTCTAACTGTTATGGGGCGTGGCCTGCCGTGACATGTCACTGATCGCTGTTCCCGATAACAGGGAACAGACGATCAGTGACATGTCACTAGGAAGAACGGGGAGATGTTGTGTTTACACTAACATCTCCCTGTTCTTCAGCTCTGTGACCCGATCGCGGGACACCGGTGGACATCGAGTCAGCAAGCACGGTCACGGAGCGCGTGCGCGACCACACAGCCAGCAAATTAACGGGGACGAATATATACACCCATTTGCCCAACTGTGCAATTCTGTCTACGTAAATAGGCATGTGGCGGTCTTTAAGTGGTTAACAGAAGATAAATAGATTTGTTCTGCCGGCGATTCTGCACAACATAAGAACGATCATAGCGGTGGTTCTGCTGCTTGATCGTTCTTACAGGCGGCGGGAGGGGACATCCCACCCCTCCCGCCGCCATCCGGGGCTTCTCCGGGCTCTCCCGTGCCTTCGGGAGCCCGGAGAAAAAATCGTCCGGCGTAGGCAGGAAGCATAGAGATGGTCACCAGTCATCTCTATGACCGTCGAAGGACCCGGGCGCGATGTGATGACGTCACGCCCGGGTCCCCGTAAGTAAACAAAGCCGCAAGCGGCTTTAAGCAACAGTATTCATGAGATCGGTGAATTTTTTTTCACCGATCTCATGGTTTCCAGCCTGGAGGAGAGATGCGGGGTCTTATTGACCCCGCATCTCTCCATAAAGAGGATCTGTCACACACATTTCCTATTACAAGGGATGTTTACATTTCTTGTAATAGGAATAAAAGTGAAAGAAAAAAAAAGGAAAAAAAAGGAAAATAAGTAAAAAAATAAATAAAAGAATAAAAAATAAAATTAAAACGCCCCTGTCCCCGGTAGCGTGCATGCAGAAGCGAACGCACACGTAAGTCCCGCCGACATATGTAAACGCTGTTTAAACCACATAAGTGAGGTATCGCCGCGTGCGTTAGAGTGCCAGCAACAATTCTAGCACTAGATTTCCTCTGTAAATCTAAACTGGTAACCTGTAAATAAAAATTAAATGAAGACAAAGAAAAATGGATAGCCGCACTCCAAAACCTGATGGGTGGTCTTTTATTCAATAGACAGCATGTACAAAAATAGGGTCACAGCAGTGGAAACAAGGAACAGCCGACGCGTTTCGCACTGGATCAGTGCTTATTCATGGCTAAGCACTGATCCAGTGCGAAACGCGTCGGCTGTTCCTTGTTTCCACTGCTGTGACCCTATTTTTGTACATGCTGTCTATTGAATAAAAGACCACCCATCAGGTTTTGGAGTGCGGCTATCCATTTTTCTTTGTCTTCATTTTGCTTAGTGCACCGCCAGCACCCTCGGTATCCTGCACCACCTGTAACCATTTAGTGATCCCACCTGGAGCGGTGACTCCTTTCTCTCTATCGTTTCTAAATAAAAATTAAAGTGTTGCCTATGGAGATTTTTAAGTACTGAAGTTTGGCGCCATTCCATGAGTGTGCGCAATTTTAAAGCGTGACATGTTAGGTATCTATTTACTCGGTGTAACATAATCTTTCACATAATACAAAAATGTACTGTTTTGTTATTTTTTTAATTCATGAAACAATTGTTTTCCAAAAAAAGGGCGTTTGAAAAATGATTGCGCAAATACCGTGCAAGATAAAACATTGCAATGACCGTCGTTTTATTCCCTAGGGTGTCTGCTAAAAAAAAACCCATATATAATGTTTGGGGGTTCTGCGTAATTTTATAGCAAAAGAATGATGATTTTTACATGTAGGAGAGAAGTGCCAGAATAGGCCCGGTGTGTATAAAAGCCAGGTATTGAAGTGGTTAATAAAATTTGTTAAATAAAAAAGCAATGCCAATATTTATGTATTTATTTATCTGCTTTTAGTTTTACAGCTGCTTAAGGGACATAAAAAATGACATAAAAATTGGCCTTGAAGAGTGTATTATTCACTTAGTACAATAAACGCACAAAAAAAGGTATTGCGCTTTGATGCCTGAGAATGCTGGGACATTGGATTCTTATTGCCTGGAGCTAGCGACTCAATGCCTCCAGATATCTTGGCTTTTTAGTATAGCTATTGTGTTAAAATACATATTTCTTCAGTAAAGCAGGGGGGGTCATACAATGAAGATTATTTATATATCTTTTTAAACACTCTACCAAATAGCATTTATATCTGATACGACTAATTAGAGTGTCAGTTCTTCAGTGTAGTTATTTGTTCCTCTTCTACATAAACAGATGTGGTTATAACACATACAATTTAGGCACTCTCCAGCTCATAAATGCTCTGTTTTGGCCCAGAACTATGCCAGAGTCCCCTGATTTTTTTTCCGGGGCTATTTATATTGCTGTCACAGAATAAAGTCTCGGTGGAACGGGCTCCATCTGCCTGGAATACAATGGGCCGCTGGGGAATGAGATACCGGGAATGGAGAGTATGTGAGACAGGAGCCAAGGTGACAGGAAGGGTGGGGAGGGGGACACAGCGAAACCAAAACAAGAACAAGGACTAAGAGAGGACTAAGAGAGGACTTGAGCTATCAAAATCTCTCCCATGTTTATTCAACACTAATAATAATAATACTAATGATAATAGACATGTTCCTTTTTAGCCTGCACTTTGCTGTCTGCAAAAGGGGTTAACTAGGCACTCTAGAGATTTGTATATTAGGGTAAAGGATGAAAGCAAATTAAATTGACTGGCACAAGAAGTTGTCTACTGCCTTGCAGAGACAGGACATTGGGTAATTCCAAACAGCGTATTATCCGTGTTTATTTGGTAAGCCAATTATGTAATGGAGAGTTATGGAACAGGAATACTCACTCCAGCCTAGTGATGAGCGGAATACGCCATATTCGATTTCGCGATATTTCACAAATATATAGAAGAATATTCGCGAAATATTCGTTAATATCGAATATTCGTGATATTTTATCAAAAAAAAAAATTTTGCAAAATTTCGCTAATGCGAATGCGAAATTTCGCTAATGCGAATGCGAAATTGATTGCGAAATTCTCGTCAACACGCGAAAACGGAGATCATTTCCTAGATTACTAAACTAATATGCACTAAACACTAAGGGCCAGATTCAGGTAGATGGGAGCATCTTTGCTCCAGAGTAACGCTTCTCATTTGCGTTACGCTGCAGAAATTTTAGGAGTAAGTGCTGTCATTCACGAAGCACTTGCTCCTAAAGTTGCGGCAGCGCATCGCAAATGAGCCGGCGGAATTCAAATTGGGCGGGTACGGGGCGTGTAGTATTAAAACGAAGCGCGTTCCCGCCGCGAACGTACTGCGCATGCGTCGAGTGTCAAAACATCCCCGTGCGCATGCTCCAAATTCTGTGAATGAACGTCAATGACGTCACATTCCCATTCATGAACGTTTTACGCAAGCGACGTTTTTTTTTTTTTTTTCCGACGCGATGACGACGCCTATACCTAACATAGGATATTCCAACCCCATGTAGGTATAACTATGCGCCGCGTATCCCGTCTGGAAACGTCGTAACGTCACTGCGTCGCGCCGGAATGCGATCGTGAATTGCCGATTTCCGCTCATTAACATATTTTTTGAGCGGAAATCGGCGGGAACGCCCCCGGCGCCATTTTTAAGTTGAAGTAACGATGCGATGGCGAAACTCAGTTACGCTGCTCGCATCGGAGCTTCAACCCGGCGTTTCTTGTTTTCTGGTTACAGAAAACAGAAACGCCGGCTTAAAGTCACAGTTAGGCTGGCGGATCACTGGATCCGCCAGCCTAACTGTTCCTGAATCTGGCCCTAACTCTACTTACACAAACTATTATGACTAAACTAAAGCTAATTTTTTTTTGTTTTTTTTTGTTTTTATACACAAAACACAGAAGGGCAGAGAAAGTATTCGCGAATATTCGTAATACGAATATTCGCATTGCGAATATTCGGCAACATAAAAGGTTCACCTCAGCTACTCGGCCCAGGGTTTCATCATACCAGCAATGCTTTTAGACGTCGATGGAGATCACTAGGATGTGATTTGTTTTAAAAATAAATTTGAAAAAATACGAATATTCGCAACAGCGAATATTCACCGCGATATTCGATTTATTCGCGAATACTCGAATATGCAATATTCGTAACGAATATTCGCAATGCGAATATTCGTGAGCAACACTACTCCAGCCAACAGAATTCCGATTGGATTATTTTCTTTGCACACGATGGAGTTTGTAAAGGGTGCCCAGCTGTACTGCTAGACCCAGACCTCAGAACATGGCATACAATGGTGGCTAAATCACGAGCTTCACTGCCCAACTGCAGAACAATGGGTCCCAAGTGACAATAAGATCCAATATCATGGAATATACCCTTCTTTTACTTTACTCCAATGACTTTAAGAAGCATTTTATTGACATGGACAGTGTGTAGAGAGGAGTATGTGTGGTTATACATGTAGCACTACCCCCGTAGGAGCTGCTGGTTTAGATTTGGGCCTTTGCACGTTACCTCAACATTTTTCATCTAGGGCAGTGTTTCTCAATTCCAGTCCTTACGCCCCCCCCCCAACAGGTCCGTTCGCCCTTACACAAGAGCGGATTTTTCGGCTGAAATGGTCCGTCGGACCATGTTCAGCGGATTTATTCACTCGTGTGTACAAGGCCTTAAAGAACCTTTAAGCCGACCTGGCTAACTGTAGGACAACTTACGTTGTGGATCCCCCCCTTAATAAGGTCACAAGGTCTATTCCGAGACATAAGCCTTCTGCTTGGTCTCCTCCAGGGCAGGTCCTCCCCTGGTTTCCTTTATTTTTTTTTATTATTTTTTTTACTTGGAAAAAACAACTTTATTGATGTAAAGCACAGTTTACAAGTCATTCAGTTACATTTAGTCACAGAAAGTTTTTCGTATGGGTGGACCCTGGTTTCCTTTATTAACCTCCCTGGCGGTATGATTCTATCTGACTTTAGGTGCTGAAAGCGGTACCATTATTTGCAAGGAAATTTTGCGTTTTATACTCCAGGCCTGTAATTCTTAGGAATAACTCACTTAAATCTGACCAAACAAGAGTCTAATAGGCATCCCGGGTATGACATTTTTTTTTAAATAAAATTATAAATTATAATATAATTAATAATTATAAATAATTATAACAAAGGTTAATATAATTATACTAAAAATTATTCAATAATGTAATCAACTCAAAATCACTGAAATTTCCTCAGTTGCAGAATTGTCGCTGTCATTACTTTTTCTTTAGGACGAATTTCCCCACAAATCGCCATCGCTCAATTCTGCAAGTGATTATAATTTATTATCGCTGTTTTTTAGCTGCTCTAAAACCATTTTTGACATAAAGGGACACTTTTGGTTGCTATGGACAATCTACAGTTTGCAGGCAGAAAGAACCGTTTTTTATTTTATAAAAGAACATGTAGGGCACTGGGCAGACCACTAGGGACAAGAGGGGTGTGTATTTTTTACATACAGTACTGTAATCTATAAGATTACAGTATACTGTATGTATAGTGTTTGTTTACATTTTCGAATTTGGCGCCGATCTCCGCCCCCGTGCGTCGTAACGTCGCAGGGAACGGAGCTCGGCGGCACACGGGGACACTGTGTGAATCGAGCGAGCACCCGCTCGCTCACACAGCGCGGATGCATCGCTGGATCCAGGAACAAGGTAGGTAAACCTTGCCTGTGGACAATGCGAGGCGAGCCCGAGTCTGACTCGGGGTTACCGATCGCAGCATGAAAATGTAACCCCGAGTCAGACTCGGGAATACCGCCAGGGGGGTTAAGTATAGCTTCCTTCGCTTAGATGGACAGCTTGGGATCCCTCTTGATTTGTAGGCCCCAGCCAGCATAACTAGGCCTACTGATAAAGATGCAGCCTCGGGCCAACATGGTCCCGGGGCTGGAAATCACGCAACACAAACCTCATGTCAGGAGGGACACGAGGCGAAGGACCCCAAATTATGGCTTCTGCTCCTTAAGTATCCCTTCCCAGCATGCACAGCGGGGCACCACTCCCACTGTAAGATACTCAATAATCTATGGCTTGCCCGTGTTCCAACACTGGCCTGTGGAGGTATCACCACCTACAGACAACAGTGGGAAAATGCTATCAGGCACAGCCACTGCCAGAACGGAGGCTAATTTAGTATAAATCATCACAGTCTGAGCCATATTATCGTCTCAGACACCCACTAAATTTAACATAGCGCCCAGTCATTTGGGAGCAGGGCACTACATACATAAGAAGAGCTTAAAAATTATCCAACATGGCCACATTGTGACTTACCCAAATGAATGTGTACCAGACAGATCTGGCAGTGTGGTACCAGGGACTGGACATGTATGAAGTAATTTAGGCATGAACAGTGCCCCCCCCCCCCCCCCCCCCGCTATTTATCTGCCATATGTCTGTCTGATATCAGTGGATGGTGCAGGAGGGTCAATCGAAATATAAACTTGCTCCAATACAACGTGTGAAGCATTCCTATTTACCATTCAAAATAAGCTTTGATGATCAACATTGAGCTAGGGTTTTAAAAAAAATGTAATCAATCTCCCATAAGGTAGAAGGTGTCGTTCTGTAAACTTAAACTGTTAAAGGGGTAATTCCCCCAAAAACCTTTTTTTAACATTGATTGAGGCTCGTTATGTCAAGGGGAATCGGGTGTTTTTTTATTAGAAACGAAGCAATACTTACCGTTTTACAGATGCATCGTCTCCGTCGCTTCCGGGTATGATCGTCTGGTCTGGGCGTGCCTATTTGATTGACAGGCTTCCGACGGTCGCATACATCGCGTCACGAGTAGCCGAAAGAAGCCGAGCGACGGTGCGGCTCTATACTGCGCCTGCGCACCGTCGTTCGGCTACTTTCGGAAAATCGTGACACGATGTATCCGACCTCGGAAGCCTGTCAATCAAATAGGACCATACCCGGAAGCGTCGGAGACGATGCATCTCTAAAACGGTAAGTACTGCTTCATTTCTAAAAAAAAACACCCAATTCTCCTTGACATAACGAGCCTCAATCAATGTTAAAAAAAAGGTTTTTGGAGGAACTACCCCTTTAAGTTCACTAATGCTATTATCTAAAACAGCTGGCCATAGATGATGCGATTTTCTCTCCTGCAAAGCGTGAGTTGCAGGAAAGAAAATCGCTCAATCACAGTGTTGATGGGGGAATTCCTCCTGCAGAGGTATTGTGTTCTGCTGGCAGGAGGGCGCAGTGAGACATCCCTGCCAGGAGAACACAGAGATTATTGCTAGTGGCTATGGCTGCTGGCAATAATTGCATCCTAAAATTCTGACATACTGGTTGTTGGATCAATGGATCGACTTGGGTATAATCAACCCGCTTATAGATAGTTCGAATCTCTGCCAGTCTCTGCTGAACTGGTCGAAATTTGAACCGTCTATGCCCGGCTTTAGTCAATATAAACCTAGCACTCTTGTCAGGAGATCACTGGACACTAGATACAACCCAGCACTGTGTGATCTTGTCCTAATATTATACACTTAGGACATGGGTGTCCAACCTGTGGCCCTCCAGCTATTGTCGAATTACATGACCCATGAGGCATTGCAGGGAAAGTCCCATGAAGCACAAGGCAGACACTTGCAAGCATGACTTAGAAAGGCAGAGCCATGATCGAATTTGTAGTTCTGCAACAGCTGGAGGGCAACAGGTTAAAAACCCATGACCTAGGGGATCACTGGACATTAGATATAACCGAGCACTGTGTGATCCTGTCCTGATAATATACAGTCAGGAGATCACAGGACATTAGATATAACCGAGCAATGTGTGATCCTGTCCTTACCAGAATCGTGGCTGTACGATTTTTCAAAAGCCGCGCCTCCGACGTCTTCTGTTCCGTGATAGGCGGAACATTCAGCTTCCCAAGAGGGACTGTGTTCAGTGTCCGCCTATCACGGAGGCCCTCTCGTCCTGTGTTTGGTGTCCGCCTATCACGAAGGCCCTCTCGTCCTCGGACGAGAGGGCCTCCGTGATAGGCGAACACTGAACACAGTGCCTCATGGGAAGCTGAATGTTCCGCCTATCACGGAACAGAAGACGTCGGAGGCGCAGCTTTTGAAAAATCGTACAGCCGCGATTCTGGTAAGGTAAGCTGTTACTGTTAGGTTACACGGCCGCGATTCGCATGGGATAAGGTAAGGGCACGGTCTGGTCATGTAATGGGGCAGGTCTGGTCATGTAATGGGGCAGATCTGGCATGTAATGGGGCACAGTCTGGTCATGTAATGGGGCAGGTCTGGTCATGTAATGGGGCAGATCTGGCATGTAATGGGGCACAGTCTGGTCATGTAATGGGGCAGGTCTGGCATGTAATGGGGCACAGTCTGGTCATGTAATGGGGCAGGTCTGGCATGTAATGAGGCAGGTCTGGCATGTAATGGGGCACAGTCTGGCATGTAATGGGGCACAGTCTGGCATGTAATGGGGCACAGTCTGGTCATGTAATGGGGCACAGTCCGGACATTAGATATAACCCAGTACTGTGTGATACTGTCCTGATAATATACAGTCAGGAGATCACAGGACATTAGATATAACCGAGCAATGTGTGATCCTGTCCTTACCAGAATCGTGGCTGTACGATTTTTCAAAAGCCGCGCCTCCGACGTCTTCTGTTCCGTGATAGGCGGAACATTCAGCTTCCCAAGAGGGACTGTGTTCAGTGTCCGCCTATCACGGAGGCCCTCTCGTCCTGTGTTTGGTGTCCGCCTATCACGAAGGCCCTCTCGTCCTCGGACGAGAGGGCCTCCGTGATAGGCGAACACTGAACACAGTGCCTCATGGGAAGCTGAATGTTCCGCCTATCACGGAACAGAAGACGTCGGAGGCGCGGCTTTTGAAAAATCGTACAGCCGCGATTCTGGTAAGGTAAGCTGTTACTGTTAGGTTACACGGCCGCGATTCGCATGGGATAAGGTAAGGGCACGGTCTGGTCATGTAATGGGGCAGGTCTGGTCATGTAATGGGGCAGATCTGGCATGTAATGGGGCACAGTCTGGTCATGTAATGGGGCAGGTCTGGTCATGTAATGGGGCAGATCTGGCATGTAATGGGGCACAGTCTGGTCATGTAATGGGGCAGGTCTGGCATGTAATGGGGCACAGTCTGGTCATGTAATGGGGCAGGTCTGGCATGTAATGAGGCAGGTCTGGCATGTAATGGGGCACAGTCTGGCATGTAATGGGGCACAGTCTGGCATGTAATGGGGCACAGTCTGGTCATGTAATGGGGCACAGTCCGGACATTAGATATAACCCAGTACTGTGTGATACTGTCCTGATAATATACAGTCAGGAGATCACCGGACATTAGATATAACCCAGCACTGTGTGATCCTGTCCTGATAATATACAGTCAGGAGATCACCGGACATTAGATATAACCCAGCACTGTGTGATCCTGTCCTGATAATATACAGTCAGGAGATCACCGGACATTAGATATAACCCAGCACTGTGTGATCCTGTCCTGATAATATACAGTCAGGAGATCACCGGACATTAGATATAACCCAGCACTGTGTGATCCTGTCCTGATAATATACAGTCAGGGGATCACCGGACATTAGATATAACCCAGCACTGTGTGATCCTGTCCTGATAATATACAGTCAGGGGATCACCGGACATTAGATATAACCCAGTACTGTGCGATCCTGTCCTGATAATATACAGTCAGGGGATCACCAGACATTAGATATAACCCAGCACTGTGTGATCCTGTCCTGATAATATACAGTCAGGGGATCACCGGACATTAGATATAACCCAGCACCGTGTGATCCTGTCCTGATAATATACAGTCAGGGGATCACCGGACATTAGATATAACCCAGCACTGTGTGATCCTGTCCTGATAATATACAGTCAGGGGATCACCAGACATTAGATATAACCCAGCACTGTGTGATCCTGTCCTGATAATATACAATCAGGAGATCACCGGACATTAGATATAACCCAGCACTGTGTGATCCTGTCCTGATAATATACAGTCAGGGGATCACCGGACATTAGATATAACCCAGCACTGTGTGATCCTGTCCTGATAATATACAGTCAGGAGATCACCGGACATTAGATATAACCCAGCACTGTGTGATCCTGTCCTGATAATATACAGTCAGGAGATCACCGGACATTAGATATAACCCAGCACTGTGTGATCCTGTCCTGATAATATACAGTCAGGGGATCACTGGGTATTAGATATAACCCAGCACTGTGTGATCCTGTCCTGATAATATACAGTCAGGAGATCACCGGACATTTGATATAACCCAGCACTGTGTGATTCTGTCCTGATTATATACAGTCAGGGGATCACCGGACATTAGATATAACCCAGCACTGTGTGATCCTGTCCTGATAATATACAGTCAGGGGATCACTGGACATTACATATAACCCAGCACTGTGTGATCCTGTCCTGATAATATACAGTCAGGAGATCACCGGACATTAGATATAACCCAGCACTGTGCGATCCTGTCCTGATAATATACAGTCAGGGGATCACCGGACATTAGATATAACCCAGCACTGTGTGATCCTGTCCTGATAATATACAGTCAGGGGATCACCGGACATTAGATATAACCCAGCACTGTGTGATCCTGTCCTGATAATATACAGTCAGGGGATCACCGGACATTAGATATAACCCAGCACTGTGTGATCCTGTCCTGATAATATACAGTCAGGGGATCGCCGGACATTAGATATAACCCAGCACTGTGTGATCCTGTCTGGTAAACCAAATTTTGGACCATAGGCAAACAACTCACATCCTCCAGTTAATTGTGGGGAAAGGGTCTTGAGATGCCAAGACACAGGAAATTAGCGAGGGGCTCTGTCAGCACCATCACATGCTATATTCATTGTTCTTGGCAAATTTGGACAGAGCCAGGAACACCTGGGTTGGCAAGCATCCCGGCATTGACTAATGTAGCGGGGATAGGAGGTCTCATCTGTCTTGTGCGGGGTTTCCTAAACCTCGCCTCAGAACATGTGTTTTCACTTTTCCCCTTTCTCTGCAGGAAATGGCAGGACAGTGGAGCTGTGGAATAAATGAGTTCCCCTCTACAGGGTCAGGTCCTCCGAGACTCCTCCAAAAATAACTGTCTTGTGAGAGCTTGTTAATAAGCTTCTTTTCTGCACGGTGTCTTCAGAGACCTGGAGATGTGACACAGAGAGGAGCTAGAGCTACATCCCTAACTCATGGCAAGACAGGAAGAGAGTGGTGCCGCTGGTTCACAGGAGAGCAGGGCTACCGCATCTATTTACATACCAACACAGGACAGCAGCACAAGCCACAGACAGTTTGCTAGCTCTCTCCCAGCATTCCACAACAATTTCCAGGGATGCTGAGCCATTGAGCAGGTGGAAGCATTAATGTTGTATACAAAAAACACAACACAAACATAAGGCCCAAATCCACTAGGAGCACTGGACACTGTTGTGAAAAAACTTAGTGTTACTTTTTTTAGAGACAAGTTATAAAACACAATAGCAAAATCATCATTTTCATTTCCAACCATTTTACCTGTACAGGTTTTAAAGTATCACTGCATCAACTCTGCCTATTACAATACAGGAATTATTGACATTCTTATTGATGGCCCATTCACACCACAACACTGTGCACTACATCACATGCATTAATACAAACACAGAGCCGATCCTAGGCAGGGTGCACAGGGTGCATTGCACCCAGGCACTTGCAGAGGTAGGGGCGCCGAAGTGCCAGAATTCTCCCCTCCCCCCTTCTCTCCTTGTTTGTGTTCATTCAGAACTAGTGTTCTGAGCATAGGTGTGTATCCGTCCAGCCAGGCAGTGCTCGGGGGAGGGGCTGCTCCTGTTCCTGACATGAGAGTTCTAATTTTCAGTGGCTGCTGAGCAGTGTTGCTCATTTTACTTTAAAAAAGTAATTAGTTACAGTTACAAATTACTTCCCCGAAAAAGTAATTGCGTTAGTGACTCGGTTACTACATTGAAAAAGTAATTAGTTACTCAGCAAAGTAACTGACTTTTTTTTTAATATTCTACAATGCTTTGTTGAGATGATTTCCTTTCTAGAATGCAGGTGACGGGCGCTTGCTAGGGAGCAGCGAGTTAATACTCCAAGACAAAGGAATGCCAGATCCTTGAGAGAAGAAAACCGGAAACAAATGGTGATCTCGTGTATATCCCAGCCTAGGTGCATCCGTCCCACCATGTATGTACAGCTAATAGGACTTAAAACCCTTATCCATCTGCTACATATTACATCCAAATTATAAGCTGGATTAAAATGTATGTTTATAATATACATTCCCTTGACGTTTACAGAGTCTGTAATTTAAAATCTTATATTAGGCTTTATAAGAATTTTCTATAGTTTATTGTTTATTATTTTATTTATCTTATAAAAGCTTTATTAGATGCAAGGGATCTGGAATGGGGATGTCAGATTTTTCTTTGTTGTCTGATGAAGAGATGAAATCACTGACCAAAAATAACCTGCTGATCATTGGTCTGTATAGGTGTCCTGCACTTACCATGTTGACCACTAGATGTCGCTGTGTACACTGTGTTGTATAGGGAACGTTTGTTCTGTGGAACATTTTGTTCCAGCCATGTGTTCCCCAGATCATTGATCAGGTTGCGCACACAGTGTGTGTGATCGATGTGAGTTGTTCCCCGGTGATAAGTCAGTGTGAGGCGGATGGGGCTCATTGTATCCGGGGCTCCTTGCGATTGGGAGTTATAAAACCGCTGTGACAGGCCATCACATCGGTCACATGATTCTAAAGCGGAGTTCCAACCATTTTCATATTCACAGCGCCGGCAGAAGCAATTTCTCTGCTGCCATCTAGTGGCGGTAGATGTAATTGCAGTAACGCCGCCCAAGTAATGGGAACTGCGTTTCCGTGAGGGGAAGAGTAATCAGGTAGATTACTCGTTACCCTCAAAAGGGGCTGCATTAGGTAACTGCGTTTATTTTAACTCTGTTACTTACAACACTGCTGCTGAGTGCTGATGTGCAGGAATGAATTCCTAAGACTGGGAGTCTTGGATCCCGCACGTCTCCACTAACTCCAGTTGGAATACCTCCCACTCCCATCTCTATCTCAGGTTGCACAGAGAGAGAATCGAGGTGAGTCAGTGTTCAGTGTGCTGTGAGCTGGGGGATGGAACCCCCAGCATCCCTTCACACATGCTCTGGGCTGCCCCTGCTCTAGATGTTTTATGGCATGACAGAATGCATAGGATACACAGCCCCTGCCCATTCCTGCACCTAGTCCATCTACAGATGTGATGTATAATGAAATGTAAAGGGGAGGAGTTAGTAAAATGACAACGCCCATGTGGGGGCACCAGAAATATTTCTGCACCCAGGTGCCTGTGACCCTAGGATCGGCCCTGTACAAACATATATCACCAGCACTCCATGGATCTTCAAAATAAAGCCCATATGTTTATTAAAGCGATCACATCACAGCGGTAAATGTGTAACATTTAGGAACCATGTAGGACCCCTTTGTCAGGCACATGATGATCACATGTCTGGTGAAGAGGTCTTGAGGGGCCCCAAAACATTGCACTTTCATTGCTGTGATAGGATCACTTTAACCACCTTCCACCTGACCTATTGTAAGCAGGAGCACCATTATACCGGGTGGAAGTCATATGATGTCCTCCCACTTGCACACCTCATGCATGCCCTAGGGCCTGCACAGTAGCACAATCTGTTACACAGTGGAACACATAATGTTGTACAGGGCAAGTCCTGGTACCATGTGAACACTGTGACCAATCACAGCAATCAGGTCAGTTGTACACAATATGGTTGATTTACTAAATTAAAATAGACTGCATGTGCAGTTGCTCCAGAGCTTAGTAAATAAGACATGTAAGCAAAATAAAAAAATAAAAAAACAGCATTTTTGCTTGCAAATGGTTGGATGATGGAAGTAAGCAGAGCTTCTGCACATTTACTTAGCTCTGGGGAAAATGCACTTTACAAAATGTACGGTCTATTTTCCTTTAGTAAATCAACCCCAATGGCTTTCATTCATAGCTATTCATTGCATACTATTGTGATCTCTGTAATTGGTCACAGTAACCACATGGCACAGGGCCAATCACAGCTCATCTGCACCATGTGATAGCTGTGGCTAATCAAAGCTATCATACATGTACACAATGGCACATGTAAAAATTAGAAAAATACATTTTTTATAACATTTTTAGATTTTTCCCAACATACTTACGATACCTCTTACTAAATACCTTGGGTGTTTCATTTAAAAAAAAAAAAAAAGAGTCATTTGGAGTGTATTTGTATTGTCCTGGCATTTTAGGGCCTCAAGAAATGAGATGAGAGGCTGTCAAAACATCAGGATTGATACGTTTTGAAACATATATGATTTGGGGACTATAACTTTTATACAGACTAAATAATATACACAGATGTATCTTATTTTTTTTACCAAAGAAATGTAAAAGAATACATTTTGCTCTAAATTTATGAAGAAAAGATAATTGATTGCTAAATTTTATGACGGAAAGAAAAACCCAGTGGTGATTAAATACCATCAAAAGATCTGTCTAAAAAATAATTATGAAAATGTAATTTGGGCACAGTGTTACATGATTGAGTAATTGTCATTCAAATTGTGACAGCCCGGAAATCTGAAAATTGGCCTGGGCAGGAATAGGGTGAAAGTGTCCAGTATTGAAGTGGCTAATAAACATTTGGGCTCTAATTTAAAGATCCATGGTGTGCTGGGGATATACAGTATGTTTCTATTCATGCTGATGCCGCTATCAAGCTAGTAAATGCTTCAGCACCCATTTACTATTTTTCGCGATGCATGCATTATGCTATTTATAACAAAACAAATGTGAATACAAATGTGTAAAGGTGACATGTTGTCCATGCTGACCAATCGTATTCCCCCATTTTTGGGGGGTAAAAAGAAACACAGAACATTACTGGTCAACAAAAGCTCACTTTTTCTTTATCGTCCATGAAGAAACACATGAGCTTAGAAATTCTTATATAGTTACATACCGTATTTATCGGCGTATACCGCGCACTTTTTCCCCCTTAAAATAAGGGGAAAATCGTGGGTGCGCGATATACGCCAATACCCGGTTCCCGCACTCAGTTTGAACTGAGCCGCCGACATATACCGAGTGCAGTACACTCGGGTACATTCGGCCAGGCTCGGCTTTGCTTGTAGTCACGCCCTGTGACGTTTATGTGTGAGAAGCAGAGCGTGGCCAAGCGTGCCCGAGTGTGGAGAAGCCGGGAGGACACCACCGAGGTCGCAGATGGACGCCGGACCGGATGATGGACGCCGAGCAAGACACCAATACTGTAAGTAATAAAATGTTATAACATTTTTTTTTACAGGAATTTCGGGGCTACTTTAGGGGTGCGCGCTATACGCGGGAGCGCACAATACCCCGATAAATACGGTAGTTGGTAAGGTTAAATAAAGACACTGGTCCATCCAGTTCAACTGAATTATATGTAGGTGCCTTCAAGGGGTGGCCTCTAACAAACAGAATAACAGTTGAATAGTTTATAACCAAAACAAACAATCTCAAATTATTTTTTTGCTAGTGTCCTAGGAGGTTTGATGCTTATTTCTATCTCTATCTCTATCTATAGTTTTACTATTTTTCTCTTTTGTCACTATCTTTGTTTCTGTAGCATATTAGGTGCTGAAGCAAACAAAGCACCTCCTGTACTTGAAAGTGGTTCACATGCTACACGCTACAGGCTCTTAACTTCCTTGCATGGAAATCCTACCCTCTTAAAACTGGGGTAGTCTGGACAAGTTGCAGGCATAAAACAAACAGAGCAGTGGCTCCCCGTCAATAGGGGGCGCACCCCCCCAAAGCTATGAAGAAAAAAGAAATAGGTCCTTTAAGTGTGCAGGGACGCCATACACACAGCTGTCTATGTGAATCTTGGCGTGGTTGGGCAATCAGGTGATTGCGGCTGAGAAGCTCCATTGGGCTGTCTTTAGATTATCCTCTGGGGGCAAGTCATGCGCCCAGAGCACATCCTCACTACAATGATTCCTCCAGTAACTGTTTTGTAACTGGCGGGTCCGGAGGACGGTAGGTGGTGCTTTGCACGGAACAGCTGTGTCACTTCAGGTTTCCCGCCACTCACTGTCTGTGTTGTGGATGTAATGGAAGGAAGCAGCAGAGCAAGACCTGAGCTGAGCAGTGCCTCTCTAATACTTGGCTGGACTGGTAAGCTTCTTGTCATCTTGTGCACTGACAGCCACCTCTCTGGTCCACACACACTTCCCCGCTTCTCTCTCTCCACTCCAAGCAGCCCCCCAGCCCCCCGTTTTACTTACTTGATCCCCGAATTACCATGGGTACGCCCCGGTCATCATTCTCTCTTTGAAATCTTGGCTTTGATTGGATAGATTAATAGCCATTGGCTCCCGCTGCTGTCAATCAAATCCAATGATCCGGGGGCGGGGCCGAGTCATACACTGGGCGTCTATGGACACCTAGTGCATGACACAGGAGCGCGGCCACAAGGTTACCCCCTCAGGAGAGAACTTCCCAGAGGGGGTTAACTAATGCGGGGAGGAGCTACCGTGAGACCCCAGAACAGTTGGATCCGGGTCACTCTGTGCAAAACGAACTCCACAGTGGAGGTAAGTGTGACATGTTTGTTATTTAAAAAAAATGGGAACCTTTAGTGTAACTTTAAAGCGGAAGGTTAGGCATTGCAATTTTTGTGTAGTTACTGCACAAGTATACGTATGTATAGGCCATACCTGTGGGATCCCTGTGGAATCTGGAAATCACTGTAGTAGGCATCACTTCTAGAGTGATCACCACTAGCTTCCGGGTCCCATGCTGAGCAGTTGCCCTGGTGCATTGTGAAAACAGGAAGTTGCTCACTCACCATGGGTGCCATTCAAGGAACGCTTTGCATTTTCTCAACTCATGCAAAGCGTTCTTTGATTAGACAAAATGAAGAGGTAGGGTGGGGAGGTCACAATCTCCACCTCATCCAATCAGAGAACACTTTGCATTTATTGAGGAAATGCAAGGTGTTCTCTGAATGGTGCCTGTGCTCATTACACAACACAACTTCCTGTGTTCAGAAAGCAGCAGGACAGCCACTTGGCATGTGACCCAAAGCTAGCAGCAGTCAGCTTCCACAGGGATCCCACAGGTATGGCACCTTGGCACAGCTTGGAAAAACTGCCATAACTAAACCCTGGCTTTAAGAGGGGTGTAAACTATTACAGGACTCTATGTTTGGTAATATTGTGGATACTCAGAACCTTTGTCTATGTTATCTACACGAGTAATGGCAGATAATAGAGTAGCATCTGTCAAACCTAAACAAACCTCTAACCTCTGACTATAAGCTTAAAGAGTCAATCTCTCACAAATGAGCAAAGCAAAATAAAGGGGAAATATGCTTCTTTCATAGGTAAGCCTAGACAATTAGCAGAATTCAAGACGATTCATGGGTAAGACCAGTCTTGGCTCATTCTCTGTAAAAAAATAATTTTAAACATTTTCAGAGATACACGAAACCCCTGGGTAATACAGCCCATCTGTTACTGAACTACCAGCCAACATGTAGTTGAAATAACATTCCCCCTCTAACTAAAATACCAGTCTACCTATAACTGAAATACAACCCCAATTCCAAAAAAGTTGGGGTGTTGTGTAAAATCTACATAAAAACAGAATGCAATGATCTGCAAATCTCATAAACCCATATTTTAGTCACAATAGAAAATAAAAAAACATTCCAAATGTTTAAACTGAGAAAATGTGAGTGTTTTTAAAAAAAAAAAGTAAGGTAATTGTAAAATTAATGGCAGCAACATGTTTTAAAAAAGTTGGGACAGGGCCATGTTTACCACGGTGTAGCATCCCCACTTCCTTTAACACCACTCTGTAAATGTCTGGGAACTGAGACCAGTTGCAGAAGTTATGGGAGAGAAATGTTGTCCCATTCTTGCCTGATATAGTATTCCAACTGCTCAACAGTCTTGGGTCTTCTTTGTTTTATTTGTCGTTTGAAAGTGCGCCAAATATTTACAATTGGTGAAAGGTCTGAACTGCAGGTAGGCTAGTTAAGCACCCAGACTTTTCTACTACGAAGCCATGCTGTTGTCATAGATGCAGTGTGTGGTTTATCATCTTCCTGCAGAAATATGAAAGGCTTTCTTTGAAAAAGAAGTCACCCGGATGGGAGCCTATGCTGCTCTAAGGCCTCGTACACACGAGCAGACAGATTTGTTCAAATCTGTCTGTCCGACAGATTTGAACAAATCTGTCTGCTGGGATTTTGGTTTGCTCGCGTGTACACACGAGCAAACCAAAATCCCCGCCAGCAGACGGCGCGCTGACGTGTCGGTGACGTGGCGGTGACGTTGACGCCGCCACGTCACCGCACCAGGAAGTAAAACACTTCCGCGCATGCGCCGAATCCATTTGGCGGCGGTGCGGGACGACATGTCTGCTGGTAAGTGTACTAACCAGCAGACATGTCGGGCGGACGGATTCCCACCCGATAGATTTCAAAGCATGCTTTGAAATCTGTCGGGTGGCCAAATCCGTGGGCTCGGCCGTACACACGATCGAATCTGTCTGCTGAAACGGTCCAGCAGACCGTTTCCAGCGGACAGATTTGATCGTGTGTACGAGGCCTAAAACCTTGATGTATTTTCAGCATTGATGGTGCTGATAACAAACCAGAAGGTCCTTCTCCTCTTTAGTCCAGAGGAAGCTGCACCCATGGTTGCTTAACCACTTACCTACTGTGCACCTACACCCCCTTCCTGCCCAGACAAAATATAAGCTTCCGGCACTGCGTCGCTTTAACTGACAATTGCGCGGTCGTGCGACGCGGCTCCCAAACAAAATTGGCGTCCTTTTTTTCCCACAAATAGAGCTTTCTTTTGGTGGTATTTGATCACCTCTGCGGTTTTTATTTTTTGCGCTATAAACAAAAATAGGAGCGTCAATTTTAAAAAAAATGCAATATTGTTTCCTTTTTGCTAGAATAAATAACCCAAAAAATATATAAAAAAAATATTTTTTCCCTCAGTTTAGGCCGATACGTATTCTTCTACATATTTTTTGTAAAAAAAAAAATGCAATAAGCGTTTATCGATTGGTTTGCGCAAAATTTATAGTGTTTACAAAATAGGGGATAGTTTATGGCATTTTTTTTTTTTTTTTTTTTACTATTAATGGCGGCGATCTGCGATTTTTTTATTGGGACTGCGACGTTATGGCGGACATTTCGGACACTTTTCTGACATTTTTGGGACCATTTACATTTATACAGTGAACAATGCTATAAATATGCATTGATTACTGTATAAATGTGACTGGCAGTGAAGGGGTTAACCACTAGGGGGCGGGGAAGGGGTTAAATGTGTGTCCTATGAGTGTTCTAACTGTGGGGGGAGGGGGGGTGACTGGGGGAGGTGACCGATTGTGTCCCTATGTACAAGGGACACAATCGATCTCCTCTCTCCCTGACAGGACGTGCAGCTCTGTGTTTACATACAGAGCTCCACGTCCCCGCTCAGTTACTGAGCAATCGCGCGTGCCCGGCAGCGATCGTTGCCGCCGGGCACTCGCACGGGATCCCCGCAGAGCGGCGGGTGTGCGCGCGCGCCGCCGGCGACGCGCGCCCGCCCGCGGCTTTAAAGGGACATCACGTCATATGACGTGATGTCAGGATAATGGAGTCGTCTGCCCGCCGTCATTTGACAGTGGGCAGATGACAAGTGGTTAAAAGAATGTAAAATTTCAATTTGTCTAATCACAGAACAATTTTCCACTTTGCAACAGACCATTTTAATATAACTGTGGCCCAGAGAAGATGGCATCATTTCTGGATCATTTTCAGATATTGCTTCTTGTTTGCATGATAGAGTTTTAAATTGCATTTCACAAACAGTGATGTTTGAAAGTATTCCTGAGCCCATGCAGTGATGTCCATCACAGAATCATGCCTGTTTTGCAGTGCCACCTGAGGGTCCGAAGACAGGAAAGGAGAAGTTGCCCAATGGGACTTTGAGTGAGGGTCCGAAGACAGGCATCCAATATTGCGTTTTGGCCTTGTCCCTTGCACACACAGATTTCTCCAAATTCCTGGAATCTTTTGATGATATTATTTACTGTAGATGATTATATATTTAATGTCTTTGCAATTTTTCTTTAAGAAACATTATTATGAAATTGTTTACATGCAGCTTTTTACAGATTGGTGAACCTCTGCCCATCTTTACTACTCTGCTCGGTTTTCTCGGCAAGAACCAGCAAGAAAACTGCTGCCGAGTAAACCGAGCGTGTGCACGGGGCTTTCAGGTTTCTCGTCTGGAAATCTGGCTAGAATCGTAACTAGAAAAATAGAGATCCAGCTCTCTATTTTCTCATCGAGATTCTCGTCGGCCTGTTTCCCGATGAGAAACCCGAGAGTGTGTATACTTACCTATCGCTGTGGAAATGGCATAGGTAGGGTGAAGCAAGATGGTGGCGACGGCATCGAATGTGACAAGCGCATGTTCATCGTACACGATGACGTCACCGCGTTCTTGCCTTTCAAGTGAACCGTGGTACACTCGAGCGGCAAGAGATTCCTGCCAAGAATCTCGTCGGGAAAAACAACGTTTTTTTCCTGACGAGATTCTAGCCTGTGTGTACGAGGCCTGATTCTCTAAAATGCTCTTTTTATACCCAATCATGTTACTTATCTGTCGTCATTTAAACGACATAGTTGCAAAATGTTCTTCCAGCTCCTTCTTGTTAGTACCACTTACTTTGCCATGTTTTTGTTGCCCTGTCCAAACTTTTTTGAGACATGTTGCTACCGTCAATTTCAAAATTACCTTATTTTTTTCTTAAAATGGCCCATTTTCTCAATTTAAACATACAATATGTTTCTGTTTTCTAGTGAGAATAAAATATGGGTTTATGGTAATTGCAAATTTTACACAGCATCCCAACTTTTTTGGAACTAGTGTTGTATCAACTCAGCATTATCAGCCCTACAACTGAAATACCATTATCACACTATTGTGTAACAGAGAAGTTGAATAAGTTGAATAATAAGTTGAATAATGACAGAATATATTCATACCTTCTGTGCAGCCACTTAAAAATATATTTTTTTATCATTCTGCAGGAAGATTACTAAAAGGAAATAAATTGTGAATAACAATGGCCCTCATTACTGAGACCTTTTCTCAAACGAATTCCATTCTTAGATGTACCTATAGACACATATTCCTAAATGCATATAAAATTGTGAATGTAATTGTTTCACATATGGCATATAGTCATAAAAGGTTACTAGCCCTTTATAATATAAACTGGCTTATTCAATAAGGCAAAGTGCAGTGTGAGAGCAGTAACCCAAAACAGTCAATCAGGAATCACCTCTCAAATGACCTCACTGCAGTAAAGGGAAATTGAATTGGTTGCTATGGATTATTGCATGTTGTACATCAGCCTCTGTCTTTACCCTGTTTTACTGTACAGACGGCAAAGTTTTTTTGTAAAAAAGAAAAAACAACCTGCAAAAGAAGAGTAATAACTTCTAGTTACTCTGATTTTCAGTCTCTTGCAAAGACGCTCCAGCTGACCCAGATGCCTGCTCACACTGCTAGGGGCTGTGGTTCCACCTACCAGCCACTATACAGTTGAACCTTGGATTACGAGCATAATCCGTTCCAGGAGAATGCTCATACTCCAAAGAACTTGCATATCAAAGCAAGTTTCCCCATTGAAGTCAGTGGAAACTAAAATAATTAGTTCCGCATTGACTTCAATAGGATGCAATACCACATGCGGCCAGCGGTGGGGGGGCACCGAAGAGCCTCAGAAAGGACACGTCGGCTGACCTCGGCAAATGCCGGAAAAGCTCAGAAACTGAGTATTTCTGTGTCTTTTGAGCATTGCAGAACGGCTCCAATCGGCTGCGATTGTCGCTGTTCGGCTCTGCTCGGCTCCGTCTCCCCCGCACCTCTTGCCAAATGCTGTACTGCAGGCCCTATTAGGTTGAATTCTGCTCGTCTTGTGAGACAATACTCGCAAACTGAGTCAGAATTTTTTTTTAAATGTTGCTTGCAAATCAAAACGCTTGTTACTCTTAAACCAAGGTTTCACTGTATCTCTAAAGCTCTGCAGGAACCTCTGCAGGAATTAGTAATCGTAGGTTGGTGTTGGTTGTCATATCCTCCATGTTTTCCTCATTATTGGGTACCAAGCAAAGGTCACGTGAGAGGCCTACCTCGGTGTGTGCTCTTCTGGACTACACTAGGCACATAGGTGTGCGCAGCCTATTGCATTAGGGTGTGCACCCCAAAGCCCAAACACACACTACCGATGACTCACTATGTCCATTCAGAAAGGGAAGGGGTTGGTAAATGACATATTTACTGGCCCCTTCCCCACTCCTAAAACATACCAGCAGCAACAGCCGATAGGAGAGGAGGGAAACTCTCAGAACTGCGGGGGGGAAATATGGGCGGAACGATGGGTTTAGCCCGACGAGGTTCTCGTACGTGTGTACGTGGCCTCACTTGGTCTTAAAAAACTGTCTGACTGGCGGTAATTTTCCAATTTTTAAATCAACTGTGCAGCCAGGTGGTGCTTGAAGGGCCACTTACAGCTCAAATTTCAGCCATTAGAGAAGGAATCATGTGAAATTCTAGCTGTCTCTTTACATCGGGTGGCGGTGCCCATGATTAGTGGGCATTTGGTCTCGGGTCTTCGGCCTGTTGAGTACTTTGTATCATTTACCAATCCATAAGGATGCTAAATTGGCCTCATTACGCTGTCCTTTTCCAGGTCTCTATGCCCACCAACAGAAATTGGCATCACACCTATTCCTGTCAGCTAAAGGTACTATTACTTGGGCCTGGAAAAAAACAGTGGTTTCAACCCAGGGTGTTAAAGAACATAGGGTAGCCCTCTAGTGTCCTGGAGAAGTTATTTTATCTAAGGGAAATTTCCAAAAGTTGGCCTGTTAGGGGTACATGAGGACAAGGTGGAGAACCACTGTCCAGGAGGATTCACGTTCCAAGTTTCTCAAAATTTGAGAAGCTTTAATTGAGTATGTTTTCCCCTCATTACACCTAGCTAGTATTTGCTGCTTATGATTGCTGGTGTGGCGGTCCCAAGTCAATGGCTCTCCCCCCCTTTCCATGCCTGCCTTTATTTCTGTTTTTTATTTTTTATTCTTCATATCCTTTGGTTCCCTTACTACTCAAACTATCTTTCTAATTTTATCCTTTACTTTGTATTGGGTTGCACCACAGCTGGGAAACACGCCTTTTGGATTATATGGAACTATGTTTTGGTGTTCTCCATTTGGGCCCCCACTCATATTTATTAATGAAAAAATATGCATTTTTTTGTTTGTTTTACATGGAGAATGCCAAATATTGCAATACTATGGCTCCTGCAGAATTTGTCTCCAGCACCTTCATTTACAGGGCTGGGGAAAGGTTCAAAGAACTGCAAATGCAGTGAGGTCACCATTCAGAACTATGAATCCCTCATGGGCTCTTGTGAAAAAGGGACAGCCAGGGGCCGGGCCACACTGAAGTCAACTATTGATAGGAGATTGTTGAAGAAAAACTCCAAGATTTAGTAACTTGGGAGAGTGGTTTGGACTGGAGGACTATGACCATGTGTCATGTCACACCCTAAATATGGGTGTAGAATGAAACGTGGTTAGAAAGGTGGGCTTCTCTTTAAAATAAATATATGCAACTGATCATAATTCAATAAAATAATGCCCCCCCCCCCTTAAGCCCAAACAAAGTATATATCTTAGATGCTGACAACATTATTTGGTCACAGCTTGCCAGTGGCGGTGCGTCCTTAAAGGGTACAGGAACTCTGCCCCCTCTCTCCTGCCCCCTGTCTCCTGCCCCCTGTCTATCACCAATAGATAGATTCATGCATTGTAAGAATCTATCTATTGTCGCCACTGCCGCCCCCAATTCAGGTGTCCAGCCCCTTGTAGTGCCCCAGGCATCTGAATTATTTATTTTTTTGGATGCGCCTGATTTCAGGCATCCAATAGTAGCAGAGGACGGGAAGAGGATGGGAGAAGACATCGAGGACTCGGAGCGTGGGGGAAAGTGCCGTGACCTGTAAGTGCCAGGTGGGGGATGCACACTGGGGCAGCATTAGATGGGGCACAGTAGCGGCAATTGATAGGGCACACTGGCAGTAATTGATGGGGTACACTGGCAAAAATTGATAGGCACAGTGGCGGCAATTGATGGGCGCACTGGCAGCAATTGATGGGTACAGTAGCTGCGTTTGATGGCACAGTGGTGCCAATATATGGGCACAGTGGCTGCGTTTGCTGGGCACAGTGGCTGCTCTTGATGGGCACATTGGCTGCTCTTGATGGGCACAGTGGCTGCAATTGATGTTTTTTTTTTCAGTTTGTATCCACCCCCAAAAATGCGCCCCAATGCAGTGCTTAAGCCAGTGGTGGTCAACATTCTTAAAATAGGTGATTCATGTGCGGCCCCAGACATTACCACAAGACCAAACAAAATATTTAATGAATGTAATGAGAGATAAAGCTGTTGAAGACTGCAGACATAAAGCAGAAGATGGTCAGAGACTTTAAGCATGATATAGGTAGAGATCAATGCTATTACAATACTATAACAACCAATGACGCTATGCAGTATAGCTGCCTGTCCTCTAACAACCAAAGGTGCTGTGTGGACCAGCCGCCAGCATCCTAGCAACCAATAACTCACAGTCTCACATTGTCACTGGCAGCAGTGTCACAGCATCATTGGTTGCTGTGCCAGCATCCTAGCAACCAGTGATGCTATATAGCTGTGCATTGTTTCTAGGGTGTTGGTATAGCAATCAATAATACTGCCTGGCTGTGTCATTGTTGTTAGGGTGCTGGCAGCTGGGCCAAATAGAGTCACACAAAGCAAACATGGTTACATGGGGGTGGCAAAAATAATGTAGCATTAGAAGTGTCCACAGGACTCAGTATAGCAAGATTACCCAAAAAAATCAAAAGTTGGTCCAGTCATTTGGTGGAATGTGGGTGGGTTGCTATAGTAACAGGGATGCCCATTAGAGATTGTACCAACTTTTGAATGTTTCCTTCACTTTTTTTGTGTATTTTGCATGGGCTGCCTTGGTAACCAGGATATCCGCTGGAGATCAAACCAGCTCAGGTGAAGGGGACAACAAAATGGCCACCTCAGGCAACAATTAACCTAGAAAAACTCATGAATTAAAGAAATCCATTTAATAATTAGAATTCAGTCTAAAGAATATTTTTTCTTCACTGGTCTAAGTAAGAACTTAGGTAATGAAAACAGTTTACTGTATGCAGGGACACAATAAATGCCAAAGGGCCACATGTGGCCCCTGAGCCACAGGTTGGGCGACAGGGGTTAAAGCATTGCAGCATCCAATAAGATGGTCACACATGTGGCCTTGGAGAATAATGGCCATCTATGCACCCAACTAGATATAAAGATGGCCTTTATTCCGCACGTGGGGTCCGGCACACAAGCAAGGATACTGAAATATTTAGGAAGTCGTATTTGCCTACATCTGAGATTTGTACTTGTATTTAGAAGTGAGCCAATTACAGTTTTCCTGTAAAAGAACTCAGTCTGCAGGTGTATGGGGATTGTACAATCATCCTTCATATCATGTCAAGGTACACAGGTCACGTTATTGTGTTGTCCACATCATTAGGGTCAATTCTAGTGACTGCATGCAGCTAAAATCAGAACAAAGCATGTTCATATACTGGATCCTTCATTCGCCTTTGTGTTCCAGCCAAGCTGTTTTAGTATTACAAAAATCTACCGGGGCGACGCAAAGGAGTGTCAATTTCCAATAATAAGCTTCAGCCGGAGGAATACGACCGTCGGCCACATTCAGGACACAAGGGATCCTTACATTTTAATGTGGCTATGAGTGCCAAGCCATAACAAATCAATACTCACACTGGTGTGTCTGTGAGCACTACAAGAGGTTAAATGTACTGGTCAGAAGGTATGCTTTCCACTCTGCTCACCAGTCTACACAACCAGTGTTTATGGAAGGGGTGCAGCACCTCCTGCTGGGGGATAATCTGTACTGCACACAAAGTTTACTAATACTGTAACATAAAAATAAAGATGATCACAGCAGAGTGTAATACTGTTCTTATTGTAAGCCAGTGTTTTATAACCGGGGTTCATCTAGAGGTTGATAGGGGTTCCCTAAAAAGAGAGTAGTGGCAAATTCATCTCCTGTCTGCACTGACCACCATTGTAAGGGGTCACTTCTGATCACCAATGTAAGGGGTCACTTCTACAAGGATCACTAATGTAAGGGATCACCTCTATGATGACCACAAATGTAATGGGTCACTTCTACAAGGATCACCAATGTAAGTGATCACTTCTACAAGATCACCAGTGTAAGGGATCACTTCTACAAGGATCACCAATGTAAAGGATCACTTCTACAAGATCGCCAGTGTAAGGGATCACTTCTACAAGGATCACCAATGTAAGGGATCACTTCTACAAGAATCACCAGTGTAAGGGGTCACTTTCACAAGGATCACCAATGTAAGGGGTCACCTCTATGATGACCACAAATGTAAAGGGTCACTTCTACAAGGATCACCAATAGGGTTGTCCCGATACCACTTTTTTAGGACCGAGTACAAGTACCGATACTTTTTTTCATGTACTCGCCGATACAGAATACCGATACTTTTTTTAAATGTCATGTAACAGTTTTCAAACCACAATACAGACTAAGGATATTTTGTTTAGAATTATGAAGAACTCTAACTCAAGACATTATAAAAGAATAAAAATGAGTAAAAATGAATAAAAATGTTTTATTTGCTTGTCACGCAGTAGTAAAAAACTCAAAGAATTTTCACAGAACATGTTGATAAATACAAAAAAGTATCGGCAGAAGCATCGGGAGCATTTGCGCGAGTACGAGTACTCCCGCAAATACTCAGTATCGGTCCCGATACCGATACTAGTATCGGTATCGGGACAACCCTAATCACCAATGTAATGGGTCACTTCTACAAGGATCATCAATGTAAGGGGTCACCTCTATGATGACCACAAATGTAATGGGTCACTTCTACAAGGATCACCAATGTAAGGGGTCACTTCTACAGGGATCACCAATGTAAGGGGTCGCTTCTACAGGGATCACCAATGTAAGGGGTCACTTCTACAAGGATCACCAATCTAAGGGATCTCTTCTACAAGGATCACCAATGTAAGGGGTCACTTCTACAAGGATCACAAATGTAAGGGGTCACTTCTGGTCACCAATGTTAGGCCTCTTCCACACAGGCGGACTCCGTCGCTACGTCCACCTGTTCCCGCCGGCTCAGCGGGAGATCTCTCTGCTGATCTCCGCTGAGCCGGGGGATGACAAGTCCCTCTCCGCTCACTAAGCGGGGAGGGGCTTGTGCAGCGCCACTGTCTCCTATGGGGAGATCTGATGAAAACAGACAGTATGTCTGTTTTCATCAGATCTCACCCGATCTGATCCGCCATGGACGGAAGGTGACGGATCAGATCGGGCTGGATGTCAGCGGGCATGTCTCCACTGACATCCGACACTCCATAGAACTGCATGGAGCAGTTGTGTGAAAGGGGCCTAAGGGATCACTTCTACAAGGATCACCAATGTAAGGGGTCACTTCTACATGGATCACCAATGTAATGGGTCACTCACTTCTACAAGGATCACCAATGTAAGGGATCACTTCTACAAGGATCACCAATGTAAGGGGTCACTTCTACAAGGATCACCAATGTAAGGGGTGACTTCTTTGATGACCACAAATGTCAGTGGTCACTTCTATACTGATCACCAATATAAGGGGTTACTTCTACAATGATCACCAATGTAAGGGGTCACCTCTATGATGACCACAAATGTAAGGGGTCACTTCTATACTGATCACCAATATATGAGGTCACTTCTACACTAATCAGTAATATAATGGGTCACTTTTACATGGACCACCAATTTAAGGGGTCACTCCTACAAGAATAACGTAAGGGGTGACCTCTACGGTGGTCACAAATGTAAGGGGACACGTCTTCAAGGATCACCGATGTAAGGATCACTTCTACGATGACCACCAATGTAATGGGTCGTCTCTATGATGGCCAGCAATGTAAGGGGTCACTTCTGCAAGGATTACTAATGTAATGGGTCACTTCT
Organism: Rana kukunoris; assembly: GCA_029574335.1. Lineage (NCBI taxonomy): Eukaryota > Metazoa > Chordata > Amphibia > Anura > Ranidae > Rana > Rana kukunoris. Next base: position 472,695,082 of record CM056051.1, on the reverse strand, counting down.
ACAAGGTTCACCAATGTAAAGGGTCACTTTTACAAGGTTCACCAATGTAATTGGTCACCTCTATGATGGCCAGCAATGTAAGGGGTCACTTCTACAAGGATCACCACTGTAAGGGGTCACCTCTATGATAACCACCAATATAAGGGGTCACTTCTACAAGGATCACCAATGTAAGGGGTCACCTCTATGATGACCACAAATGTAAGGGGTCACGTTCAACATGGATTAAAAATGTAAGAGATTACTTCTAAACTGACCACCAATGTAAGGGGTCACTACAATTTTCAGTCTCTCTGTTTCTTTTCTGACCATTGTTAATCATTTTTTATTTCATTATTATTCACTGCTTCCTGCCCAGCCCCAGTGTCCCTTTAAGTGGGTCTTTATAGTAGGAGGCAGGATGAACCTTCAGTTCATGTGACCAGTGTGATTGATTGTCACAGTGGTCACATGATCAGAAGCCCATCCTGTTAGCTCCCAATTATGATCAAAGATCGAGTGCTGCTTTTGGCAGCTCAGTCACTGTGCTGGTAGTCCTCAGTAAGAGCACTCTCCGCAAAGAAACCTTGGCTGTCCATGGACATCCTCCACCCTCTTTGCCCCTGTACATATGCCTTACACATGTGGCAAGAGGGTAAACAAACCTGATCTTTAGTCTTTTATTTAAAAGTCTCTACAACCTTCTGCTCTCACTATTGTACCATAAGCTATAGGTCTACTCATTTTAGTTAGGGTCCCTGAGACCAGAAATGTATTTCAAGGGTTAATCTTTTACAGTCTTCAGCTTTATTTAACATAATATCTGGGACTGGCAATACTGCCATGAAGGTCCTTTTTCAGACACTTCCTGTAATAAGGTGACAATACTGTGTCCTTGTCTCTAGTTGTTCTCTCGCATTATCACCCTGGCACACAAGATTAAAGGGTTTGTAAAGGAATTATTTTTTTCCCTAAATAGCTTCCTTTACCTTCGTGCAGTCCTCCTTCACTTACCTCATCTTCCATTTTGCTTTTAATGTCCTTATTTCTTCTGAGAAATCCTCACTTCCTGTTCTTCTGTCTGTAACTACACACAGTAATGCAAGGCTTTCTCCCTGGTGTGGAGAAAGCCTATTCAGGGGGAAGGGGCGAGTAGGCAAGTCAGGACACTCTCTACTTTGCAGATAGAGAAAGAAGCTGTGTGTTAGTGGGCGTCCTGACACTCCTGCTCGCCCCCTCCCTCCTCAAGAGGCTTTCTCCACACCAGGAAGAAAGCCTTGTATTACTGTGTGGAGTTACAGACAGAAGAACAGGAAGTGAGGATTTCTCAGAAGAAATAAGGACATTTAAAAGCAAAATGGAAGGATGAGGTAAGTGAAGGAGGACTGCACTACGGTAAAGGAAGCTATTTAGGGGGAAAAAAAAGTTTCCTTTACAACCCCTTTAAGTCTTTGATGTTTTGAGATTCTGCCAGGTGCCAACTCTCTTCCGTTGCAGTGACACCTTTTCTTCTGACATCGACTTCATGCATTTCCCCAATATTTGCACCAACAGCTGCGTCTGCACCAAAAATGAATTGGCTCCAATGATTATGTTATTGATATAAACACATTCTATATTGTACAGGATGTGGAGTACATTGTATTCTTCATTTCATAGGAACTCTTGGGAACAGCGCAGTATAAAAAATAAATAATCCTGTTGGCAGATACGTTGATCTCTGTGTCACTGTAACACAATCATTTTTCATCTGTAAAACGTATAAAGGAACCTTTTAAAAATATAAGTGTTGGAAAACAATTTTATAGGCAGAAAAAGTAGAATTTTATTGGAAGCGCAGTGTAAAGAAAAGGGGCCATGACAAGCAGCTAAATGCGGGGAGGGGAAAGCATTATTTGCGCAAAACCCATTAAAAAAATACTTTTTTGCTCAGTTTTTCAAAAATCGTCTACATTTTTTAATTGAATCAAAATCTAATTTGACCTGATAGCAACCACTTGCAGTCCCTGTACAGCAGAGTTCAGACTGAGGGAGGGAGAAACAGAACAAGGAGCTGAGTTGCATGCTGATATTAAGATGACAGGGAGATGACTTCATCATTCTCTTGCTTCTCCTTTTAGTGACCAATCAGAGGGACAAGATCTATAAGTGGTACCAAAGAGCAGTAGAAAAAAAATCACGTCTCCTTCCATACCTGACAGGTCTGTTCTGTGTGGCTGAGCTGAACGGGACAGATAGCAATGCAAATCATCTGGCAGGTAAATCAGCTTCCTTGTATTTATTTTATCAGTGTATTTTCATCTGTTTGCCTTGAACTCAGCTTAAACCTTTAATTCTTTGTTAGGAGAGACAGTGTTCAAATCTAGTTACATTTGATAATAAAGATCTGCCTGCACAGCAGAGGCTTGGTTGATTATGGCAAAGCTGCCAATACCCCTTATAAACAAAGAAAACAAGTAGGATTTTTCCTCGCTGGAGTCCAGAATAAAGCATCTAAAAAAGGTAAGCTGCAATTTTTGTGAATGGGGAAATAAATGGGGAATAAAATAGGTGTTATCCCAATTTGATTGCAAATGTGGAAGTACCCTTTAACCACTTCAGCCTTGGAAGGATTTTGCCCCCTTAATGCCAATTTTTGCGACACTGCATTGTTTTACCTGACAATTGCGCCGTCGTGCGACACTGTACCCAAACAAAATTGACGTCCTTTTTTTCTCACAAACAGAGCTTTCTTTTGGCGGTATTTGATCACCTCTGCGGTTTTTATTTTTTTGCGCTATAAACAAAAAAAGATCGACAATATATTTTTTTTACTTTTTGCTACAATAAATATCCCCCAAAAAATTCAATAAAAACATTTCTCAGTTTAGGCCGATATGTATTTTTCTACATAATTTTTGGTAAAAAAAAAAACGCAATAAGCGTATATTGATTGGTTTGCGCAAAAGTTATAGGGCTAGATTCACGTAGGTGCGCGTATTTTTGTGTGGGGGCGTAGCGTAAACTATTTACGTTACGCCTCCGCAAATTTTACAGGCAAGTGCTGTATTCACAAAGCACTTGCTCCGTAAGTTGCGGCAGCGTAGCGTAAATTGGCTGGGGGAAGGTGCGTAATAATTAAAATTAGGCATGTAGGGGGTGTGTTGTATTGAAATGAACGGTGACCCCACGTAAATGACGCGCCGAACGAACTGCGCATGCGCCCGCCGTGGACGTATCCCAGTACGCATGCTCCAAATCACGTTGCAAATACTCAATGAAAACGATGTGAACGTAACTTACGCCCAGCCCCATTCTGAATAGGCTTACGCAAATGACGTAAACGACATGAAATTCGACGGCTGTTCCGACACCATACTTAACATTGGCTGCGCCATGTTTTTGGTGGTTTATCTTTACGCCTGAAAAAGGCCTTACGTAAACGGCGTATCTTACTGCGATGGCCGGGCGTACGTTCATGAATCGGCGTATCTAGCTAATTTACATATTCGACGCGTTAATCAACGGAAGCGCCACCTAGCGGCATACAGAATACAGAAAAAAGATACTCCGGTGCATCTAAGAAGTTACGCGGCGTATCCCGAGATACGCCGCGTAAATTCTTACTGAATCTGGCCCATAGAGTCTACAAAATGGGGGATAGATGTATGGCATTTTTTTTATTAATATTCTTTTACAAATAATGGCAGTGATATGTGATTTTTAGCGGGACTGCGACATTGCGGCGCACATATTGGACACTTTTGATGCTTTTTTTGGACCACTGACATCTATACAGCGATCAGTGCTATAAAAAATGCACTGATTACTGTGTAAATGTCACTGACAGGGAGGGGTTACCACTAGGGGGCGATCAAGGGGTAAATATGTGTCCTAGGGAGTGATTCTAACTGTGGGGGGATATGACTGCCTGGAGGAGGAGACATATCACTGTTCATAACCAGTATGAACAGCAGATCTGTCTCCTCTACCCTGACAGATCTCCGTTCTGTCTCTCTCAGTAGCGATTATGGGTGTCTGGTGGACAACGCGGCTGCTGGGCATGTTCATCGGTTTAGTCATCGCACTTTTGGCACGCTCATCGGTTCAGTCATCGCACTGCGGGCACGCATGCCCCCTAGTGGTCTTAAAGCAGCCAACGTACAGCTAAGGTGATTTGCCCAGGAGAGCCCAACTGCTGCAGTATAACGATGTCGGCTGGTTGGCTACTGGTTTAAAGCGGAGTTCCAGTCTTTTTTATGTTTATTAAAAGTCAGCAGCTACAAAAAGTGTAGCTGCTGACTTTTAATAAACTGACACTTACCTGCTCCACTGTCCAGCAATGCGGCAGACCCTCTCCCCCCTATTTCCGCCAGGCACTGACTGCGTGAGCCACACTGAGCTCTAGGGTGGACAGGGAGGGGCCGCCTAAGGCAATATGACGAGTCGCCTAAGCGGTCCCTGGGCAGAAGGAGGAAGTGGGACAGGAAGTCCCACTCTTTACGAAGCCCCCACTCCCCCCCAAAAAAAAATACATGCAAAATGTGGCATGTAAGGGGGCGAGGAATGGTTTAAGCGGAAGTTCCACTTTTGGGTGGAACTCCGCTTTAAGTGTTACTAAACCCAGGACCCTGCATTCATTATATCTGATCTCCCACAGTACACAGAACATGGAAAAACAATCCTTTTAGTAAATATGAAATACCTTTTCTCATCAGCAGTATACAACAGTCTTGTGACTTCTATCAGTGTCTGGTTAAAGCTTGTAGAAGGAGTTTTCATTCCACTCTCACTGTCCTATCAGCTGCAGGACCCCTGACTCTCTGTCTGGACAGCGCTGATTAGCCCCGTGCTGATCACATGCATTCTCCCTAGAAAAAACAACTTTCTAGCAATACACTGAGCATGTGCAGCTTGTCTCCAAGCCTCTGTTCTGTCAGGAGATGGATTGGGGACTGTAAAAGAAGGGGAGGATCAGAGAAGACGGGATGAAACCGCCTTTTTACACAATGTGGAGGATTAACCCCTTAGGTTCCACAGTGAATATAACAAGCATGCTTTACTGCATATACAGACTGTTGTGGGTTTAGTAACACTTTAGGTAGATCACATTGAGATGTACACCTAGGAGAGCTATATAAATCCATATCTTGGTGCGGCCCAGCAGTGAATGGGTTGAGCTTGCAATGAAAAGAATTTGTTATACAATGTCACAGCTACAATGACATATTCTGGCAGCAGAAGGAACAGAAACCGCAAACCAAATATTATAGTGGAGGAATAAGTAGACTCTTTCCTGTCGGCTGATGAGTGAATGCAGCTGAAAATGATTTCTCCCAATAAAAAGATGATTATTGCTTGAGAAAAAAAATAAACATCTGTGCTGGACATGGGAAGCGCCAAGTGACCTCTCCACCCACCCTCCTTAACCCTGACAGTAAGTGAGCGCTGCATTGAGTCAGCAAGCCCACCCCCTGTCCACTGGAAGACCATTAACCATTGTAGGACTCCGCAGACCCGGACCTCAGAAAATCAGAGGAAGGAGATCTCTGTGCTTGTAGATTACAGTTTAATCTTTATTAGATTCTAATTGTTTGTGTACTGTTTACATACTTCCATGTACAGTACAGGGCTCTGCAGGCTTCAGAGTCACCGGTCACGTCGTGTCTTACAAATACTTGTGGGGAAAATAGAACAAATCAAATTTAAATAAATGGATGTTTGTTTGTTTTAATCAGCTTTATTCAATTTAGAAAAAGAGAAAAAAAACTTCAATAACAAAGCCAAGAAATTCCAAATAACCTTGAATCCAAACGAGTCCCCCCTTACATTGGAGTCCCCATTAAAGTCTTCCTTATATCGGAGTCCCCCCTTACATGAGAGCCCCATCAGAGTCCCCCCTTACATTGGAGTCCCCATCAAAGTCTTCCTTATATCAAGGTCCTCCGTAACTTGAGAGCCCCATCAGAGTTCCCATCAAAGTCTCTTATATCGGAGTCCCCCTTTACACGAGAGCCCCATCAGAGTCCTCCCTTACATTGGAATCCCCATAAAAGTCTTCCTTATATCGGAGTCCCCTGTTATGTGAGAGCCCTATCAGAGTCCCCCTTACATTGGAGTCCCCATCAAAGTCTTCCTTATATCGGAGTCCCCCCTTACATGAGAGCCCCCATCAAAGTCTTTCTTATATCGGATTCTTCCCTTACATTAAAGCCCCATCAGAGTCCCTCTTAAATTGGAGTCCCCTCAAAGTCTTCCTTATATCGGAGTCCAGCGTTACATGAGAGCCCCATCAGAGTCCCTCGTACATTGGAGTCCCCATCAAAGTCTTCCTTATATCGGAGTCCCCCGTTACATGCCCTATCAGAGTCCCTCTTACATTGGAGTCCCTATCAAAGTCTTCCTTATATCGGAGTCCCACCTTACATGAGAGCACCCATCAAAGTTCCCATCAAAGTCTTCCTTATATCGGAGTCCCCCCTTACATGAGAGCCCCCATCAGAGTCCCGTCTTACATTGGAGTCCCCATTAAAGTCTTCCTCATATCAGAGTCCCCCCTTACATTGGAGTCCCCATAAAAATCTTCCTTATATCGGAGTCCCCCCTAACATGAGAGCCCCATCAGAGTCCCCCCTTACATTGGGGTCCCCATTAAAGTCTTTCTTATATCAGAGTCCCCCCTTACATGAGAGCCCCATCAGAGTCCCCCCTTACATTGGAGTCCCCATAAAAGTCTTTCTTATATCGGAATCCCCCCTTACATCAGAGTCCCCCCTTACAATGTATATTAATGGACTCAATGTGACAAATTTTTTTCCTCCTTTTAATCATGTTTTAGATTTTCTATGTTTTTGTGTACCTATATGTCTGAACTATGTTGATTTTGTTTCTGATGGCCTCGCAATGAAACCATTAAATTTGTTGTAAAGCGAGTAATTAAGAAATAAAAACAAACAAACAAACAAACAAACATTGGGGTCCCCATTAAAGTCTTCCTTATATCTGAGACCCCCCTTACATGAGAGCCCCCATCAAAGTCTTTCTTATATGGAATTCTTCCCTTACACTAGAGCCCCATCAGAGTCCCTCTTACATTGGATTCCCCATCAAAGTCTTCCTTATATCGGAGTCCCCTGTTACATGAGAGCCCCCATCAAAGTTCCCATCAAAGTCTTTCTTATATCGGATTCTCCCCTTACACGAGAGCCCCATCAGAGCCCCCCTCCACATTTGAGTTCCCATCAAATACTTCATTATATCAGAGTCTCCTTTACATGAGAGCCCCATCAGAGTCCCATCAAGACTTTGATGGGCACTCCAATGTAAGGGGGGACCCTTACATTGGAGTGCCCATCAAAGCCTTCCTTATATCGGCATCCCCCCTTCCATGAGAGCCCCCATCAGAGTCCCCCTTGCATTGGAGTCCTTATTAAAGTCTTCCCTATATCGGAAGTCCTCCCTTACATGAGAGCCCCCATCAGAGTCCCGTCTTACATTGGTGTCCCCATTAAAGTCTTCCTTATGTCAGAGTCCCCCCTTACATTGGAGTCCCCATAAAAGTCTTCCTTATATCGGAGTCCCCCCTTACATGAAAGCCCCATCAGAGTCCCCCCTTACATTGGGGTCCCCATTAAAGTCTTTCTTATATCAGAGTCCCCCCTTACATGAGAGCCCCATCAGAGTCCCCCCTTACATTGGAGTCCCCATAAAAGTCTTCCGTGTATCAGAGTCCCCCCTTACATGAGAGCCCCATCAGAGTCCCCCCTTACATTGGAGTCCCCATAAAAGTCTTTCTTACATCGGAGTTCCCCCTTACATGAGAGCCCCATCAGAGTCCCCCCTTACATTGGGGTCCCCATTAAAGTCTTCCTTATATCGAAATCCCCCCTTACATGAGAGCCCCCATCAAAGTCTTTCTTATATCGAATTCTTCCCTTACATTAGAGCTCCATCAGAGTCCCTCTTACATTGGAGTCCCCATTAAATTCTTCCTTATATCGGAGTCCCCCCTTACATGAGAGCCCCCATCAAAGTTCCCATCAAAGTCTTTCTTATATCGGATTCTCCCCTTACATCAGAGTCCCCCCTTACATTGGGGTCCCCATTAAACTCTTTTTTATATCAGAGTCCCCCCTTACACGAGAGCCCCATCAGAGCCCCCCCTCCACATTTGAGTTCCCATCAAAGGGCCAGATTCAGGTAGAGTTAGGCTGGCGGATCAATGGATCCGCCAGCCTAACTGTCACTTTAAGCCGGCGTTTCTGTTTTCTGTAACCAGAAAACAAGAAACGCCGGGTTGGAGTTCCGATGCGATCGGCGTAATTGAATTTCGCCATCGCATCGTTACTTCAACTTAAAAATGGCGCCGGGGCGTCCCCGCCGATTTACGCTCAAAAAATATGTTAATGAGCGGGAATCGGCAATTCACAATCTTTTTCGGGCGCGACGCAGTGACTTTACGACGTTTCCGGAAGCGTTACGCGGCGTAAAGATAAAGCAGCCCCCTAGTGGAATATCCTATGTTAGGTATAGGCGTCGTCATCGCGTCGGAAAAAAAACAAATCGCGTCGTTTGCGTAAAACATTCATGAATGGGGACATGACGTCATTGACGTTCACTGACAGAACTTGGAGCATGCGCACTGGGATGCATTGACACTCGACGCATGCGCAGTACGTTCGCCGCGGGATCGCGCGTAGTTTGAATACTACACGCCCCGTACCCTCCCAATTTGAATTCCGCTGTCTCATTTGCGATGCGCTGCCGCAACTTTAGGAGCAAGTGCTTCATGAATAACAGCACTTGCTCCTAAAATTTCTGCAGCGTAACGTAAATGAGATGCGTTACTCCAGAGCAAAGATGCTCTGATTTACCTGAATCTGGCCCAAAGTCTTCATTATATCAGAGTCTCTTTTACATGAGAGCCCCATCAGAGTCCCATAAAGACTTTGATGGGCACTCCAATGTAAGGGAGGACCCTTACATTGGAGTGCCCATCAAAGTCTTCCTTATATCGGCATCCCCCCTTCCATGATAGCCCCCATCAGAGTCCCTCTTACATTGGAGTCCTCATTAAAGTCTTCCCTATATCGGAAGTCCTCCCTTACATGAGAGCCCCCATCAGTTTCCCCCTTTACATCAAATTACATGTCTGACGAAGAGGTCCTGCGTGGCTCCAAAACGTTGCACTTATCTTGGTGATGGGATCTATCTACAATAAAAACCTTTGGATGGTAATTGAAGATTCCCGATGCGCTGGCGAATATGTTCATTGATTTTGCATCTCCTTGTCTTCTTGAGCCTTGTTTCCAGGAAGGTGTGCGATTGGAATATTGTCAAGCTCCAGGTCAGAGCTACACCCCAGAACACTTCATTTAGCGCTTTCCACCATTGGCTGAGAGCGCTGATCGGAGTTATCTGCTGTTTTTTCCAGCATGCTCGTCCGACAGTAGCCACCAATCAGCCAAGCAGACAGACCAACAAACACATGGGCCAAATGTCGGACATTTTTTTTTTTTTTTACCAAAAATGTCTCCTGACATTCGGCCTGTGTGTACCCGGCTTAAGCCAGGTCCAATCTATCATTAATTTTTTTCATCAACCCAGTGGACTGAATGAAAAAAAAAATGAAGAAGCTTGTTATACTAACTATCCAATGTTAGTACAGAAGTCTCCCTGCTAAGCTGTTGTATTTTGACAAGGGGGCATCCACCGCCAGAACACACTGGCTAACACTCACAGATATTGGCTGAGAGCACTGATCAGATGCCGATCGACAGATGTTTTTTGTCATGCCTCTTGGACATAAGCCAGAAGTTCAGGCCAGCCTGTCGGACAGGCTGCTGTACACATGGGCTGAATTTCGCACCGAGTAATCTCTACCTCTCCGTAATGTAAATGGCCCAATGTACTGTATATAGATGCCCACACTCACCACAGAGAGCTACCATAAACTTTGTTCTCCATGTTTGGACTGATTGGTGACCTCTGTGTGCCAGTCTGTACATACCCCACACCAGCCATTATCAACTTGGATTCTTTGGAACCCTAAGGTTCACCCCAAGGTTCTTGCAGGGGTTGCTACCGTGTTTCTCCGAAAATAAGCCCGGGGCTTATATTAATTTTGGCAACAAAAGACATGGTAGGGCTTATTTTCGGGGTAGGTCTTATCATGTAATGTGTTGTCTTCTCTCCCTACCTGCCTGTCAGGAATCTCCAGTGTGAACTGAGTTAAAATGCTTGTAAAATCCTATAATCCACTCTATTACCGTATTATATAATGTACAATGTGTATTTCTGTAATATAATTGTGCCAAATACCTTCGTTATAGCGCCACTCTGCGCTTCTGTGACCCGCCGGAGCTTTTTCCCTCTCAATTATATTACAAAAACACACACATTGTACATTATATACTACTGTAATAGAGCGGATTATAGGATTTTACAAGCATTTTAAACTTATTTTCAGGGTAGGGCTTATATTGCAGCCCTGTAACGCTAGGTCTTATTTTCAGGGTAGGTCTTATTTTCAGGGAAACAGGGTAGCTATTCCTTTATTGGTCTGATTGATCCTCTGTTTGATAGTGTCTGCATAGTTTCAGGGTTTATGCCACTTGGCAATGCCAACATCATGACACCATTGATCTTTTTACCTGTCTGGGAGGGAGGCATTCTAACCACCCACCACAAACATAAGGGGCATTTTTGTTATTGACCCCCAATGAGTTGGCTTTATTAGGGGTTCTCTAGGACAAGGAACTTATTTTAGGGGTTCCTCGTGGGTACTGCCCCACACACTTACCCAAATTTCATTCTAATTCGGTACATTGTCTCATAATCCTAGAGACAAAATGAGAGTCTCTCACCATGCAGAAATACAATATATACATCATATAACCCTAGCAGTCATTTCCAGTATCCTCTGATGACTTCAGGTTATCACTGCTGTTATAACAATGATATAATGTTCTAATTATTGTTCTGTGTAATAGATTCCAAGTTTAATAAACTAGAATTGAATAGATGCTACAAGCTTGGGTATTCTGATTTATTCAAAGAGGTGTTTTTATCCTACATAGATTTCAAGAAGATAAACATGAGCTTTTACTCATTAAAGATGAGCAAAATTTAAATCGTGATTGCCAACAGGTGCTTTACCCATAAGCATAAGTGGAGCATTAAAGTGTATGCAAAGGCAAAGCGTGTTTTATTTATTGGAACGGTGACAGTTTTTATTGGTGTCAGTTTCCTCACTGACATGATTTGCCCCCCCCCCCCTTTTTTTTTTTTTGCTGATGGCAATTGTAGTTTAATTTCAAAGTCAAGGGGTTGCAGAGAAACACTTTGCTAGATCTGGAAAAGGATCAAACTCCGTCCTCTTCAACCCAAAAAGGAGAAATCAATTTAAGATGAAGTTCCAATTTAACCACTTAATCACCTGGCCTATTCTGGCACTTTTCTCCTTCATGTAAAAATCACATTTTTTTTGCTAAAAAATTAATCAGAACCCCCAAACTTTATATTTTTTTTAGCAGACACCCTAGGGCAGGGGTCTCCAAACATTCTAAACAAAGGGCCGGTTTATTGTCCTTCAGACTCTTGGAGGGCCAGACTTTGGCCAGCGGGGGTGGAAATTTTCCTGGCATCAGTGGGACTAAACATCTGGTATTACGGGGAGGAATAGTGCCCTATTGTTGGTATCATAGGGAGGAATAATGCCCCATTAGTGGTGTCGGTGGGAGAAATGGTGCTCCACTGTTGGTGTCAGATGGTAGAATAGTGTCTCGTATTAGTGGGAGGGATAGTGCCCCAAGGGCCAGATAAAGGCACGCATCCGGCCCTCGGGCCGCAGTTTGAAGACCACTGCCCTAGGGAATGAAATGGTGGTCATTGCAACTTTTTTTCTTGCACGATATTTGCGCAATAATTTTTCAAACGCCTTTTTTTAGGGAAAAAACAGTTTCATGAATTAAAAAATATCAAAACAGTAAAGTTAGCCCAATTTTTTTCTATAATGTGAAAGATGAAGTTACGGCGAGTAAATAGATACCTAACATGTCACGCTTTAAAATTGCGCACACTCATGGAATGGCGCCAAACTTCGGTACTTAAAAATCTCCATAGGTGACGCTTGAAATTTTTTTACAGGTTACTATTTTTGAGTTGTAGAGGAGATCTAGTGCTAGAATTGTTGCTGACACTCTAATGCACGTGATAATACCTCACATGTGGGGTTTGAAAGGTGATGACATATGTTGGCGGGGCTTGCATGCGTGTTTGCTTCTGCACGCGAGCGACCAGGACAGGGGCGTGTAAAAAAAATATATATATATTTTTCTTTTTTTACTTCTTTTTTTTATTTTTACACTTTTTTTTACATTTTTTTTATCACTTTTATTCCTATTACAAGGAATGTAAACATCCCTTGTAATAGGAATGTGTGCGACAGGTCCTCTTTATGAAGAGATGTGGGGTCAATAAGACCCCGCATCTCTCCTCCAGGCTGGAAAGAATTAGATTGTGAAAAAAAATTAACCAATCTAATGCATTCAGTTGCGATTGCGGCTGTGTTAACATTCCGGGTACCGGGCGTGACGTGATAACGTCGCGCCAAGTCCTCCGACAGTCATAGAGATGACTGTGACCATCTGGTCACCAGTCATCTCTATGGTTTTGCTGCGAACGCCGACCTATTCGCTCTCCGGGCCCCCGATGGCACGGGAGAGCCCGGAGAAGGACCGGATGGCGCCACCTATAAGAACGATCAAGTGGCAAAACTGCCGCTTTGATCGTTCTTATGGTGCACAGAATCGCCGGCTGAAGACGGCGATATCTGAATGATGCCTGTGGCTGCAGGCATCATTCAGATATCACCGCACAAATTGGAGGACGTCATATGACGTCCTGCCGTGAGGAAGTGGTTAACACCCTAAATGATAATAAAGCATTCACCCAGCCATCACAAATTCCCACCTCATCAGTCTAATACATTTATTTTTTTATGATTGTCAGCTCCATCTAGTGACCATAATTCAGTATTTTCCTGATAGTTTTTTTCAGGAATAATACAACGATATGGCCACTAGATGGGGCTGATGATCATAGTAAAAATTCATGACTGCTGGGTGAATGCTTGCTACAGCAGTGCAGGTAATGGGACACCTAAGTGTTTAAAATGTAGGTTACAAGATAATTTAAAAAACAATTTATCTTTAAATGAACACAAGAAGTTATGGTATTCTTCAGCTGTTTTGTTGGACATATACTTAGCAATTCCCTGGTTTCAAGCAACCAAACAATTAAAATTGGGGTAGAAATCTGTGGTTTCGTGAATTCGTAGAAAGTAGGAAATGACTGTGGTTAAAATCTGGCTGAAAGCCCTGCAATTGCCACAGCTGCCTAGTGTATGGTTAGAATTACAGTAAAGAAGCTGTAGTTGGAAGACGGTATTCAATAGATGTTCCATTATGTTTTAATTTTAAAGGAGAGAAAACTCTTGTAGCCCCCACCCAAATTTTTGGCCTGGCCCTTGATTACAACACATATGGGCTGGTATTCCCATAGCTGTATGGAAGCACGTGTATGAACTTCCTCCAATATTGATAACAGACAATAAGCACCCGTCTGATGTCAAGGGCTTGTTTGCACTCATGGAAGTTTTTTTTTTTTTTTCGGTAGATGAAAAATGCATTTCACTTGGATCCAATACAAGTCAGTTGCTGACTGATGAAGAATTGATGAAAAGCACTCACTTATAGCTGACCCAAAGTCTCCTGCTAACCTAAGTTGTTTTACAGCCCCTCTACCTCACTTCCCATATCTATTGTGTAATACCCCAACTGCAGCTACTCCCTTCAGCCACCCGCACCGGTTCATAAGTATGCTGATGACAATAAGGCAGAGCCAAACTCAATAGGGTGTCACGTACCTGGTGGAGATCAAGCTGGTATGGGGGCTTCTCTTGCCCCTCCTGTCTGTTACCCCTGGTAGGGATAACAGAGAGTGACGGACACAGAGTGGCACGAGGGCCGATGTAGTGGATGGCGCTGGCTGAGTCTTGGCAGAAACCAGGTGGTTGGAGAGCGCTGGGCAGACTCTGAGAATGGGAGCTCTGTAACACTGGGTCAGCAAAAGGAGGCGTAGCTGGGACGTAAGCCAGGAGGTCATCAACAGCCGGACAGAGCAGGTACCGAGACCAGAGGCGGAGGCAGAGACGGGACACAGGCAGGGTTTGGTACACAGTCAGGCAGCAAGGTGCAGGAACATCAGGCAGAAGCGGAGTCAGACACAAGCCGGGATTAGGTTGGCAGGCGGAGATCAGAGAGTAGGTTCAGGTGAAGCCGGGTAAAGACAAAGGAAATTTGGATCAGAACGGGTAAACAGACACTAGCTGAAAGACCACTTAGCAAAGTTCATGTGTCAGTGTTCAGTTTAAATAAAGTTACTTGGCGCCCATACGTGTATGTGCACGCACCCGTGTGCGCGTGTACCAAAACAAGTCTTTCTTTGTGCACACACTGGTGTGCCCGTGCTTGTGCGCAGGTGCGCGTCTGTTGGCCGGACTTTTCTTACATAGGGTAGTGGGGTAGTTGTTTGGATAGAAGACGTATTTTCCTCTAAAAGGGAGAAGCCTGCCCTGAAGGGAAGATGGGCCTTTCCCCTTGTCACCTTTCTAGGGAATGCAGGTTATAAGATGTCAGGATTTTCTTTTTATAGAATGACTTTGGAGGATATGTCTCAAAATCCTGTAAAATGATAGCAAAAACCTTAAATTTGCTAAAAGAAAACAAAAAGTGCTACCTAATGTAGCAATATGGACTACAATTACAATGAACAGCTATTCCCTGCCCTATCTGTAGTATATTATCACCCTAGTGCTCAGCGTTCCTAGACTGATATAGTTGTGAGCCCAACCAAAGTGATTGTGGGACTGGTAGTTCCATCAGATGGCTGTTCACCTGCATGACTATACACCCAGACTACATATTCTAGGGATCTTTGCTACCACCAGAGAGATTGCTGGTAAGAGCTATAAAAGAGACCCGCCCACGCGGTGAACAGCATTCCTACCCGACCGAGAAGGGATCCAGCCCTGCCTGCTTTTCATCGGACATCCGACCAGCACCATCTCTACAGTGCAGAAACCCATGCTTCGTGCTTTCCAACGGGTGATCATCACAAGCGGGTCCGCAGCTAGCTAGCTGGAAGGCCTTGAATCAGCCTGGTCATTGGTGAGAGGGCCACTACCCATCTTTCCAAACCTTTCCTTGATTGTTTTACTGGGACACTGTGAATAGACAGATTTACCTTGAAAAAACTTCACTGCACTTCTATTCAAACATTGTACATAGGCATCTTTAGCTACAATCATCACAAGATATACTACCACACTGTTACTACCCCTTTATTGGATACAATTAATAAGCCCTGACTGCCGGTGAAGACCATCAGATCTGCAACAGGCACATTCTACCATTGCTACTTAAAGGGCCCTCATACCATCCATGTTTAGTTTCATCTCTCATTAGAATGAAAGGTTAAACAGGCCGGCCTGGGTTTCTCTTTCTAGAAGTATTGTCAGAATTGATGTTTGATGTAGGCTGAGTCTAGGGACCAGTTCCTGTGAAGAAGGGAAAGTTTAGTGACATTCAGGACACCTCTTGTGTGTACCAGATAATGGGAAGAAGGAACTTCTTTGCATGAAATCAGCATACTGGTCTGGCGCGATCCTGCACACTGGCGGGACAGTGAAATATCCCTCTCATGACTTTATAGGATGGGCAGACGAACAGATCACTACGGGGAAGTCTACTATGGGAATTCTGTATATTAGCATCTCTTGAAATAATTTTCATGTCCCAGTGGACTTCTGATAAAACCAATTAATTGGTGGTCAGAATGGCCCCACTACATTGGTGGTCAGTGGCAAGAATTCCCCCCTTAGAGACAGTTAAAAAAAAATCCTAAGACACTGCCTCTTAGTGGCTCAGGTTGCCATTTCCCATCATTGGAAATTAACCTTTCCGCCACATATTGTAGAATAAGCCAGATTCTCAATGAAGTTATGAATATGGAGACCCGGGTGGCAGCCAACAGTAATGTCCTGGAAGAGACTTGCTCCTCTTGAACTTGCTGACGGGCTTACAGGGACTCTGATCCTTTTTCAGACTTGACTCTGCCATAAGCTACTCATACTATCTTTGTTACATCTGAATTGTACTCCGTGTGCATCCCCCTCCTCCCTTAGTACAACCCAACTATTTTGGCCTCCCAAGACACACTAGATCCTTACTAGCACCCCATAGCAGCCCTACTCAGGTGTATACCTTCCTAAAAATAAATCGTGCACTGTCCACTACTGCTCGACCATAGTTATTTTTTCTTCTCCTCCCCTCTCCTCTTCCCCCTTCCTTTTCCAACTTACCCCCCCTCCCCTTCTTATTTTTCCACCATATCCTCTCTCCTTATGCCCCGTACACACGATCAAGCTTTAGCCCAACCAAACTCACATCGGAAATTCCGAAGGAGGAAAAGAAAACATGCTCGCTATGTAAACTCCGTCGGAATTCTTCGGAATATCCGATGGAAAAACTCTGATGGGCATAGACACGTTCGGCATTTTTGAAGGAAAAAGTCCATCTGACTTTTTCCATCGGAAATTCCGATTGTGTGTATGAGGCATTACGCCTCTTTACCGTTTAATAAATGTTTCACTATTTTAAGCTGAAACTGTAATTTGTAAAACTTTGACCTAAAAGATCATTGGTGTGTGGCACCATCAGATTGGAGGTTCATCAGGCACAGCTCAAGAAAACTCTGGAGGAACCCTAAAGTTCCATGGAACCTTGACAGGATAAAATGGAGACACACACTGGTAACATCATCTTGTGCACTTGTTCAAACATAGCCAGCTTGCTACATCATTGGCCCCCACCCCAATGCGTTTCGCCCTGATTCGGCTAACCCTCAATCTCCACAAATAAGCCCTATGGGATGAAATGCATCAGTGGGGTGTGGCAAATGAGCAGGAACTAATGTAGCAAGCTGGCTTGGTTTGAATAAAGTTCACCAGGTGATGTTAACAGTTTTATTCTGTCTCAATGTACTCTGGAGTGAGGATGTACTCTCCTGGGAACCGGTACCTGACTGTATTAGTGGACCGGTATGTTACCATCAGGACTTTGAGCAGCTGTGTGAGTTTTGAAGCTTCCATGGAACCCTGGTTGAGAATGGCTGCTTTATTTGATAGGACAAGGCAATGGTTTCCACGCGAAGATTTTGTGACTGTTTTACATATGGATATTACTGCCAATTGCTGTATACATTATTCTCAATTCTCAGCGTTAACCTATTATGTCTTTATCCTAATAAGACATTTGTATTGTGCTAATAATACTCCCTGATGTGTTGTGTCCATGACGTAATGTCACAGGCACACACAACCGCTGGGGACTCACCCAGCGCACTCCCTGAGCTTCCAAAAAACAAATATATTACTTGTAAATGGAAAGGTTTCCCAGCAACAGAGGGCAATTTACCATCCCAGCATCTACATGAGAATTGACTTTGATGAGCTCCCCAGTGCAGGTAATCCCTGGTCCCCATCTATTTCCAAGCACAGGTCCTCTCCAGAGACGGGCCAGCCATGGAAGGATCATTAGTGATTTGCAGCTTCTAATAGGCCCGGGGATCTGGGTAGCGGCTGCATCAGGAGGAAATAAAACACATCCTATTCCAGGGAAATGAGAACACTTTAAGAAAGTAAAACAGTCAGAAAGGAAAGATGTGGGTATATCAGGATACAAATGGGTGGCTGGGGACAAGCATTCCACATGCATGATGTTATTTTAGGGGCAGATACCAGAGAATGAGCACCTGCAAGGCTTCAGTTTCAGGTCTGTTCTGAACACCAGCATCACATATGCCAGGAAGTGCTCATGGAGTATATCAAACGTACTGCCACGGGAGCAGATATGGAATATATCATGCTGGGGACTAACTGTTCACAACCCTACGGAATGCAGAAGCATTACACAGGCCTGTCAGAGGGGAAGTCTCCAGCGTAACTGGAGTTAGAGCAGGAAAAAGTTTGGGTACCCTTCGTCTACGGATGTAGGAATGGCTCCTAAAATGTGATCTGATCTTCCTCTAAGTTGTAAGAATAACAACATACACACGATGTACTTTATACGGCGATATCTTCATTAAAAAAATGGCTTACAAATCAAGGAAGTGGGCCTGACAGGGAACTAAGGAGCCTTAAAGGGGTTGCCATTCAGCGGCTCATTGCGAGGGGAATATCTCCTAAACCGTAAAGGTTTAGGAGATATTTTTTTTTTACCTACAGGTAAGCCTTATTATAGTCTTACCTGTAGGCAGTGGCGGCTGGTGCTCAAAATTTTTTGGGGGGCGCAAAGGAAAAAAAAAATTGCAGTCTCACTGTGCTCAAACGCAGCCACTGTGCCATGCTATCAAATGCAGCCACTGTGCCATCAATTGTCACCACTGTGCCATGCTATCAAACGCAGCCACTGTGCCATCAATTGTCACCACTGTTCCATGCCATTAAACCAGCCACTGTGCCATCAATTGTCACCACTGTTCCATGCCATTAAACCAGCCACTGTGCCATCAATTGTCACCACTGTTCCATGCCATTAAACCAGCCACTGTGCCATCAATTGCCCCACTGTGCCCTGTAAATTGCCCTCTCCTCCCCCGCCCGGCACTTACCTTTACTGGAGTCAGGCATCCACGTCCCACAATGTCTTCTCCCGCACTCGATGACTGACAGGCGTCTCAGCCAATCAGGTTACCGGTAGCCAGAATCGGCCAACCTGATTGGCTGAGACGCATGTCATTTTATCCAAGGGGCGTACAGTCTGTGCGCTCCGAGAATAAGCTTCCGGGACCCGAGGGCTGTAGTGGGAAAGCCTATCAGAGCTGTTGGCTCTGATAGACATTTCCGTACAGCCAACCAGCTGGTGTTATTCAGATGGTCGGACATGAGCGCCGACCATCTGAATAACAGCGGCAGCGGCGATAATACCATAGATTCGTGCAATGCATGAATCTATGTTATTAGACTCAGTGGCGGTGAGAGCCAGAGGGGGCGGCGTTCCAGCGCCCTCTATGGACGAACCGCCACTGCCTGTAGGTAAGAGTTCCAAAAATAACTATACAACCGTTTTAAGGTCGGCTTTAATTTGTCAGTGTATTTAATGTGTTACTAAACCCACAACAGTAAAATCAGTCGGTATATACAGTAAAGCATGCTTGTTATACTCACGGTGGAATGTAAGGGGTTAATCCTATGTATTGTGTAAAAAGGCAGTTTGATCTTATATGAAGAGATTCTCCCCTTCTTGCATTGCCCCCTCGGCTAACACAGAGTAAATGGAGTCAGTCTGCACATGCTCAGTGTATTGCTAGAGAAGTTTTTTTCGCTGGAGTTAGTCTGCACATGCTCAGTGTATTACTAGAGAGTTTTTATTTCTTGGGAGAGTGCATGTGATCAGCACAGGGCCAATCAGCACTGTCCAGACAGAGGGTCAGGTGTCCTGAGTCCTGATAGGACAGTCAGTGGAGTATGAAAACTCCTCCTACAAGCTTTAACCAGACACTTATGGAAGTCACAAGACTGCTATATTCTGCTAATGAGAAAAGGTATTTAGCAGTTTATATCTACTAAAATAATTGCATTTCCATATTCTGTGTACTGCGGGAGACCAAATATAGTCAATGCAGGGTCTGGGGTTTAGTAACACTTTAAATCTCCTAGTACATCTAACACTCCCCCCAGACTGAAAATGCTGATGTCCATAAGCGCTCCCTGTGCTCCTTCATCCAGAGTGGAGGCATTCTAATACAGAAGGTGTGTTAATGGCCAGATTACCAGATGAAAAGGGGGGGGACCTTTAAAAAAAAAGAAGAAAGCCCCCACATCTAATGATTGGTAAGCTGAAAAATATTTGAATCTTGGTTTTGGATTTATTACTGCTTTAAATTACAAGTTGTAGTGACAATGGATTTCCACTAGATGTCACCAAAAAGACATGTATACATACGCTATAAAATCCAGTTCAACCGTGATAGATACACAATAAGAGTTTCAGAAATCCATTACTTCATAACTCTGTAATCTGTTTCTTATTAAATAATTTCTTACTGTTTTTTAACAGAATATAGTATACAGTACATATATTTTGTGATTAAATAACATTTATAATCATATGAAGTTAATCACATGGGTCCCCTCTTACATCCGAGTCCACCGAGTTCCCCTTTTCCATCTGAATCTGCAGAGTTTGCTCTTACATCTGAACTTGCAGAGTTCCCTTACACTGTAAGGGGGGCTCTGCAGACTCTGATGTAAGGGAGAACTCTGGGGACTCTAACATAAGTGATGCTCTGGGAACCCTGATTTAAGGGGGAACACTAAGAACTGTGATGCACAGAGAATACTCTTTGAAAGGGGGAACACTACGGCCTCTGGTATAAAGGGGAACTCTGATGTATAGGGTGCTCTGAGAACCCTGATTTACCTTAGTGTACACACTCAGAGGCATGGGAGAGAAGGGGGGAGACTTCAGTCACAGACAGGGATAGATGGTGAGCTCGCTCACCCCTTGGCACCTCCCATCCATGTATGTGTGTCTGCTGGGCTTCAAATGTCCGTCCCCCCCAATCCCCTTTTCTTATTGGATTGGAGTGTTGGCAGATACAGAGGGGTAGGGGCGGCAGGAAGAGGGGTAGATCAAGTCAACTCTCCTCTCCCATCTGTGTGTATGTTTGTGGGAGGGGGGTGTTAGTGCTGGGTTTGGGCACTGTGAAAGAGAGTGTAACAGACACCCTCAGCTTAGACAACCACAGCTAGCCAACCTGCTGGGAAGCCACAGTCCAAGTTCAATGATTCTGAGCATGCGTCTAATTGATTCCGAGCATGCGTGTTTTTTTGCATACAGACAATTGGAATTTCCGAAGAAAAACTTTTCAGAAGAACTTTTCCCGTCGGAAAAATTGAGAACCAGCTCCAACAGAAAAAGTCAGATGGAGCCTACACACTGTCGGAATTTCCGACCAAAAGCTCACATCAAACTTTTCTTGTTGGAAATTCCGACCAAGAATGGAAAGGGTTAAAACATGGCTGACAATCAGTTTTAAACATCATGCTTGGTATTGAATTTCAATCTCACCCAAACCTCAGCAGGCTGACTTGGGCATATCAAGACCGATGCTGGGGGCAACCAAAAGGTGTATAGGTGGCAGATGTCACATTGGGCATCCACCCAATGTTAGAGATGACAGATGACTGACCCTTACGGGTTCCACCAGTGGTCTGTCATCTCTTCCATTGGGTGGATGCCCATGCAACATATGCCACCTATACACCTTTTGGTTGCCCCATCACCAGCCTTGATATTCCCAAGTCAGCCTGCCGAGGTTTGTAAATCTTTTTACACAAACCGTGGCGTAAACATTTTTATGACTTCTCTGACTTATGACACACAACCGTTTTTCGGGTTGTAAAAAATTAAGTTTTTAAGGGTCTAGAAAAAGTTTTTTTCAGCCCGATCATTAAAACGGCCTTGCCTACACACGATCGTGAAACAAAAATGCTCCAGCAAAGCGCGGGGACGTACAACACGACGGCACTATAAAGGGGAAGTTCCATGCAGATGGCGCCACCCTTTGGGCTGCTTTTGCTGATTTTGTGTTAGTTAAAGACGATTCGCACTTTTCAGTCTGTTACAGAGTGATGAATGTGCTTACTCCATTACGAATGCTAGTTTTACCAAGCGCTCCCTTCTCATAACTTGCTTCTGAGCTTTTTTTTCACGTTGTTAAAGCCCACACATGTTGATTTTCCATACAGCGCCTGAACTTTTTAGGAGTATCACATTTTCCAGTGCCTGTATGGGCACCAGTGTATACAGCCGGTGTTATTACTGCCCTGCCATACCACTCTCACTGCTGGTGTGCGTTCCAAGCCTTGCGCCTAGACTGTCGCAGAGATGGCGTTCTCAGCCAATAACAGGAAGTTCACAATGTCAGGAGCACCAGGTATTTTTCTGCTATTTTTCTGCACTTGCATTGTTTTTAAAGGGACAAAACATGAAGAAATGTTCATGTAATTATTTTTTGCTCACATTTTCGGCACATATTCAAATGAGTATTTAAACAATGTACAATTCTTTAGATTGTCTTTGAAGAAAGGCCTTTTCTTTGCTTTCAGGCCGGTGTCCAGGTTATTGTTCTGACACAGGAGTAGCAGGCTCCTGGATGTGTTACAGAACGTCACGCTTAATTTCTCTCCTCGCTCAGGTCCCGGCAGTAAGAGGCCAGCTTTTGTTCCTACTATTCCCACAGTTTTCTCTCTTTTTTTTTTTTTCTAGCCTTTTTCTTGGAGGTCACAAAATGGAAAATAAATTAGCGAAACTTCCCAGATTTTGCCAAGAAAGTTATTTTTTCAAATGAGTCCTGCAAACCCCCCTCATCCCTGTACGTATGGTGTAATACGGTCATGTTAACTCACCCATGTTACTCCGAGTGGGGACCAAGTCTGGGGAATGTCATCTTTAAGCTTTGCCAGAAACATAAATGTGTGTTCACTTAAGCTGAGCTGCAATGTAAAGAACAGAACAGTATTGGTGGCCATACACGCTTTGATTTTATTATCCGATCAATGTGCGATTCAATCAAAATGATCAAATTCTCAAACAACTGAATGGCCATTACTGCCCTTCTGGTCGCTTTAGACTCCATTTACAGTAGATCTGATTCGTTCAAACTGAGTCAATCGACCAGGATGGAAAATTATCAATAGTTTTGCATCAATCGGCATCACTGAGATACTTTGTTCATGAATTTGATCGGTTTACGACCAGATTATAAGATTACAGGGTGAAAACAGATATGTGATTGCTAGTTTATGATTGTAAATTACTGTATGTCCATATATCTTAACCATCAATCAAAATCCACTTCTACCTTGTGTAGCATATCAATTGAATAGGTAGTTGACTATAGATTATTGATCTGAAAATAATTTGAGATTTTATTGAAGTATCAAAGTGTGTATGGCCATCTTAACACACGCACAGCAAGCCTACTGCGAATAGAGAGAAAAAAATGAAACCGGTTTGGTTGCCAAGGGCTATTTTACAGCTCAATTTAAAGTGTTACTAAAGCCAGGAGCCTGCCTTCACTATATCTGGCCTACCACAGTACACAGAACATGGAAATGCAATACTTTCACATTGGTTCAGTGAGTCGCACTGCCGGCCCGCATGCCCTGTAGTGGTCCTAAATTTTTAGGGTGACTCCCTTGTAGTCAGTGGACCCGAGGTTGTTTTTTTTAGGTTGCTATGGGTTTTACTGGCTGCAGGTAGACTTATCCCCCCCCCCCCCCATCCTTCTGTAGGCTTTTGGAATATAGGGAGGGGAGAGTCAAAGATGTAGCTTTATAATTATTGAGTACCACCCAATTCCTGGGAGGGGTGGCCCAGTAGGTGGCTGGAGAGACTAATAAATAGTGTGAACTCCTTTAGAAGGTATTCCACCCCCCATCACTTTCTGAAGAAAACGCAACGTATTTCTATGGACAGGCAAATGGAAATGGATGTGTGTCCATTTACGTCTGCCCACATCCAAAGAACTTTTCCATTTTTGCAGACCTGAAAAGGATGAATCAGAAGGACACAAGTCCACCCGCCCATAGAGATTACATGGCTCAGTTTTTCTTCCATCGCCAGACGGAGGACAAATCAGAATGGATACAGATGTCACAAAAGCGACTGCTGTCTGATTCTGATCCAACTCAGCAAGGGATCTGTTTACAGATCTTTCTGATTGAAGCCGGCCATAGCAGGGACCAACCGTGGTTTTACCACCCCCAACTGGTTCCCCTTTGGCTGCAGAGGCATTGGCTTCGAGTGGACA
Source organism: Rana kukunoris (assembly GCA_029574335.1). Classification (NCBI taxonomy): domain Eukaryota; kingdom Metazoa; phylum Chordata; class Amphibia; order Anura; family Ranidae; genus Rana; species Rana kukunoris. The sequence goes on along the minus strand of CM056051.1, from coordinate 472,671,184 downwards.
CATGCTGCAGCCCTGTTGCTTATAGTGGGCACTACTGCTTGCTGACTGGGACACATTCAAGTAAATGGGACAGCTTTTCAAATGTCCCGCAATCGTTCACAATGCACGTGGATGCAGTGCGTTAGTGCAGGGTCCAAGGGCTAAAGCAGGTGGTGAAGAGGTGATACAAAACCTCACTGGCTGTCAAATGCTCTCCCAAGATCACGCTTCAGACAGCAATTTTAGTGGCCTGCTCAGAAATGTACATGCAAGAGCCCCCCCTAGCTCTTGTATTATCCAGATTGATTGCACATAGGACAACCCATGCAGATGAAGAGGTGGGGACACAATGTAAATTTCACATTTGCATACAATTATGTAACTGTAGGCAAGGGACCACCATTATCAGTAACTCTTTTTCCCAGAAAATGTAATACTGTCTCATTTTACATTAGATTCAAGTGTTGAAATAGCTTTATTTTGAAAACATTTGAAAAGTTATGAAATAGTTCTGAATTTGGGAAAATTTCACAACTCATTTTTTATTTTTCCCTTTTGCATTAATATAGGAATATGCTGGCAACAAGTCAGTGCAGGCAACAAGCAATTTCTCCCCTCTCAAACTTCATACATAGCCCTGTGCAGGATTGTGTTTTATACCTCTTTTACACATAACCAGCAAGATTATTTTCTTGTGTAAGAGACTAGACTAGACCAGAAGGTAAGTATACCCAAGCGAACCTTCAGATAGGATTGGGAGTATTTTTTATAGTTCCATAAAGGACAAAGCAACAGATTGCTTGTGTTGGGATCCCACTAGCTGCACACACTCACGTTTGCTTTACATTCCCATTCTTGTGTGATGGAATTAAAATAAAATTATTATTTTGTGATATGCTAACTTTTACTAAAACCACTGAAATGTTGCTTTTCTTTGCTTATATTCTTTTATTTCTTGATCTATATATAGATATACAGATATATCTATATATAGATATATCTATATACATATGTTTGTGTATGTGTGAGTGTATTAGAATATTATTTTCCTTAAAAAGACATTATAGAGTTAAAAAACATTCAGGAAGTGATACATGAAGACAGCTGTTACTGCTCACTCCTTACTCCAAGCCCCCTCCATCGACCAAAACAAATATGGCAACTGTGGAAGGAAACAATGTGCCACGAGGGCTCCGTGCCAAGAATAAGACATCACAGGAAGAGACCCTAACATGGACTAAGCCAGTTAAATGTGCTCATATGAATGATGTAATTTTGTCTAGAAATCTGCAGTAGCAATAAAAGCTCCTCCTCTTTACACTTGGCCACAGAAGAAAGCAGTATGTCTCTTTTCTTGCTTTCTTAATTCAGGACAACGGCAGAATAGTTATGCTCTAGAGTTGTGCTAGGGGCCTGTCTATTTCACTTGGTTCAGCCAACAGAGTGAAGAATAATAACCAGGAATACGTGGCTCAATCCCATTTCACCCATTTGCCAGCACTGGTACTTGTCTTCTCAGCCACACAGCTCTGTCCAATGATGGCAGAGACAGTCCTTAAACCTGGATAAGCTTCAAGTCAGCTCCAAACTGCGATTTGGAAGTTGTATGCAGTTAAGGAAAGATTTTATCCCAACTTTTGCAAAAAAAAATAAAATAAATTATAAATGCTCCATCACTGATCAAAAAATAAAATAAAATAATTGTGCAAAAAAGCAATAAATACAAACAATAAAGCTTTATCCTGTACTAATCACTGGGATATTTCACAAAAATACTACATAGATTGTATTTAATGCCATGCAGGCTTTCAAAGATGTTTCCATCCTCTTCCCCACTCTGTTGGAGAAGATGTAATGATCAAATGAGACATTTTCTGCATATTTTGTGGTATTGTAAAACGATACGTCGTTTTTGGAACTCGGTTTCTAGCATTTCTTACAGGTTGTTTAAAATCTTTAACACCAGCAATGGCTTTACTAAGTTTAGGATTAAATCTGTATCCTGCACAATTTAGAACAGTAGTTGCTCATGTATTGTTTGAGATCAGACTCCCTTTGACTAATAAATGGAAATCTTCTGACGCTCCAAATATTTCTGAAGTTATTGATAGACTAAATGTTCAAGGCCAATACAAATTTATGTTAGCTTTTAAAAACTACAGCATAAGCTTTCTAAATGTATACACCAATGGCAAATATGGGTTAAACACACTCTAAAGCAAGCTTATTAGAATATAATGTTTTGTAAGATTTGCAGCTCTGAGAATGGTTCATGTTATATGGGCCTTAAATGAAACATAGTCAGAAAGGTGGACTTAGCCTTCAACTCCCATTGTCCAGATTTAAAGGGGTTGTAAAGACAAACATATTTTCCTCTTAAATTAAAGTCTGACAGTAGCTGATAAAGTAAAAAGTAATGTTTTTCATTATAACTAGTTTGATACCTGTTGAAATCAAGCTGTTTTATTCACCTCCAGCACTCCTGAATCGTTATTCTCACTGACTTCCTGGTTTGCGGAGCACATTCATTCTTGCTACATCACGGCCTAATGGGAACCACAGTTCCCATTAGGCTTAGCCTCCATGCCTGTGAGGGATAAGAGAGCATATTCACGCAGGGCTGTAGTCATAGGGAGGGTGAGCACATTATGCTTTCCACCATGCAAAATGGCTCAGATCCTGGTGGAAAGCAAGAAGAGGAGAGACAGGAAATGGCATTTTCTAACCTGGATTAATTTATTTTGGAGGTCAAAAGGAAAAACGAGGTAAGTGATATTTAAATGCTCTAGCTTACAGCAATCAATTGACCTAATAAAAAACGAACCTTTAGTGTTCCTTTAAAGCAAACCGATTGCTTTGCCCTTGATTATTGTGAAGCAAACAACAAATAGGACAAAACAACAGAAAAAGTCAATGTGCATAACTATTCACCCCCTAACATCAATACTTTGTAAAACCACCTTTTGTGGCTTTCACAGCTCCAAGTCGCTTTGGATAAGTCTTTCTGAGCTTGCCACATCTTACCACTGGCATTTTTGCCCATTCCTCCTTGCAAAAATGCTCCAGCTCCTTCAAGTTGAACGGTTTGTGCTTGTGAACAGTAATCTTTAATTCTGATCACATATTTTATATTGGATTGAGGTCTGGACTTTGACTAGCCTATTGCAACACATTTACATGTTTCCCTTATAAACCACTCAAGTCTTGCTTTAGCAGTGTGTTTGGGGTCATTGTCCTGCTGGATGGTGAACCTCCATCCTAGCCTCAAATCACACAGAGTGGTACAGGTTCAAGAATATTCCTGTATTTAACACCATCCACATTTCCCTCAATTCTGACCAGTTTCCCAGTCCCTACTGTTGAAAAACATCCCCACAGCATGATGCTGCCACCACCATGTTTCACAATGGGAATGGTGTTCTTTCGGTGATGTGATTTGTTGGGTTTTCACCAGACATAGCGTTTTCTTTGATGGCAAAAAGTAAAATTGTAGTCTCATCAGACCAGAGCACCTTCCTTCATACATTTTGGAAGTCTTCCGCGTGTCTTTTTCGCAAACTCAAAACATGCTATTTTTTTTATTTGCTGAAAGTAATGGCTTTCTTCTGACCATTCTGCAATAAAGCCCAACTCTATGGAGCGTACAGATTATTGTCGTCCTATGTACAGTAATTCCAGTCTCTGTTGTGGAACTCTGGAGCTCCTCCAGGGTTACCTTAGGTCTCTCTGCTGCCATCTCTGATTAATGCCCTCCTTGCCAGTCCGTCAGTTTTGGTGTGCGGCTGTCTCTTTGCACGTTTGCTGTTGTGCCATGTTCTTTCCATTTGGTTATGATAGATTTGAAGGTGCTCCTAGGGATCATCAAAGATTTGGATATTTTTTTTTATAACCCAACCCTGACTTGTACTTCTCAACAACAATGTCCCTTACTTGTTTGGAGAGTTCCTTGGTCTTCATGGCAGTCTTTGGTTAGTGGTGCTTCTTGCTTAGGTGTTGCAGCCTCTGAGGCCTTTCAAAAAAGGTGTGTATATGTAATGACAGATCATGTGACACTTAGATTGCACACCGGTGGACATCATTTAACTAATTATGTGACTTTGTGAAGGTAATTGGTTGGACCAGAGCTTTTTATAGGCTTAATAACAAAGGGGATGAATACATACGCACATGCCAATTCTCATTTTTTTTTATTTCTTAAAAATAGTTTTATGTATATATTTTTCTAATTTTACTTCACCAACTTAGACTATTGTGTTCTGATCCATCACATATAATTTAGATTAAAAAAAAACATTGAACTAAAGACTGTAATGTAACAAAATAGCTAAAAAGCCAAAGCAAGGCACTGTAGCTATTGTATCTGCAATGTTGTCCTCAGGGGTGGAAGGACAACTCATGGGGCCCACGGGCAATAGGAGATTATGGGGCCCCCGGGCTTACAGATGGCCACCATGCCAGGAGGCATTGCATAGGTAGGGCAGCTAAAATCTCAGGATTTTCATATTAAAAGCATGTCGGTTTTGGACATATCAGGGACAGATGTAAAAAAAAACAACACAGATTTTTACATACTGTCCCTGGTTTTATTGAGCCTGGCAACCCTGATGGGGCCCCCTAGTGGCATGGGGCCCTCGGGCAGTGCCCGAGAGTCCCAATGGTCAGTCCGCCCCTGGTTGTCCTATTTACATCACAGGGGCAGGTTGACCCTCCACCTTAATGCATAATAGGAGTTTACTGCAGTGGTCTTTGTGAACATCTATAGTGCAGAAGTAGGTAAGAATCTGCAATGAGGTGCTAAAATCTTTGCACTGCATAGAAATCTTCCTCTCACAAAAAATTGAGTTTCACTCCTAATCCAATCTAGTGTTTTTTAATTAGACCAGGAGTAGTAATTATGCACACATTTCTAAAGCTTGATCTGACATTTCCAGGGCTGCACATTCATTTATCGCCTAATTTCTATCAATAATGATGCCATTCCCTGTGCAGAGTATTAAATCTGAGAAATATTTCCGAAACAATGTCCGCCTCCCACCTGCAGGCTCGTAAATATGTTATCTGCTGAAGGGTTATTTTCTGTGTTTTTGTTGGCCGGCTGCGGAGTTTCAGGCATTAAGAAGGAACAAGAGTTAGAAAATTGTCAGGCCACATTCCTTGTCTGGGTTCAGGCCAGCGAGAGAGCAGCACAAGCTACAGTCTGGGGAATTACTTTGTGTTGCTCTTGGCAGGGATTCCGCTAGAAGATTTTCCAGTCCATCCCTGAGCAGTCAGAAAGGGTTTGTGAAATATGACACAATAAAATCCATTCATTACATCCGCCCCTTGTCCTCTCCAAACAAAAATGGCGGCTGGGTTCCAGGCCTACGCAGGAGGGTAGGAAAATGGGGGTCACAAGGGCATTGGATGGGGACCAAAATTAACAGCGGGCTTGTGCATTGTGAGCAAAAAATACGCAGCCTGTCTCCTTGCCCATAACACGCCATCTTTCTTCCATCCCTCGTGCTCTGCTTCTTTATAGTAGCTAATTGCTGTGTTCAGCTTAGCAGTGTGTCCCATCAGGTCCACCATATATGACGGTCCCTAGAGGCCTGCTCTACATCTGATCCCGCTTTAAGCGATACTTGTGCTGTTTCTTCACTATGATGTAATGCTATAAACTAACCATCCTGTTCGGGGGGGCTGAAAACAGCACTTACATGTTCAGCTCACTCAGACTTGACGGCCTGATGAAGTTTTTCTATTGCTCAGCAACATCTGAAGAAACCATTTCCATTTATAGAAAATAATTCACAAGCCAAAGAACATTTAACCATGGAATTGCCTCCATGTGTTATTCCTGTATACAGATTGTAAATCTCTAGCTAGCTTACCCTTACTGGTTAGAGGCCATGCCAATCAAAAGTACAGGCCAACAAAAAAAAGGAGCAAACCGCTTGTCATCCACAAAGCTTGACATAGAACATCCAAATCAATTTGCATTCATTTAAGCTTTAATTGTCAGCCTTGCTCTCAGGGGCCAGCTTTGATCCAGTGTTCTGTACAAGCTGTCCTGCTGCAATAGAGGTCAAGAGTCTGGTTATACTGTCTGGATCACAGGACTGGCTGAACAGAATTACAAATCCTTTGGCAGGTAAACCAGTTCCTAATTATGCATTGCAAAAGGTGTACTTAGCGCTTTGCCAGGTGTTTAGTTATAATTAGATTTGTATAGCAATGGGCTCTTTCTTTATTCTGAAATGTTTTCAAGTTTATAAATTGATGTTTTAGGTTTTTAAATATTGTTCAAAATACAAGTAAGTGAATCCTTTTAAAATCGTACTTACTCATCATAACACTTAGGCTCCATTCAGACCTAGGCGTTTTGTCGCCCTACGCCCGACGCTGAAGCAGCCCTAGATACGCTGGAGGGGCGAATTAACATTGTCGGCTATGCAGATGGTTCACATCTCCACGCCGAACGCCCAAACGCCCGTACGCCTGAAGCTCAAACAAGTCCCGGACCCTTTTTTTCAGGCGTATCGGGCGTACGGGCATAGCCGGCAATGTTAATTCACCTCTTCTGCAAAAAATCAATAGGCGTTTTGTCGCCGCAAATCGCGGGGACAAAACGCCTATTGATTTGTCGCCGCAATACGCCGCTGCAGCGTACGCCCAGGTCTGAATGCAGCCTAAGAACCAAGCAATCGAACACCGCTGATCGTTCGGTTCTCACAGGTCCCTGAGCTGCTGTCAGTCACTGCTCTCTGCCCACGCGCTCACTGGGCTGTGGAGGGGGCAGGAGCGGCCAGTTCAGGCTCTCAGTGGCTCGCTGAGCCAGGTAGCGGTCCAAGCATTTAGGCCCCTTTTACACTGGGGAGTTTTTCGAACGTTATTACAGCGTTATTCAAGCGTTTTTCGAGCGTTATTCAAGCGAAGCCTCATCTGCAATCCCAATGTGCTGGTAAAGCTCTGCTAAGACCCTAACGTTTTAGGGCGTTTTTGCAGTGCCTCAGTGTGAAAGGGTAAGGCTTTTCAACTCATTGTACAATTTAATTTTACAGCGCTTTTCAATTCATTTCAATGGAGAGGGGTGTTTTTTTCAGAGCCCAAAAGCTGCTCCAAAGATGCTGCTTGCAGGACTTAGTATGAAAGTGTCCATTGAGATGCATGGAGAGCGTTTTTTGAACGTTTTAATAGCGCTATTGTTAACGCTAAAATGCTGTAAAAACGCTTCAGTCTAAGGTCCCTTTTACACTTATACGACTTGTCTCACGATTTTGGACTGCAAAATCGTATGACAAGTCATTCTCCATTATTTTCAATGAACACCATTCATACTTGCACGACTTAAAGTGGTGCCGACTTCAAAGTAGTCCCTGCACTACTTTGGTCCGATTTTGATGCCATTTACACAGGCATTCATTGAAATCACGCCCTCGAATCGCGGCAAAATCGCACCCACGAAATCGCGGTAAAATCGTGTGACTTTGAAGTCGTACAAGTGTGAAAAGGACCTAAAAGGGGTCTAAGTCCCCTTTCACACTTATACGACTTGTCTCACGATTTTGGACTGAAAAATTGTATGACAAGTCATTCTCCATTATTTTCAATGACTACCATTCATATTGGCACGACTTTAAGTAGTGCCGACTTCAAAGTAGTCCTTGCACTACTTTGGTCCTATTTTGATTCTATTTACACAGGCATTCATTGAAATCGCGGCCGCGAAAAGTCGTGAAAGGGACCTTAGGGAGATCCAGACTTCAATGTCGCAATCTTACCCAAGGCTGGACCAGCTCTGTGAAATCAGCTATGGCTGTACTTCACCTTTAAAGTGCTACTATATACACTGTTTAATTTACTGTATGTGGACGATGGCACTGTGATTTATTTTTTCATAATCGATATACAGCCATCACGTGATGCATATCTTTCCCAGCCTGTCTGCAGGGAAGCAGGAGGAGCTTCTAGTTCCCTGCTGATGGTCACTTGTTTAAAATGAAAAAAAAAAAAAAATACAAAAATATATATCTGGTAGTAAACCACTGCAAAAAAAAAAAAAAACACTCAAAACAATATTATGCGCTAGGATGCATTGCATATGAACAGATTATGAAATGCTTAACAATCAATTACTGACAACCAAGCAGTGTTGATTGCTCAGTGAATCCTGCTGTAGGCAGGTCCACACCCAAGTGACAGATATGCATGCCGCATAAACAGTGATATATACTGAAAATAAATAGTCCAAAATGTAAATGCAATATTGTATAATAAGCTGCAAACACAAGGTACGTGTTGAATCAAACTCACGGATTCCCCTTAAGACAAAAAGCTGCTCAGTATTGCTGAGTATCGTATGAGACCTCCGTTGGTTTCCATACGTATGGCTCCTCCCCCTACGCGTTGCGTCACGGTCACGTGACTTACTCATGGGATATCGTGAACGTGACGCAACGCGTAGGGGGAGGGTCTCATACGATACTCAGCAATACTGAGCGGCTTTTTGTCTTAAGGGGAATCCGTGCGTTTGATTCAACACGTACCTTGTGTTTGCAGCTTATTATACAATATTGCACTATGGTATGTTCTTTTTTCGTTACATGTTCCGCGGACTATATAAGGGTTGTCTTCATCTGCAAAAGCTAGGATTCTTTATGAACTGGCTAATACGCGGGTTATTTAGAGTTGCTGAATATAATTTCTGGAAAACTTGGTTTTGGAAACACGGTTTATGGACATTGTATTCACATTTTGGACTATTTATTTTCAGTATATATCACTGTTTATGCGGCACGCATATCTGTCACTTAGGTGTGGACCTGCCTACAGCAGGATTCACTGAGCAATCAACACTGCTTGGTTGTCAGTAATTGATTGTTAACCCTACATAGTGTTCTTCACTGCACGGTTCACAAATATTAGTTGTTAATTAGCGCATCCTTATAATTGTCTATTTTACATTTGGTTTTGTGCACCTTCACTTGATGCAGCTTGTTACATTTGGTCATTAATATTTTTGTGTTGTAATTATTAGTTTAGTAGCGCTGTATCTATAATTTATTTTATGAAATGCTTACCTTCGAAGGAAACCATCCAGCGGTGCGCTGTTACCACTGAGGGGGCTTCCATCTTCCTCTGGTCTTCCTTCTAGATTGGCCAGAGCCGCATTGACGTCACATCCTTGCTTACAGCAGTGCCAGACCTTCAGAGGGCATGCACCAGTAACGTCCCCAACTAGTGTGAATATCGCCTAAACCATTGTTGCCCAACTTTTGGAGGAGTGAGGGCCACTTTAGGGACTTAGTAACAGTTTGCAGGCCACAATGAGCGTAGCAGGAAGATGACAGATCTGTGTCCACTCAGCATATACACATAGCAGACACAGCCTGACCTATGCAATGGGCCCTCTGATCCAATGCACCCAGGCATTTTTTTTTGTGGATTGGAGGTAGGCAGGTGTAAGCGGACACACATTCATTTACATCTGTCGCTCTATAGAGGTGAATGGAGGATCCGATTGAGTACACCTGAAAAACAGACAGGCGGACCCAATCAAGCCAATCGCGTGAAAGGGGCCCAAGACTGCTTATACACTGTGGTTTATCTACACCTCAACTGATCTCAATCTTTACTTCTTCCTCAGGATTCCTGCAGGTACTGCTGGCTGGTTCCCAATCCACCATGCCCAAGCATCAGTGTGACAGGAGCCAGCACTAGAGGAAGCACACGGCTGCAGTGCCAACGCTTCCTGTATTGCCCCTGTCAAAAGGCAGCGTACATTTGGTATCACGGATCTGCTGCCTCTAGTGCCAGCTTTGTTTGTTTTTTACACGGATGCTCAGGGATGGTGGGTTGGGACCTGTGATCCAGGCTTGTCAACCCACCATTCCAGAGCAGGTGAGAGTCCACCCCTGTCCTAAACTGTGCCCCTTTAAGAGATATTAATTTAATCCACTGGTAAGCCCTATTATAAGCTTTTCTGTAGGTAAAAATCACAAAAGTGGACTTTGACTGCTTTTTCTGGGCAAGAACGTGGTGTGGGTGAATTTCTGCCAGTCACAGGCAGTGTCACACCCCTCGGGGATGTACCTTAGATTAACAGGGAGGTGAAGCCTCCATCAATCTACATGTGAAATCCCACCCTATTGTGTTTAGCTGGTTAGTAGGCATTGGAGGAGGGAGTGGGCTGTAATTTACCACAGTCTATACATGCACATGTGTGATTCTAGTCACATGGACTGCTCAGATGTTATAGGGAGGAAATGTTCAGCATAGAAATCCACTGAAAACTGAGCATGTGCAGAGTTGCCACCACAGCTGCAAAAGCCCTAGCTGAATAGGGGGCATGAACAGAAGGGGGAGATAGGGGGCATGAACAGAAGGGGGAGATAGAGAGCAGCAGGATGAACCAGCCTTTTTGCAGTAAACAGATCTCATAGTGACCAAGGGAATATGGACTGCATGTAATACACCATTTTTTTTAATTTTTTGGCCAACTGCAAGAAAGCCCAGCACTGCCTTTATTCTGTACACTAGATTAATATGAATCTGCATTAATAGCAAATTTAAAACCCAAAGCAAAAATGTAATACAAATTGCAGTTTACCAGTCCATGGATGAGGCGCCTGCATTTGTTTTAACTTTTTTTTCCCCAGGTAATTCTACAAATAACACCACACATCCTGTCCCTGGAAGACTACACCAATTTCTCCACTGCATCTATGGAAGGAGCCATGGTTGTCACAGAGGTTGGATGTCAAACATGTCAGTCTTTGTTCATCTGCATTACCTAGAGGTCAGAGAAATTAGTAGTTTATAGATGATGGCTAACAGCAATTTAAAGCAGATCTCCAAGAAGACTAAAGAAACCCTTCTAGCAGTGGGGCACTCCAATGTTAAAGGGGTTGTAAATGAATTTATTTTTTTCATAATGAGCATCCTTTACCTGCAGACATTGCTCTTTTCACTTCCTCATTGTTGATTTTTGCTCAGAAGTTGCTCTATTTCTTCTCTGTTCACTTTTTACTGGTCTGATTGTTACTCACCACTGTGAAGGGAGGCTTTACTGCGGTGGTCAGTAACGTGCTCGCCCTCTCCTGGAAACTACATCTGTGTGGCAGGACGCTCTCTACGTGTTAGAGACTTCAAGGAGGTGTGAATTACTGGGCGTGCCGCAATTCATACTGGGAAATATAGTTCTTACATGAATGAGCGCCGCAAACCAGGAAGTGAATGAGAGCATAGAAACTAGAATGCCGGAGGTGATATAGATGAAGGAATTTAATAGGTATTTACTTGTTTAACAGAATCATTACACTATTCTGTCTACCTTGCAGACATTAATTTTACAGTCACAGCAGCCTCTTCTCCCCTGCTCTTTGACAGCATCAAGACTGATGCATTGCCCATAGCTCTGCATTATATGTAAGGCTGCCAAGAAAGAGTCTCTACTGGCAGAGCACCATCTGCTGGGGAGTGGTGAATTAGGACAATAAAAAGGGTTTTCTGGCCCCTATTCATAAACAAACCTTGCAGTGAAGGGACAGACCCACTGATGGGGTTCCTCCCTGAATACAGAGGAGGGAGTTGCTCCTGAATGAGCTAGAGAGGAATTTTACACAAAGGGTGCGCACAAAAATGGGATTGTGGTGTGGGAGCGGCTGAAGAAATGATGGGACGTTTAAAAAGTCAGCACATGCCCCTAAAAATGGTGCACACAGGGGCAGTAGGACAACATAAAGGGAGGCCATGCAGACTCCGTAAGAGTGCACAGGTAGTAAGGGGTGACGGCTTCAAATTAAAAAAATGTTACAATGCCTCCTCCTGCCAGCTTGCAACCAAGTGTCATAGGGGGTGCACCAGAGTTAACCCCCCCCCCTTAAGGGGTCTCCCTATTATGTGTGGTAGCTTGGAACCCAGTAGGCCAGTGTGCGTCCTGGGGTTCGGCTTTATCTACACAGAGGACAACTTGCAGGCTGGCAGTAAGGACAGCAGAGATTAGAGGTTACTGACAGCAGTCAGGAGAAATCCTATAGCAATCTGTGCAGTGTGCAAGAAGTAAGCATAAGAAAGAAATGGGAAGCCCTGCCTTAGGGGATCAGGAGAGAGTTTTTCCTTACTGGTGAAAATGGGATCATTCTTTATAAGTTGTTTGCCTTCCTCTGGATCAGCTGCAGGTTTTAGGTTCTGAATAAGCAAATGTTTTGTTTATTTCATCTTTTGGTTGAATTTGGGAACATGTTCAGGTTGAAATGGGTGGGCCATAGTGCTGCACGAATAATCGCCAAGAATCGTTATCGCGATCTTTTTCCCGTTGCAATTCTTGATACAGAGTTTCACAATCCTTGACATGAAAATCATTTTCTCTCTGCACTTTGGTATGCAAAGAATTTCCTGTCTGCTCTCAGCCAAAAGTCAGTCTGGGCAGCCTGCCAAGTTTTGAAAACATTGTATCTCTTCAAAAGGAATAAACTTCTTCTGTATGTAAATTAGGAATTTTTAACCACCAAACCTTTTTCTGACACCTCTTTTCAAGTTAAAATCATTATTTTTTTGGCTAGAAAAATACTTAGAACCCCCAAAGATTATATAACTTTTTAGTAAAGACCCTAGAGAATAAAATGGCAGTTGTTGCAATATTTTATGTTGCACTGTATTTGGGCAGCAGTCTTTTTAAATTCATTTTTTGGAAAAAAAAAACTAGCCAGTAAAGTTAGCCCATTTTTTTTTTTGTATAAATGTAAAAGATTTTACCGTGAGAGAATCGTGATCTTCATTCTAAGCAAAAAAATTGTGATTCTCATTTTGGCCAGAATCGTGCAGCTCTAGTGGGCCATGGTATAAACACATATACAGTTGTGTTCATAAGTTTACATACCCTGGCAGAATTTATGATTTCTTACCCATTTTTCAGAGAATATGAATGATGACACAAACATTTATCACTCATGGTTAGTGTTTGGCTGAAGCCATTTATTATCAATCAACTGTTTACCCTTTTTAAATCAATGGCAACATAAACTACCCAAATGACCCTGATCAAAAGTTAAGTTTCTGTTGCCATTAGGATTGCCATTAGGATTAAAAAAGGGTAAACAGTTGATTGATAATAAATGGCTTCAACCAAACACTAACCATGAGTGAAAGAAATTGTTTTGTGTTATTCATATTCTCTGAAAAAATGGCCAGAAATTCAAATTCTGCCAGGATATGTAAACTTATGAGCACTAAATAAAATTATACACACACATATATATATATATATATATATATATATATATATATATATATATACACATATATACATACATACATACACACATTTCTACACTTTTTTTTTTAAACCTAACTTTGCAACAATATACACACACTTTATTTTGGATAAACACATTGTCTGATCTGACTCTCAAATGTTATAGTTGCGTAAATGTTTTATAAATTTCTCTCTTTTCATACCCTTGGCATATTTATTATTGTTAAAAATGTGTGGACTCAAGTGTTGATTTAAATAAAGAAAATGGAGACAATTACAAAGACAAATCTATCATTTAATAAATGGAATGAACAGTGAAAAAGGAAAAGACAATACAGAATTGAAATCCACATTTTATCCTCACAGACTAACTGGAGAAAATGAAACCCGTTCAGAACTCCTTTACACACTAAAAACTGAAAAAGGATAAAACAAGGTACAGAACTGCATCAGGGGGAAAATCCTGGGCTAAACTTTTACATGCTTGTTTTGGGTCATCAGCTCAAAAAGTATTAAATTGTCCAAAATGTCTTGGTATGCTGACTCCTTAGCCAGAGACAGGCAAGCTAGAATTTTCAGAACACTCAGCAGTAGCAGCCAATGCATTTTTTTTCTGTACAGACTTCTTTTAAAGGATCATTGACTATGCATCTGGGGTTAAAGGATCTGTCCACCAAGTGTCAAATGTAATGCTGTACCGTTGGTACTGCTCATCCGCTTCTTTTATTAAATGGAGTCTGTTGGCAGGATCTCTCCAATGTAGTTTTAGATTCTGCTTCTCCCTCCTTGATGCCTTATAGAAGAACTGTAGCTAGGCTATAGACATTCAAATATTTACAAATTCTCACGTAGTAGAAAGGTTTTAAACAAACTCCTGTTGACCTCCGTTATCTGCAGCCACAATGGAGCAAATCATCCGCAAAAGCTCCAAGAAAAACCTGGGAGTCTTGTGTTCTCTCGGTAGATCATTTAGTTCCTCCTTGGCAGCAGGGCGTTTGTTTAGTTAAAGTGCAAGTTCAACTTTACAGACAGTATGTAAAGTTACCTTAACCTGGGCCCCCATCACAGGACACAGGAAGTCACCTTACATATTTTCTGTAAAGGTGAACTTGCACTTTAAAAAAAAATCCAATATTCAAATTGTGACCTTATGGTGGCTGAGAAAGACGTGCAGAACTAAGAACAAACTTTTTACCACCGCAGTTCCTAAAATAAAGAATGATTGTCAACATTGGTAGAATCTACCAAAAATATAAAATCATGAATTTGGGGCGCAATAGGAAACTGGGTAGCCAAAATGACATCTCTTGCAAAAAGTAACCGGATTTCTGTAGGAGACTTAAACATATGGGCAGCTAGCGCCCAGGTATGTGTAATCTCTCGAGTGCATGTTTTACGCACCAAGATACAGGGCGGTGTGCTGGATTCTAATGCCACCTCAGACAATGTAGTCAGAGGTACCCCAGTCCAGTTTAGTCCTTTCAAATCTACTATTTTTATGTATCGAGCATAACATTGTTGTGACATGTTTGGAATTCAGTAGAAGGAACATAAAAGTCCTTGGAAGAAACATTTGACCTCCTCCTTTTGGTGTCGCCAAGAGATGTCATTTGCTGTATGGTGGAGCTACACAAGGTTCTTCTCCGAGGCTTTTTAGCTGCTACCTGCTGAACACTCAGCTGCTCCTTGTTTGGGATGTGGGTTGCGCTTTCCAGGATTACTTTACAATTCTCTAAAGACTTCATTGCAGAGCTTAAGGATTTCCGTTTAGCTGCTCCTTGTATAGGCTGAACACTCGGTTGCTCCTTGTTTGGGCTGTGAGTTACACTTTCCAAGACTAAATTAGAATTCCCTAAAGGCTGCACTGCAGAGCTTAAGGATTTCCGTCTACTGGTGCCCTCATTGCTTGTCGTCTCCGAAACCCAGGACAAGCCACTGGCCCCAGAATCTCTGCGTAGCCTCAGACTGCGCCTCACCTTCTTCTCTGTCCCAGTGGACTGCAAAGTCCCATCAAATGGCAGATATGGCTCAATGGTGAAAGTGGTTGAATTTTCATAAGATTGAGGTAAACTGATACAAGGATCCTGAGTATAGGCATTTGGTTCAGAGCTTGCATTAAATATGGCAGGCTTGTGGTAGCTCCTTGAAAGACGTCTAGCTTTCTTCGCTTTAGCTACATCTGCGATTACTGGCAACTTAGGGGACGGAGCTCTTTCTACCAACAAATCTTTCTCAGGTTTTGGGCCTTCAGTAATTGTCTCGAAGGTGTTATGTTCAGCTATGATAAGGTTTTCTAAAAGATCTGGGGCTTTTACTGGATTTGCAGCATGTTGCACTTCTGCGGGGGTTTGTGACACTCGCCTTCGTGTGGATGAACGCCTCTTTGGTTTTTGTGGCTTCATAGCAGACACAGTCTCTATTGTGCCGCTAACCTCCGGTACACTTTCGCCTGGCTTAGGTACACAATATTCATCTCGTTTCATCTCCTTGTCAGCGGACGACAAGGGACATTCAGCATTTGTACTTAGGGCGCCAACCCGCACAACCAAATCAGCCGGTTCAGTGGATCCCCGACTATCTGCAAGCAATTCCATATGTTTGACTTCCAAGTCCTCCTGCCCTGGACAACCCGAATCTTCAGAAAGATCTTCACTCTTCAGAATCATGGGATCAGATAACAATTCCCCCATTTCAGAATGAACTTTGATCTTTTCAACGTTCCTGTTGCCTCTCCGAATGCCCTTTCTTTTTGTAATTCTCTTTAAAAGTCCCTTATTTAAAGAACCATCTGTAATAAAAAGTTCATTAGTTAAATTTTAGCCCATATAATGCATTGCAAGACAACATACAATAGTAAAGTACAACTAAAAGGCATCTGCTATGGAGATTCACTCTCTCTATTTGTCCTGTTTACCATCAACACTGAAAGTAAAAGCAAATCCCACATCTTGGGTTGCCCCCAGAAGAATAGTGGAAATATTCAAATGGGGACACTAGTTCTGGTGACCTAGGAGGCCTAAAAAAATAAATAAAAACTATTTATATGCAGGGATTTCCTCCCCTGCTATGGGACAGGAAGTGAAGGGGAATCTCCCCAATGGGACACAGACAGCAAAAAACTAAATAGACACGGGTTATGACCCTCCCTTACTGTATCCAAAATGGGTAAAAAAACATATGTTTAGTCTATAGTTCTACTTTAAATCAGAATGGATAAATAAAAATAATAAAATGTTTATGCCCTACAATACAACTACAAAACGTGTTGACCCTTTTCACATTAACCACTTCCTTACCAGGCCAAGTCCTACATGCATAATCGTCTTTTTTTTGCTAGACAATTAATCAGAACCCCCCAAAGAATTTAAATATTTTTAGAGGTCACATTGTAAACACATATAGTAAGGGATGTTTTGGAGTGATAGAAGGGGGGGGGGGGGTAATAAGGATGCAGGAGATAAGGATTAGCTAGCGTGGCCCGGAAACTCTTAGGCCGCGTACACACGGGGAGACATGTCCGCTGAAACATGTCCGACGGACCGTTTCCAGCGGACAGGTCTCCTCGGATTTTGGTCCGATGGCGTGTACACACCATCGGACGAAAATGCCCTCGGACTGAGGACGCGGCGACGTGGACGTCACCACTCCAGGAAGTAAAATACTTCCACGCATGCGTCAAATCCATTCGACGCATGCAAGAGATTTATGTCCGCTGGTTAGGCGTACTAACCAGCGGACATGTCCGACGGACAAATTTCAAAGCATGCTTTGAAATATGTCCGCTGGAAAAACCTGGTCGGCGGACCAGTTTCAGCGGACATGTTCGATCGTGTGTACGCGGCCTGAGAGCCATCTGAGATAAAGATCATCCAGACTATCTGTATTCCCATTTGGGGAGCCTCTGCCTCTCATGATGTCCCCTTTCTCCTCTTTGGGGAGTAAAAACAAAATACGATCTATGTGTTTCATATGATAAGGCTGAAGGATTTGCATGTTTTTCTCTATATGTTGGTATAGTATGTATAAAGTGTTACATACGAGATTTAAATGTTTTTTCTATTCTTACTTGCTTCATTTATGAATGGTGTCTTGGTCTTCATTGGGATGCATTTGTAAATCTTTTTTCTAAACATTTATAAAAATTATTTTACATCTGCCAGAACCGACTTCAGGACGTTTAAGGTCTCCCGGGGTCATAGAGATTGCCAGGGACTAGAGCTGCACGATTCTGGATAAAATATGAGAATCATGATTTTTCTGCACACACATTATTTACACACACGATTATTGCGGTGTAAAAGCTTTCACATTATACAAAAAAAATAAGATAAATTGGCCTAACTTTGAAGAGGATAAGAAGAAGGGTGGAGAGGTGGTCTTGCTTTTAAGACCACCTCTAACTGACCTTATTTACAGACCAAAAGATACTTTGCATCTCCTCGCAGTACTGAGGAATGTTGATAAACATTTTAGATAGATTTGTGAAAATGGCCGATTAGGATCGGGAGGGGGTGTTAAATCAAGATTTTTTTTTTTTTAAACAATCGTGCAGCTCTACCAGGAAATATCCAGTCCATAGCGGGCTCTATGGTAAACCGGCTGATCGCATACCAGGCTCGCCGGTAGTGAGAGCCAAGAGGTAGCAGGATCAGGGGGAAATGTCCCCAGTTTGTAGGGCTAGCATTATAGTACAAACACTTCATTATCACCAGTCACGGTCAATGAACAGGGACTTACCAGGAGTGACAGGCGGTGTGGGGGAACACTCCGGCTGCTCTGGAATGGGACTCAGTAGTGGCTTCTTGGAGACAGTTTCTCGCTCCCCATAAAAAGGTTTCGGAGCGGATTTCTTGGGTCTCCCACGGCCCTTTTTACTCTTAACCTTCTGGACTTTTACCTAAATAAATAAAAATTAATCAAATGTTATAAAATAACTTCCAGCTTCAAAAAAATAAAAAATAAATATCATGACTAACATACCTTAAAAAGGGTAAGTTCACCTTTTACAGAAAAATCTGTAAGGTGAACTTACACTGGACGCCCCTCCCCATCACTTCAGGTCCCGCTATACTGGAGTCCCACGATCTCTTATACCGACACATCAGTCGCTGCTTTACCGGTCTGGAGATCTGACATCCCCAGCGGCTTAATCTCCTAAACGTACCTTGTAAAAAAAAGGTACGTATATGAGGTGTTCTAATTGGTCGGTGCTGACCAATCAGAACCTGTGTAGCCTGTCCTGTCAGCGCTGAAAAAAAGAGGAGAGAAAGCCACGGGGGATTATAAATCCTGGACCGGTAAAGTGGCTATACAATGTGTCAGTGCGGGAGATCGCTGGCCTCCGGTATAGAGGGACTGGAGTCCGGTGCAAGTTCACCTTACAGATTTTCTGTAAAAAAGGTAAAGTTTGAAGTAGTTCTTAATGTGCATCTAATATGTACAAATTTAAATCACAATACTAGCTCCCAGGTTTCCTCACAAAAAAAAAAAAAAAATGGAGTCTCACTTTCTACATTGTTTTTTTTTCTCCCAATCAGATGCTTTATTGAATTTTTAGAAGCAGTAAAAAAAAAAAAAAAAAAAAAAAAACAACCGACCCACCCAGGTACACAATATAGTCGCAGTAGGTCGATAAAGTAGTAGATCAGAGATAATATGCGAGTTGTCGCTTGTACATCAGTATACTAAACGGCGACAATGCAGCATTACAGGAGTTAGACACACAGCAGTAGTTCCATCAACTCAGTCATAAGACATTCTCAACATAATCTAGTATACTAATAACAGACAACCAACATACTGTATACACCTTCTGGTGCACTGAAACCATATTCATGCCTTAAAACTCACCTGTTGGACTTTTCATACTGCAAGATAAACTAAAAATCCAACAGGAGTAGCAAGATTACAAACAAGAAAAAGGACCACACCGTATGGGTTAAACTGTTTTTTTTTTTGACCACTTCAACGGCCGTACGACTTTGTACGGCCGAAGGGATGTCCTGAATCTCTAACAGGCCGTATTTTTACGGCCTGCGCTCCGGCAGGCCACTGGGGGGCGCGCGAGCGCCGCCGTCTGCGGCGGCACGTGCCCGCCGCATCGCTGACATGCCGATGCACGTGCCTGGCGGCCGTGATGTCCGCGAGGCACTCGGGATCGGCGGCTGCAGGGACAAGACGTATACCTCTGTGTGTAAACACAGAGATCCACGTCCTGTCAGGGGAGAGAGGAGACCGATCTGTGTCTCTTGTACATAGGGACACAGCATCGGTCACCTCCCCCAGTCACCTCCCCCCACAGTTAGAACAATTTAGGGTACACATTAACCCCTTCCTCACCCCCTAGTGTTAACCCCTTCAATGCCAGTCACATTTATACAGTAATTAGTGCATATTTATAGCACTGATCGCTGTATAAATGTGAATGGCGCCAAAAATGTGTCAAAAGTGTCCGATGTCTCCGCCATAATGTCGCAGTCACGAAAAAAATGCTGATCGCCGCCATTAGTAGTAAAAAATAAAATAAAAAATAATCATTCTGTCCCCTATTTTGTAAGCGCAATAACTTTTGCGCAAACCAGACGCTTATTGCGATTTTTTTTTTTTACCAAAAATATGTAGAAGAATACGTATCGCCTAGATTGGGCTATTTATTACAGCAACAAGTAAAAAATATTTTTTTTTTTTTCAAAATTGTCGCTCTATTTTTGTTTATAGCGCAAAAAATAAAAACCGCAGAGGCAATCAAATACCAACAAAAAAGGGATTTTTAAATACAGCTTACCTGTAAAATCCTTTTCTTGGAGTACATCACGGGACACAGAGCGGCATATTCATTACTATATGGGTTATATGGAGTACCTTCAGGTGTGGACACTGGCAATCTCAAACAAACAGGAAGTCCCTCCCTATATAACCCCCTCCCTATATAACCCCCTCCCCTAGAGGGAGTCCCTCAGTTTTGTAGCAAGCAGTATGCCTCCCAAAATGTTCCCCAAAAGAGGGGTGGGAGCTCTGTGTCCCGTGATGTACTCCAAGAAAAGGATTTTACAGGTAAGCTGTATTTAAAAATCCCTTTTTCTTTCTCGTACATCACGGGACACAGAGCAGCATATTCATTACTATATGGGATGTCCGAAAGCAATGCTTTAATGAGGGGAGGGAGACATCTTCCAAAGAAGGATTTAATTTAGAGGTATACTCAAATACTAGTAAATCCAACTTAAACAAGAAATGTAAATCTCAAATCAAGTCAAGGGAGCCCCCTCAGATCCTGAGGAGCTTGAATCGCGGCCTGTAGTACTGACTGCCCAAAGGCTGTATCCGCATTCCTTCTTACGTCCAATTGATAAAATTTTGTAAACGTGTGGACTGACGACCACGTTGCTGCCTTGCATATTCGAGCCATTGAGATCTGATGATGTGCTGCCCAGGAGGTGCCCATGGCCCTGGTAGAATGGGCCTTTGCCGACAAAGGAGGAGGCAACCTCTTCAAACCGCAGGCCTGAAAGATTAATTGTTTAATCCATCTTGCGATGGTGGATCAAGCAGCTGCCTGACCCATCTTGGGCCCTTCCGGTAAAAAGAAAACCACATCTGTTTTCCGAACCTTCTCTGTAGCTTTAAGATCCAAGATGACAATATCCAACGTATGCAGCAACCCCTCCTTTCTAGAGGTGGGTTTTGGAAGAAGGATGGAAGTACCACATCCTGGTTCAGGTGGAAACTGGCTATAACCTCTGGTAGAAAGGAAGAATGAGGACGGAACCCCGCCCTATCCTTATGTAAAATGAGATATGGTTCCTTACAAGATAAGGCTGCCAATTCCGATACTCTCCTGGCCGAAACTATGGTGATCAGAAATACCGACTTTCCAGTCAGTAAAACCAAAGGTACCTCAGCCAACGGCTCAAGGGGTTGTTTCTGTGGAGTTGACAGAACAAGATTTAAGTCCCATGGACAAAGTGGTGATTTGACTGGAGGATTAACACGCAAGACTCCCTGTACGAAGATCTTAACCAGCGAGTGGGCGGCCAGCGGCCTCTGAAACCACACTGATAAGGCTGAAATCTGTCCCTAGATCGTGCTTAATGCCAGGCCTTTATCCACTCCTAGCTGGAGAAAACGTAATACTCTATCAATGGTATACTTGCGGGAAACCCATCTTAGCCTCACACCAGCCTACGTAGGCCCTCCAAACCCTGTAACAAAATTACCCTGGAGGCCGGCTTTCTAGCCTTAATGAGGGTAGGGATTACCTGCCTAGACAGACCTCTACCCCTGAGAATCAGGGATTCAGCCGCCAGGCCGTCAAATTTAGACGCCGTAATGCAGGGTGGAGGATCGGGCCTTGTGAGAGTAGGTCTGGCCCTAGAGGAGGAGTCCAAGGGCCTCCCGCTGCCAATTTCAGGACTAGCGAGTACCATGCCCTCCGGTACCAAGCTGGGGCTACCAGGATAACCGGCCTGTGCTATGATCCTGCGCCACCGGCGGGGTAGTAACTGCAGTGGGGGAAATGCATATAGAAGTTATGATTGATGCCAAGGGCAAACCAACACATCGGTTCCGCAGGCCATAGGGTCCCTCGTTCGAGACATTAACCTGTCTAGCTTCTTGTTGAATCCTGATGCCATGACCTCCACGTCTGGCACTCCCCACTTCTGGCAGATTGTCTGAAAAAAACTTGTGGATGCAGAGACCACTCCCCCGGCGACAGGGTTTGGCGACTTAGGAAGTACGTCTGCAGGTTGTCCACCTCGGGAATGAATGTCGCCGATATGCAGGGTACATAAACCTCTGCCCACCGAAAAACCAAGCTCCTCTCACTCTGAGTGGCTTGACTCTTGGTTCCCCCTTGGTGGTTCACCTATATGCCACCGCTGTGGCATTGTCTGAATGACTTCTCACCGAGGACCCCTGTAATCTGGATGTCTATGCCAGGAGGGCTAGCCGAGCCGCTCAGAACTCCCAGACCTTGATGGGCAGCTGCCTCTCCGCCTCTGCCCAAGTTCCTTGGCGAGTGAACTTGTTCAAGACCGCTCTCCAGCCTTCCAGACCACTGGGCAGAACCAAGCTGCTAGAATTGCTGCCTGTAGGACACGAGTGTGGAAGCGTGTGGTATCGCCTCGAACATGGCCATCGCATACATAGGCGAATAGTTGGCTCTTTTTTGCTTAGAACCAACTGAATCAATCTTTTGATAGCCTCGACCTTTACCAGGGGCAGGAACATCCATCTTCTGTTCTGTGTCTAATCTCGTGCCGAGATATTCCAACTGCTTTGTAGGTTGAAATGCTGATCTTTCCCCGGTTTAGGACTCAGCCGAACCTCTCGAGGTACTGAACCATGAGGGCTACTACGCATTCCACCAAGGAAGCGAGTGATCTTATGATTAAGAGGTCGTCCAGGTATGCTAGGACCGATATCCCTTGGATCCTTTAGACTGACTAGAATAGGAGCTAGGACCTTCATGAATACCCGGGGGCCGTAGCCAGCCCGAAGGGGGGCGCCACGAATTGGAAGGGACGCTGTATCACTGCAAAGCGTAAAAACAAAATTATTTGATGTGGCTGAAAGACCTGGTACATGAAGGTAACCATCCTTTATGTCTATAGAAGCCAGATCCTTCTGGAGTGTGGCGGCTGCTGACCAAACGGATTTTATCCGGAAAGAGCGAACCCTTAGGTAAGCATTTAAACCTTTTAGGTCCAAAATTGGTCTGACATTGCCGATGAGCCTTGGTATGACAAACAGATTGGAATAGAAACCTAGCCCCTGTTCTTGAGCTGGTACCTCTACCATTATGCCCTGGTAAAGCAGGTGATCCAATGCTGCCCGCATTGAGGCCTTCCTTGTGGAGGAAATTTTTAGAAATTCTAATCTGTAGCCTGCGGCCACAGATGATCGGACCCCCTCTGTCGGGGACCGATCCCCAGAGGCCTGTCCTTGCGATCCATTGTTAAAAGTTTGATCGCGCAGGAGGTCCGTACTGCCTGAAATTTGAGGGTCCTGGAACCGGGGGGAGCTGCCTTTTAAACGCAGGACCCCGGAACTTCTTTTGACTGGTAAAAGGGTACTTTTGCCACTTGAAACAGTCTGAATGTATTTATCCAGATCTTTCCATGGAAGGGCAAACCTGCCAGCAGTCTTTTACATGGGGCTCGGCCGCCCAGTTCTTCAACCATAAGAGCTTTCTCATATGCACTAAAAATAGTGACAACGAGACGCCTGCTGGATGGAGTCTTTTTATAGCCTCTACCGCAAAGCACAGAGCTCTGGGAATATCCAATAACTCCTCTGCCTATTGGGCAGGGATGTCTTAAGCATCTGTTTTGTCTGGTTCTTTAACGCCTGACAAAACTCCACTTGCAGCCACTGCTGGCTGTAGCCAAGGATGCTGGAAAGTGTCTCTAAACGTTTATCGACCGGGACCTTAAACATTTGTAGGTTTCCCCTTAGGCCAGTTAATGATTTATTCACCCATGAGATGGCTGCGTCCACAGTTGGGAGCGCCCCCTTTCTTAGAAAAATGTCTTTTCCATAGGGTAAATAACAGAAAACCTTCCAGGTGGTCTCCCATCCAGGCACTGACCAGGCCCGACCCTGCTTAGCCTCCGAGATCAGACGAGATCAGGCGCTTTCCGGGAGATGTGGCCTCAAGGACCTCACGGGTAGTTGAAAAGCAGTGCCCGAACCGGGACCTGAACCCTCAGACCAAAAGTCCGATGCTCTACCGACTGAGCCATCCGGGCCCCCTTTTAAAGAGCAATTGCAAGCACAAATATTTCCTGGCAGACGTGCATAAAGACTACCCTCTCGTCAGCTTTAGGCGGCAGAAAAAATTCTGTCCGGTCGTCCCAATCCTGGAAAAACCAATTCCTCTAACAGAGGATGGACCGGAAAAGCTGCGTTGCTTAAAGGCGCTTTTAAAAGAAACTAAAGAGGATACCGCAGGAACTTGAGGCTCTGGAAATGGCAAATTAAATGCCGAGCGGACCATGTCTGTCAAAGACTGGACCCACAGACTCTCCGTCTGGGAGGCTGAAAACAATTCTTCCGTGGTAGATCCTTCCTCTAGGTTCTGTCCCTTTTGGCGATGGGGATCCAGTCCGCTTTTTGCCAGAAAAAGAGCCAGCGATCATAGCTGTTAACTTTTTTCTCTAGCCCCCCTAGGGTGACGGCTAGCATCTCCTCTGTGATACCACAGGGTTGGGCCGACCTGGGCCAGCCTCAGCACCAGACCCCCTTAATGGCTTATCCAGGGTGACCCCTATAGGAATAACCTGTGGGGAAAGTATTGGCATATCATCAGAACCAGAGGAGGAACCCCTTTGTCTTTGCCTTTTCTTTTTTTTTTGTCTTTTTTTTTTTGTGTTTTGATCCTGAACCCTTGGAAGCCATAATACAAAACCGAGGGACTCCGCTTACAACAACAGACTGTTATAGCCAGGAGTACTAAAATAAGGTTTAGGGGACAATAGGATCACTAATGCCGAAAAACGGTGGGGCTCAGTATGTTTTCTTTTATAATATTATTCACAACATACAGCCCCACCCCCAACATGTTTGCCAGCATTCAACCTGTTGCCAAGGGGATTTTGGCTTAACAAAACGTATTGGAGCTGACTCCAGCATGTAGTACCCCTTCTCGCCACCGGGAGTCACTGTGCTGCCAGCTCTACGTCCTCTCTCTCCAGCTCAGCTTTGAACTGAGCTAAGAACGCGCCTGCTGTGTATAACAGCAATTGAAGGCACGCCCACTCTACACTGCAGTCACGCTCCCCGTCCCCCCCCCCCTCCCGAACGGCGCGAAAATTTCCTATATGCATGCGCGCGTGTACGCGCGCGACTGTCGGGGGGGGGGGGGGGAAGAGCCCAGGAGGCGACGCACTCTGGAGCCCAGGAATGCAGGTTGGAGGACGCATCAGGCGGCAGATTTTGAATCCCGGCAAGGTAAGGCTAAAAATAGGCCCCTAAGGAGTCCCTTTAGCCTAGAGACAGATCTGTTTTTTTTTTTTTTTAAAAGATCTCAACCAGCGAGCAGCAGGTAGCTAGCAAACATACATAGATAGGTAGGGGGATCAAGTGATGGGGGGAAACATTTCAGGGCATCCTGTCCATCAGACATAGTGACCATGGTGCCAATGCAGAGCATACTCAGGCTACCCCCCTTAAGATCTCCCCTGGAGAGCCTGCTGTCGAACCAAGTCCCGCAGGCTCCCCTCTTACCTGCTCCATGCCGCAGGACGTTTTGCAAAACGGTCCAATCTTCTCCCATCTCCGTGGGTAGCGTAGTAGACCTTCAGGCCCTGGGGTCCTATGAAGGTACCCACTGTCCTGGACCTATATAGCACCCTGGCAAACAGGAACTTATGGTCTTTACGAACTCCAAGTCCTGGGCCCAGGGTCCAGCCCTCCAAAGAGGAGCATTATAGGCAAAACCCCACGGTTTGGGGCCTGGGTACTGTCCACTTTGGCACTGAGGCTCCTTGGACAGATCCGGTTAGCCCGCCCTTAATCCCAAGGATGTGGAGCAAAGCTATTCCGTGACCAACACCTAAGACACTGGCGAAAAAACTGAGGGACACCCTCTAGGGGAGGGGGTTATATAGGGAGGGACTTCCTGTTTGTTTGAGATTGCCAGTGTCCACACCTGAAGGTACTCCATATAACCCATATAGTAATGAATATGCCGCTCTGTGTCCCGTGATGTACGAGAAAGAAATAAAGCTCTATTTGTGGGGAAAAAAGGACGCCAATTTTGTTTGGGAGCCACGTCGCACGACCGCGCAATTGTCAGTTAAAGTGATGCAGTGCCACAAGCTGAAATTTCACCTGGTCAGGAAGGGGTATATGTGCCCAGTAAGGAAGTGGTTAATATATGTATAAAAAAATAAAAACACACACACAAACACACAACACACACTATACTTGTCCCAATTCTCCTCTTGGGTCCCCCACTGGCGTTCCTGGCTCCACCCCCTTAATTGGTGCATGCTAGTTCCCCAGACAGAGCAGTGGCATGTCCCAGGCCCCCACTCTCTCCTCATTGGCTCACTGCCTGTGATTGACAGCAGTGGGAGGCAAATTGCTCTTGCTGCTGTGTCAGCCAATGAGGGGAGAGAAATCCCGGACAACTTAAGTGCCCATGCACATCACTGGATCTGGCTCAGGTAAGCATTAGGGGGGCTGTGGGGAAAGCAGCACACGTGAAAAAAACTTCAGGCTTTACAACCACTATAACTGTTCCCTTTTGGCTACAGTTGAGGAGAACAGAGCAATGCTTGCCTAATCCTCTCTGCACAAGACCAGTCCCTGAGGCTCCTGCCCCCCTGCGGTCTAGCGCGGTGGGAAGTTTCTGATGTCATCACGCCCATAGACCTGCTCTGGATGTGCAGACACCGGAAAAAGTCCCCCGCTGGATCGTGGTAGAGTGCCATTTGCCAGTAGAGTTCAGGATCGAATGAATTTTACAGCTTTCTCCTCTCCCCTGGAGAAAAGGAGCAGTTGACCCTATGCACTGCAGGCACAGCCCACCCCACAGCATGAGAACATTTTTGCCTGGAACTGGGCTTTAATCCCACTGATGTCACCCACTGCCAAAATTAGCTGTCTCTAAAATGCAGAAGCCTTACAGATGTCACTTTTAGAATAAAACAAGAACTTACCATAACTCTCTTGATGGAACCAGGCCTTCTGCCTCTTTTGGAAAGTGGTTTGGCAGTTGCAATCACTTGAACTTTGCTGTTGTCACTTGTTTGAGAGTCGTCACATGTAGAGGGGTCTTCAAAAATGCAAGCCTGCCAAGGAAACACATTGTACTTAGCTCTTGGTCTCATGGACATCTCTCCATTGGGTTTCTTCTACATTAATATATTTTAATATTTAGCCTGATTTGGATGGATGTAGGTAGGATACCAACCACACTGAGTTGTAAAAAGGCCTCTAGGCTTTTGGTGTGTTCATGAAATCATGGAGAAGCAAAGAGGGCCACGTAACCCAACTGCAGACAGCCTGGTCATAAGGTGATGAGTCCTGAATAACAGAAACCAACAGGCAGGCATAACATCCTATCCAACAACCCACAAAAACGAAACCAAATTTTGCATGTGGCCTTAACAGTTTTACCATTTTGCCTTCTACCCACACTACCGCCATGTCAGTACTGTCCTCACATAATTTTACATTAAAGATGAACTCCACACAAACCACTAAATACACAGATGAAATACAGAAATGGGAGCAGGATATTTTTAGTTCTGCCAATACAGTCCTTTAAAATATACAAGATATCTAGACTGGTAACCTGGCTTTCTTATTCTGTAGTTAAGCAATAAAGCAGGGTCTGTTCTCTGCCCACAGCTTCTAACATCCAATGTTTCCCCAAAAATAAGACCTACCATGATAATAAGACCTAGCATGATACGGGGGGCCTGCAATATAAGCCCTGTCCCGAAAATAAGCCCTAGTAAAATTAGTTTAAAAAAAAAATATGTAATTCACCTTGCAGAATGATTACACCCTATTTGCAGACTCGCCGGAGGTCTTCTCTCCTCCTGGTTGACAACCCCCCCCCTCTCCTCCCGATGCCTGCAGCTCCTCTCTTCTCACCGGCTCCCCCCCGCGGCCCCCTCCCCAGTGCATGGAGCAGGCCGACGCCATTGGGGATCCTGGAGCAGAGAAGAGCCCAGGCAGACCATGAGATAGCCAGGGAAGCTGTAAGAAAGGTATTACCCACAAAACAATCACACAATGCACCCCACTCCGACACAATTCCTACAAATTCAATTTAATAATTCTATAAGAATGGATTTTAGGATGCTTTTTACATCAAAATACTGACTCCTGACCTGACAGGGAGAGGGGGAGATAACAGGGGACACAGGAGATGGATAAATGACAGCAGAAGCACTATGAAATCTACCATGCTTTAAAAGGAAATGTATTTTTTCTTTAGGGCAACAATCACTTTAAGATCATTTTACATACCGTAATTAAATAAGTCATCCCCCTAAAATAAGCCCTAGTGCGTTTTAGGTTGCCAAAATGAATATAAGACCCGGGCTTATTTTCGGGGGAAACGCGGGAGTAGGAACACCAAAGAGGTATAACCGTATGGTAGGAGCACCACAATCTGAACCAAGCAAAAAGTTGATCAGAATCCACCAAAAACAGATGAAACCATGGACCAATTCTCATAAAAGGGAACAAAGGACCCTTAACCTGATGTGGTCAATGTCGAATAGGCCAAAATCCCTAGAAGAAACAGGCCTTGGAAAGAACTGAAAACTAAAACAAGGTCCAGACACAATGACCAGCCTATCAAAGTGGGAAAGCAATGGCCCTTTACATATCTGACCCCCCTGGTTTGAAAGACAGAGGCTCCATGTCAGCAAGATTGTCTGGCCAGACAACTAATCTTGCAGAATAAACTAGGACATAACAGCCAAAGAAGGGTGTAGGGTGGGGCGTTTCGCATGTGACTGCCGTTATTGTCTGTCACATGATCGGAAAGCTCCCGATTGCAAGATGCGAATGGGAGCTTTTGGTCAGCAACTAGTAACTGTGCCGGGAGCGCGCTCTCAACGTAGCTCTATTGCACAAAAAAGATGCGGCCGCTCAGCGCCAAGACCCGGCCACTGACGGGAAGCCTATGTGTGCAATCAGCGTCAAGGAGCCAACATTTGCCTGGAGGTCAGATTAAAAAAATGGCACCGAACAAAAATTTTAGCTTTTACTTCTTATGCGATAATAAAGCCACATGTAAAAGGGTTCCCCATCATTAGTGACAAACATCAGAGACAAAATTAAAATATGGAGGACAGATAGAAGAGAAATGCTCAGGTAAATTTACATTGTTCTTGGAGGCTCGAGTCAATCTGTTGGTAGGAACAGTATCAGGCTCACAAGCGATGAAGGTTTCTGAAATATAAAAAAAATATATTATTCACAAAGAAACACATTCCATCCTTTGAGTAAGCAAAATACAAAGAACAAGCGATTGATAAAGAGCCAGAAACTACAGTGCCTGCCCCCTTCTACACATAGCAAATCCTTGTAACGTCTCTGAATTCAGAACACTGTCAGGCAAGTAGGAAGAAAAGTAATGGGGTTGCCAGTACTCTAAAGAGGTTGTAAAGGCAGAAGTTTTTATTTATCTTCATGCACATGCATATAGATAAAAACCTATATATGTGTAGCGGCCCTCCTAATACTTACCTGACCCCCATCTTTATCCAGCGATGTGCACAAGTGCCTCGGCCATGCGGGACTCTCCCTCCTGATTGGCCGACACACAACAGCAACACCACTGGCTTTCTCTTCTGTCAAAGTCAGTTAGGAGGGAGAGGGAAAAGCAGCTCCGTGTCTGAATGGATACACAGAGTTGTGGCTCGGCTCGGGTGCCCCCATGGCAAGCTGCTTGCTGTGGAGCACTCAACAGGAGTGAGGGGCCAGGAGCACCAAAGAGGGACCTGAGAAGAGGCGGATACAGGCTGCTCTGTGTAAAACCACTGCACAGAGCAGGCAAGTATAACATATTTGTTATTTTTAAATAAATAAAAACACACACACACACACACACACACTTTAGAGTATAAGATTTCCTATCATCCGTGCCCAGTCTTGCCACACAGAGTTAATCCAGCGCTGAGTAATCCTCTTTTAATCTTCAGTGAAAATTAACAGAATTCCAGATAAAAACTTGCAAAATTATAAAGTCCGTTTCTCTGTTCTTGCTTTGATTGAGAGGTTATTTACATATCTAGCTTGGACATGTTTCTCATATGTTATGTTTATCATAACATGAGGTGATCCATGTATATTACCAAGATGTGTTATGTGGGGGAGGGGTGGATTTCTCACTTTTTATACTGTGATAAACATAACATAAGTTAAAAACATGTCCAAGCTAGATATGTAAATAATCTGTCACTCAAAGCAAGAAGACAGAAACTGACTTTTTATTTAGGCAAGTTTTTATCTGGAATTCTGTTAATTTTCACTGAACATTTAAAGAGGATTTCTCAGATCTGGAATAACTCTGTGTGGCAAGACTGGGCACAGATGATAGGAAATCGTATACTCTACATCAGGGGTGCCCAACCTTTTGAAGAGCAAGGGCCACTTAAGTGACTTGGTAACCGGTCGTGGGCCACAATGAGTGGAGTGGGTGGATGGCAGCTCACTCAGCTCTATAGAGCCCACTACTGTCATCACACCAAACTCGCAGGTAATAGAAGTCTATGGCTCAGTACAGGTAACCCGCAGGTGCACTTCTCTGTACCTGTGGATTAGTTTGAAAGCAGCCCGGTAACCCCTGCAGAACAGATACGCCCATATACAGGTGGTTCTCAAAAAATTAGCATATTGTGATAAAGTTCATTATTTTCTGTAATGTACTGATAAACATTAGACTTTCATATATTTTAGATTCATTACACACAACTGAAGTAGTTCAAGCCTTTTATTGTTTTAATATTGATGATTTTGGCATACAGCTCATGAAAACCCCAAATTCCTATCTCAAAAAATTAGCATATTTCATCCGACCAATAAAAGAAAAGTGTTTTTAATAAAAAAAAAAAAGTCAACCTTCAAATAATTATGTTCAGTTATGCACTCAATACTTGGTCGGGAATCATTTTGCAGAAATGACTGCTTCAATGCGGCGTGGCATGGAGGCAATCAGCCTGTGGCACTACTGAGGTGTTATGGAGGCCCAGGATGCTTCGGTAGCGGCCTTAAGCTCATCCAGAGTGTTGGGTCTTGCGTCTCTCAACTTTCTCTTCCCAATATCCCACAGATTCTCTATGGGGTTCAGGTCAGGAGAGTTGGCAGGCCAATTGAGCACAGTAATACCATGGTCATTAAACCATTTACCAGTGGTTTTGGCACTGTGAGCAGGTGCCAGGTCGTGCTGAAAAATGAAATCTTCATCTCCATAAAGCTTTTTAGCAGATGGAAGCATAGCTAGCTGCATTCACCCTGCCCTTGATAAAACACAGTGGACCAACACCAGCAGCTGACATGGCACCCCAGACCATCACTGACTGTGGGTACTTGACACTGGACTTCAGGCATTTTGGCATTTCCCTCTCCCCAGTCTTCCTCCAGACTCTGGCACCTTGATTACCGAATGACATGCAAAATTAGCTTTCAAAGTACTTTGGACCACTGAGCAACAGTCCAGTGTTGCTTCTCTGTAGCCCAGGTCAGGCGCTTCTGCCGCTGTTTCTGGTTCAAAAGTGGCTTGTCCTGGGGAATGCGGCACCTGTAGCCCATTTCCTGCACACGCCTGTACACGGTGGCTCTTGATGTTTCTACTCCAGACTCAGTCCACTGCTTCCGCAGGTCCCCCAAGGTCTGGAATCGGTCCTTCTCCACAATCTTCCTCAGGGTCCGGTCACCTCTTCTCGTTGTGCAGTGTTTTCTGCAATACTTTTTCCTTCCCACAGACTTCCCACTGAGGTGCCTTGATACAGCACTCTGGGAACAGCCTATTCGTTCAGAAATTTCTTTCTGTGTCTTACCCTCTTGCTTGAGGGTGTCAATGATGGCCTTCTGGACAGCAGTCAGGTCGGCAGTCTTACCCATGATTGCGGTTTGAAGTAATGAACCAGGCTGGGAGTTTTTAAAAGCCTCAGGAATCTTTTGCAGGTGTTGAGTTAATTTGTTGATTCAGATGATTAGGTTAAGAGCTCGTTTAGAGAACCTTTTCATGATATGCTAATTTTTTGAGATAGGAATTTGGGGTTTTTATGAGCTGTATGCCAAAATCATCAATATTAAAACAATAAAAGGCTTGAACTACTTCAGTTGTGGGTAATTAATCTAAAATATATGAAAGTCTAATGTTTATCAGTACATTACAGAAAATAATGAACTTTATCACAATATGCTAATTTTTTGAGAACCACCTGTATTCACACACTGATTTTAGTAATAAAAACGTATCTTTAATAACAGTATTCTATTTTATTTTGTCCCATCCCAGAGCAGGAGGTCCGGGGCCACATCAGAGGAATCCCCGGGCCACATGTGGCCCCCGGGCCACTGGTTGGGCACACCTGCTCTACATTGCATCATCAAAAAAATAAATAAATTTTTTTGGGGTTTACATCCACTTTAAGCTGTGGGGAAATTCCCTTGTAAAGTGAATAGCCCATTTGCCTTTAGTAAATCAAACGTGCAACCAGGCAGGCTTTTTATTGCACAGGAGACATGCAATGCCTTTTCTGCAATGAATCCTCTGTGGAATGTACACGAGTTGATTGCCACCCAGAAGAACCCTGGGGGAAGTTACCGGCAAGGGACCTCGTAGGTGTAGAACTGATGAAACTAAAGTATGTGTCTTTAGTTCCACGCGCAAGAGACTTCTTTCCGGCAAGGTCCGGCGGCTGCCGGGCATTTAGCAGAGAATCCCTGCTGCGCATGCACCGTTGCAGTCAGCGGCTCATTTCGCGGGGAATATTTCATAAACCGTACAGGTTTAGGAGATATTTTTGCCTACAGGTAAGCCTTATTATAGGCTTACCTGTAGGTAAAAGTGATAGTACAGAGTTTACTACCACTAAGACAGAGCCAAAAGTATTTTAGATACAAATGTGCCCCTAGTTGTAATCCTGATAAGAACTTGTCCTGTTTTCCATGTTGAACATTTTCGAGGGAACACTATTTTTGTGACAAGTGTCCCTTTAAAGATGTTCACAAAAATGGATAAAAAATAAATAAAAAAAACACTGAGTTTTAAACACCATTGTTGCTTTGGCTAACAGTAAGGCCCCATACACACAAGCAGACAGATTTGATCAAATCTGTCTGCTGGGGACGTATTGGTTTGATCGTGTACACACGATCAAACCAAAATCACCGCCGGCAGACAGCGCGGTGACGTTGACGCCGCCACGTCACCGCACCAGGAAGTAAAACACTTCCGCGCACGCGTCGAAACCATTCGACCCGTGTCCGAGAAGACATGTCTGCTGGTTAGCGTACTAACCAGCAGACATGTCGGGCGGACGGGTTCCCAGCAGACAGATTTGAAAGCATGCTTTCAAATCTGTCGGCTGGCTAAATCCGTCGGCTCGCCCGTACACGATCGAATCTGTCTGCTGGGACGGTCGGGCCGACCGTTTCCAGCAGATAGATTCGATTGTGTGTACGCGGCCTAAGCGTTTCAAACAAATGGCATTTTTTTTTACTTTTGGAAAAACTGTGTTTGCCAACAGCAGGTCTGAACTTCAGCGCCTCCCCAAATGACTCAGTTTTGGCATGGATTGCCATTTTTGGGTAATGTCATCAGTCTGCTGCAGGCAGGGGAAAGCCTTTCCTCAGACTCCTTTCACCTAGTAGTCCCAAATTTGAACTTTTTAGCAAGACACAAGGCTGCAGGAGGGGCTGATCTAACTACTTTGCAAGATCCCAGTCCAAGAAGTAGATATTGTATGCATGCATGTATGTAGAAGGCCCACTAACACACAGCTCCTTTCGCCATCTGCAACAGAGCGCGTCCCGTCTCTCCTGTAGTCCAAGGGAGGGCGCGAGCACGACACTCCTCACCAGGAAGAAAGCCTCGCATTACGGTGTGTAGTTACAGACAGAAGAACAGGAAGTGAGGATTTCTCAGAAGAAATAAGGACATTTAAAAACAAAATGAAAGGATGAGGTCAGTGAAGGAGGACTGCACTAAGGTAAAGGAAGCTATTTAGAAGAAAAAAAAAAAAAGAAGTACCTTTACCACCCCTTTAAAGTGGTAGCAAAGTCTTCTTTTAACTTGTACCTGCAGGTAAGCCTATAATAAGGCTTACCTAAGGTTAAGTAAATATAACCTAAACTTGCACCGTTTAGGAGATAATTCACGCTGCATGCAGCTGGCGACATCACAGGCGCATGCACTCTGAAGGGACAATATACCCATGCCATCCCTTCAGAGCTCCACGCCGCCACTGACTCCCATGCAGGCTTCGTTCTAAGGCAAGGATTTCATAATGCGCTAGTATGCGATGTATACTGGCACATTAATGCCATAGTCTTGCAGAATGCGTTTTCTTATTTTTATAAATGGGTATACAAAAGACTAACACCCATACAGAGCCCTGAAATAGTATTGATAATATGGAATAACGGGGTCCTTTTGTTGTAGTGGAGTAAAGATCTAAACTGAACTCGTTTTACTCCCATAATCCTTTGCAAAATTGATCATCAGCATCCTCCTTACCATCAGCTATATCTGTAGCCATTGTAGGAGCATCTGTAGTGGTATTCTCTGGAAAGTCATAAGAAAGGAGTAGAGTTTCATCTTCCTCTTTGTGGTCATTTTCCTGACTCACATCTTCCAACTCATCAATAGGCCAAATCTGAGCATCGTTACCTGAAAGCAAGCAGAGAGTTTAATACATCAAAGGAAAGGTTGGACTTATTAATATACAGGATTTATATAGCGCCAACAGCTTGCGCAGTGCTTAACAAAACAAAGAGCTGCGTGATTAATCGCCAAGAATCGAAAACGCAACCTTTTTCCCTTGCAGATCTTAAAAACAACATGTCATGATCTCTCCAAAAAGTGCAGCGAGTTCTCACATTTGGATAAACAAAACCCTGGCAGTCTCAAGTATGATAACATGCTAAAAAGTGAAACAAAGAATGCCTTCCTTCTTTTATCAAAGGAAAACAAAACCTTGTGTAGATGAAGGATGTTTAACCATTTTAAGACAAAACCTTTTCTGCCATTTTTTGCTTACAAGTAAAAATCATATTCTGCTAGAAAATTACTTGGAACACCCAAACCTGATATAGTTTTTTTTTTAGCAGAGACCCTAGAGAATAAAATGGTGGTTGTTACAATATTTTATGTCACAAAGTATATGCACAGCGTTTTTTGAAACACATTCTTATCTGAAAAAAAAAAAAAAACAACACTTTTTTTGTAGAATGTGAAAGACGATGTTTACACCACGAGAATCGCGATCTTTATTCTAAGCAAAAAAACAATCGCGATTCTCATTTTAGCCAGAACAGCGCAGCTCTAACACATGGCTGAGCATTTTTTTCAGCCCCCATTTTACAGTGACAGGCCAAAAAACAAGCACTGGCGCTGTCACATGGAACGAGTCACATGCCCATATGGAAATACTGGGCATTTTCTTTGTCATGTGCAAAATGTCATGGCAATTGGACTACAGTAACACTTTTTGAGCACAACCCCAAATAAAGAATTGTAGAATACCTGGTGACGATATAGTGGAGTCTTGAGGGGGAGAGTCAATATCAAAACTAAGGGAGAGTGGTTTGAAGGTATCCTCCTAAAGCAGAAAAAAAAAATACTTAAGTGTCAGACACAGAAAATTTAGCCCAGATAAACAAAACATGTTTTAAAAATGTCACATTGTGCAGATTTGCAATAGGTATTAACTGCCAGATGGCAGCAACCAAGCAGGTAGGTGATGCCACCAGGGTCAAAACATCCATGCTGTCCTTAAAGCATCATTTATATAAAAAGGAGCAAGAATTGCTTCCCAATTGCAAAAAAGGCACCCTTTAAAGCGGTAGTAAACCGCTGCCGTTATGAGCAAAATAATTGAATACCTGCAAGACTATGGTATAATGTGCTAGTATGCATCACATACTAGCACATTATAAAATGCTTACCGTAGAACAAAGCCCTCCAGCGGCATGCTACTGACCGGGCTTCCAACTTCAACCTGGTCTTCCTTTCGAGTCTGCGTGCTCTGGCCATCTGACTAGCCGAGCCGCACTGTTGACACTGCTGCACATGCGCACGCACAGAGCTCTGAAGGGTCGGCATGGGATATGCTGTCCCTTCAGAGCGAGTGCGCCGGTGTAGTCACTAGCGGCATGCACTGTGCAAGTTTAGGATATATTTACCAGTACCTACAGGAACACCTTATTCTCTTTCAATAATTATTGAAGTTTAATAATACAAATAAGAACAAAAAGGTAAGCCTTATTACAGGCTTACCTGTAGGTACAAGTAAAAAAAAAAAAAAAAAAATTGACAGATGACAATCCCAAAACACACCCAATCCCTCTTTCTCTTCTTCTACCAGCCTAAAATTCCATTTCAAAAAGAACGTGGTAAAAAAAAAATAAAAAATAAATAAAAAGAAAAAATATAAAAATAAAGAAGGATTGGATAATGCTTCACGCAAAAGTTGGTTAGCATGCTCAGGGATACACTAGATTAGAGAAAATCTAGAACCCTTGCATAAGAGATCTTTAATCCCATTTCAAAACGTGGGAGGTTGGGTGCCAAGCCAGAACACCTTTACATAACCCATTTTTTTCTCCCTCCTTCTACCCCTTTCCTTGAGCTGGTTTTATGTTCTCCCTTTTTCTATGGTCTACGGATGATGATTTATTACCATGTTAAAGTGGTTGTAAACCCTTTACAACCACTTTAACCTACAGATAAGCCTAGATTAAGGCTTACCTGTAGGTGCTTGAAATACCTCCCAGACGGTCTTGGATATATTTGCAAAACGCCGTACAGCGATTTGTTCTGCGTATGAGCCAGTTAGAAAGGGCACGTTGTGGGTCATGCTGCGAGTGGAGGCTCCCACGTCACGCGACTCCGACCACTGACAGAATTGGAGTTTGGGGCCCCGGAAGGAAGAGGGGTGAAGAATAGTCTTGCTACTCGCGAGGAAGATGGGGACATCGCGGGCTTCTCCTGCAGGCAAGTGTCACATAATGGGCTACTATGCAATGCATAGTAGCCCATTATGCTTTACCTTTGCAGGGAAACAGAGGAAGTAACACCCATCAGGGATTACTTCCTCTTTAAGGATCATTGTAAATTTCTATGCGTTTTGGTTAGTAACCACTTTGTATATGCCATCCACCCAATGCCTTACAAGAGGAAAGTACAAGGGGGTGCATATATAATTTATTTTGTATTAGCTGGACATTAACGGCCCTTCTACATAACAGTCTTGTTTTATGGTACATGTACTGTATTTCCTCTGACAATTATCACCCAATGGTGTCAATTCACAAAGAGAAACGTTATTGGTTTTCTTCAGGTGTTAAATTAGCACTCCTTATTTAACGCTAGCAAACATGGTATTCACGAAAGCTATAATCGTTATTTAACACAGTCGTTATGGTTTTCAACTGACTCTTTGGGGTCAATTCACAAAGCTTTATTTTCAGATTGCGAGTGTTATTTTAACGATTTTGCACGTTATTGAAGCTAGTTCAATTCACTAAACGATTTAACGCTCTGAAAAATCATCAAATAACGTTTCCCTACACAGAAACGATATTTTAAGGTGTGGATCCTTATTAAAGAGTCAAATCGTTATTTTAAAGATTCAAATCGTTATTTTAAAGATTCAAATCGTTAAATATGTACAGAAGTGCAATTCAAAGATTTTTTGCACAGTTATCAATCGTTAAGCAATCGTTAAATTAACACCTCCCTCAGGGTGGCGTTATGACATTTCCCAGGCGATATTTTGTTGTTAGAGGAAGCTTTTGGCGATTTTTGTAGTGTAGTGAAGTTTTTTGTAGTGTTGGGCAAGCTAGAACCGTGCTCTATTTGAACTTAAAATTATCCAGAGGCGAAGAAGAACATGTTAGAATGTTGTTCAGATTTATAAACGTGTATTCCGTTCACATACTATTTTGGATGACTTTTCTGAAACCCAGGTGATAGCTAAATTCTGATTATCATCTCCCATGATTTATTCTCTGTATGAGGAAATACACATCGCTTTAGAAAAGCACACACTAGAAGTTTTGCACATCACATGCTCAATCTCAACGTGTATTGCTTGTGTCTCTCTCTCTCTCTCTCTGTATCTGCTCTTTTCCACATGCAGCTGTTCTCCTCCCCTTCTGCTCCCAGAATGCATCCCTCTAGCATTATTTAACGATCTTAAGAGTTATTTTAACGTCCCGAATCTTAATAATAACGTCTGAGTAGTTAGAATAACGTTTGGATAAAGAGTCAGTTGAAAACCATAACGACTGTGTTAAATAACGATTATAGCTTTCGTGAATACCATGTTTGCTAGCGTTAAATAAGGAGTGCTAATTTAACACCTGAAGAAAACCAATAACGTTTCTCTTTGTGAATTGACCCCTTTATCCAAACGTTATTCTAACTACTCAGACGTTATTATTAAGATTCGGGACGTTAAAATAACTCTTAAGATCGTTAAATAATGCTGGAGAGATGCATTCTGGGAGCAGAAGGGGAGGAGAACAGCTGCATGTGGAAAAGAGAGAGACACAAGCAATACACATGGAGATTGAGCATGTGATGTGCAAAACTTCTAGTGTGTGCTTTTCTAAAGCCATGTGTATTTCCTCATACAGAGAATAAATCATGGGAGATGAGAATCGGAATTTAGCTATCACCTGGGTTTCAGAAAAGTCATCCAAAATAGTATGTGAACGGAATACACTTTTATAAATCTGAACAACATTCTAACGTGTTCTTCTTCGCCTCTGGATAATTTTAAGTTCAAATAGAGCACGGTTCTAGCTTGCCCAACACTACACTACACTACAAAAATCGCCAAAAGCTTCCTCTAACAACAAAATATCGCCCGGGAAATGTCATAACGCCACCCTGAGGGAGGTGTTAAGCAATCGTTAAGCAATCGTTAAATTAACGATTGATAACTGTCCAAAAAATCTTTGTGAATTGCACTTCTGTACATATTTAACGATTTGAATCTTTAAAATAACGATTTGAATCTTTAAAATAACGATTTGACTCTTTAATAAGGATCCACACCTTAAAATATCGTTTCTGTGTAGGGAAACGTTATTTGATGATTTTTCAGAGCGTTAAATCGTTTAGTGAATTGAACTAGCTTCAATAACGTGCAAAATCGTTAAAATAACACTCGCAATCTGAAAGTAAAGCTTTGTGAATTGACCCCAATGTAGTGGATTTATCTAAATTTTGTCTGTTGCTAACACTTATTTGTACTTTTAGATTTTAAACTATAATAAAGCTGCAGTGCTGTAAGCGAAAAGAGGTAGGAGAAAGTATCACCAGAAAGGGGTCAATACGCCGACTACTATTGGAGGGATATGCTGGATCCAAACACTTTCCAGGTCATAGTAGGAGAAAACAAAAACCAAACAAGCTCAATCCCATTGTTGCACTCACTTCATCTTGGCAGTCGAAGTCTGGCTGTAAGAATGGCTGACTAGGGGTTTGGTGGACGGCCTCTTGCGCAGTTGGTGTGGCAGTATCTGATACTTGCTGGCGGTATGGTGTACTTCCTTTCCGTAAAGGTGTGTTTGCGGGAAGTGACTTATCAAATAGCTCTGGGCTCAGCTGTTTTCCAAATGTCACACTTTTCTTTTTCTTCACAGAATCATTCACTGTTTTTTTGAACAATGTTTTGTTCTCTAAAAGCAAAAAAATAAAAATAAATTAATACAGAAGCACATCAAATCTCTGTCAATGTCAGACCTCATTTACAAAAGTACAAACAAATGTGTTCCATCAGTGTCTATAATCTCTCGAGTTGGCAAATAAGGTTTTTGTACTCGCCATAAAAATGTCTTGGGAGTTATTTTTTTTTTTTTTTTTTTTTTTTTTTTTTAAAGTGTATTTTGTGCGTGAACTCGAGAGAGAGGAGCCGGACTGCAGGAGTTGGGAGTAGGCAGACCCTCCCCCCGGAGGCAATCGCCATCCTTCTCCATGCCCCCGGTGGCAATGGCGGGTGTGAGGGGGGGCCTCCCACTCACCCCGCCCTACCTGCTCCACTTGGGGGACCAACTGGGGCCCAACAGGACCCCATCGGGGCAGAGGGACTCCCCCTATGAGGGAGTGAGGGGGCCCAACCCACCAAGCCAGCCCCGTAGGTCCTTCGCCTCTCTTTAGGAGACCGCATGGCCAAAGTGCGTGCGTATTAAACCAATTTTGTGTGCGTGCAAGTGTGGTGGTTTTTGTGGGGGGGGGGGGGGGGTGGGCGTACTAAGCACAGGCGTACCTTGCATAGCACACCCACCGGGAGCCGGGCTGAGACCACCAAACTCAATTCACATGTAGCCGAGACCGGGATCCGAACCCTTGGCTGCAGAGGTGAACGGCTTGTCAGCGCAGTGCCAATCACGTTGAGCCACCACAGCTCCTTGGGAGTTATTTGAGGGAACGGGAAACTGTACACAGTCAGGTTATACTGCTGACCACTGGAAGATTATACTCGGGCAAAATGAAAAACTCTAAGCTAGTGTTCTGTCGAATAATGCAGATCGTCGGATAATGCCTGCGCAGATCTTCCGAGTCATTATCCGACAATCAGCAAAATCGTCAGGACACTGAGGATTACAGTACACTACCCTGCCTCCTGCCCACCCAAGCACCAATAGGAACACAAGCTCAGCAGCTCCCCTTGGCTGCCTTTGTGGCACAGCTATGCCTGTTGAATCATACGTGCTTTGCTAATCGTCGAATAATGGCTCTCACAATTTGCGCATGCACAGTGTTGACGTCACACCAGCTAAGCGACAGATCAGCTGGCGTGAGGTTACGTACTGTGCATGCGCAGATTGGAGATATTATGCGACGATCGGCACCATTCGATAGGGGGTTAGTGTTCTACCTACTCCCAAGCATGCCTCAGTTTTGTAGCAAGCAATACGAATTCCGCGTACACACAATCGTTTTTCCAACTTCATCATTAAAAACTACATTGCCCACACATCGTTTTAAAAAAAAATATGAGCAAAGCACGGTGGCGTACAACACTTACAACGGCACTCTAAAGGGGAAGTTCTATTCGCCTTTGGGCTGCTTTAGCCGATTCCTTGTTAGTAAAAGACGATTTGCGCTTTTCTGTCTGTCACAGCGTGATGAATGTGCTTACTCCATTATGAACGGTAGTTTTACCAGAACAAGCGCTCCCGTCTCATAACTTGCTTCTGAGCATGCACGGGCTTAAAACATTGTTTTAGCGCACACACAATAATTTTTTACAACCCGAAAAACAACATTGTTTAGAACTACGTTAAAAAAATGCAGCATGTTCGAATTCTTTTTTTTGTTGTTTTTCAGAACCTGAAAAATGTAAAGCCCACACACAATAATTTTAAATGAAGTTTTTGAAAAACTATGTTTTTTTTCCCCATGCCGAAAAATGATCGTGTGTGCGCGGCATTACAGAGATTATAAAACACCGAGTAGTGTCCTACAAATCAGTGTTAGTCGAGTAAAACATTTTCGTTGACTTAATATTTTAGTCTAGTAAAAATTACTAAAACCAATATGGCAGTTTAGTCAAAAGAGTATGACAAACTAAATTGAAATTTGATGTCAAAAGTGAATGTTCAAACCTAGATAATAACCTATTCTATTTTTTCTTCAACAGTATATAATGAGTTTGGAAATTGTAGAGAAATGCATTACAATTTAACTACACCCATTATATTTTAATCGACTAAAACAAAATTTGCTGCCAAAATTAACACAGACTCCCAGGAAAATGATTTTACAGCGTGTATCCTATTTTCTCTATAGTCTATTGAGGGAATATATATATATATATATATATATATATATATATATATATATATATATATATATATATATATATATATATATATATACACACACACACACACACACACATACACATATATATATATATATATATATATATATATATATATATACATACATATATACATATACATACACACACACACACACACACACACACATACTAGGGCTGTGCAAATTAACTTTTAATTAATCTTTAATTTTTTTGATCGATCAAAATCTTTGATCGATTAAAATTCTTTTGATTTGTACTCACCTCTCTGCCGGCTTCTGGGCCTTCAGGGAGTTCCGTCGGAGCTCCAGTAACGTCACGGACACCGGCGGGGCTTGCCGTGTCCATCTGAAGGGCTCCTTTGCTGTGCCTTCATATCTGCATGCCGGCGGGACCTTACTATCTGCCACACGCAAGGGCTGTCAGGCCGTGTACACACGGCAGGGAACCTCGACGGGCAGAACACATCGTTCCGCCCGTCGAGGTTCCCTGCCGGCCGTCGAAATCGGCGACCCGCCCGTCGGGAATGGCAACCAGCCATTCTTCCAGACGGGCCGTCGAGCAAATAGAGAGCGTGCTCTCTATTTCTGCTCGACGGGAAGCTCGCCGAGAGCGTACACACGGCCGAGGTCCTCGCTGGAATGCAGCTTCCAGCGAGGTTCTCGCTGGTTTCCAGCGAGAACCTCGGTCGTGTGTATGCCGCCTTACACTTCCCTCTATCAACCTGGGATTCTACTACCATGCACTGGGAGCTGTGATAGTTCCCTTTACGGGACATCTACATGCCGACGGACTGATGTTAACCTCTCCTCATCTGGATTCAGCAATGGCATTGTTGTACACATTTTTATACCAGTATCATACTTACATGTTTTTATGACTGCTTTTGGTACCGTATTTATATTTATTTTGTTACCTACTTGAAGACTATACAAGTTTTAATGCTATTCCCATCGAGCGCTGCCTTTGTGTGTTTTTTTGTATCCTGCTATCAATTTTTCCAGTGGTTGGTAGTGGCACTGGAAATCAGCCTGCAAGGAAATCAACTAAAAGTAGTTGGACCTGTATGTGCGTTATAATATATATATTAGGGGTTCTAATTAGACGGAAGGAGATGGCAGTGAAAAATTACATTCGAATTGCTGTTTAACTTGTAATGCCAAGGGCCACAACCAGATGGCGCCAGCTCACGGAAGGAAGAGCTTGGGACTTCACAAGGGCGCAAAGCCGCGGCCTCAATTACCGTCCGCCGCGATTGCGCAGAGACACAGGATCCTGTGCCTCCGTGCTCCCCCGTTGCGCGATTGCGGCGGGCACGCGGCGGCCGGTAATTAAGGGCCGCGGCCTCAATTACCAGCTGCCCCGGGCGCCAGGTCACAATTTCTGGCCACAATTGCGACCTGGCGCCCGAATATTGTCGACCCCTGGGTAAAAAGTACCGCTATTTTTAGCTGCACTTTTACTGGGGCCATTTGTCCACTAGCGGGGCGCTTTTAACCCCCAATAGTGGGCGAAAAAGGGTTAAAAACCGCTGGCAAAGCCCATTGATTTCGGTGTATTTACCGCTCCTACTGTGCCTCTAAGATGCGGCTAGCAGGACTTTTTTTTCCACCCTGCCAGCGCACCACTCCAGTGTGAATGGAGCCACTCTTTCAGGGCACTTTGCAGGCACTATTTGCGTTATAGCACCGGCAAAGTGCCTCAGTGTCAAAGGGGTCTCACAGTAGAAGTATAAGCAAGATAAGGAGAAGATTCCATTGTATGCTACGGGGACGTCAGGCGATCCTGGATACAGTGCGTGTTTGCTTATGAGCTTGGAAGATCTTTATACTTAAGGCATGACTTGACCCGTGGGGTCTCCCCTCCAAGAGGAGCAGGCAATTCACCTAGAGGTGGTGGTTCTTATGATCTTGGGAGATCTTCATAATTAAGGCTGCATTCATACTCGAGCATCAGGCTGAAAGTCGCACATTTTTACCGCTTTTTGTACAGGTCAAAAAGGTAAAAGTGTGAATGGGACGCCAAGGTATGACTTGATCCCCATCCCCAAGATGAGCAGGCAATTTACCTAGAGGTGGCGGTGGTGAACCCATCACTGGATTTTTGCTGCATGGCACATATTAGCACTAGTCCCCCCCCCCCCCCCCAAGAAGTGAGCTTATCCTATTAAAATTTGTTTGGCTAGTTTCACATTTTATTTCTAGATTTTTTTGATGTTTAAATTTTCATTACGTAAGCAAGGTTTTCTACTATGTATTTCTAATACAGAAAAAAAGATAACAACCTTAAAAAATATTCATATTCAGTAGATAAAGCAGTTGCTCACCATTCTCCGGTAGCTCTGGCACAGCAAAGCACACTCTCTGATCTTCTATTTCATCCTGTAGGAAGAACAAAAAGCAGATCATTTAATGTCTACTATTTCCTAATCAAACCTTAAAAGGGGTTGTAAAGGTACACTCCTCCCCCCCCCCCAAATAGCTTTCTT
This sequence comes from Rana kukunoris, assembly GCA_029574335.1. Taxonomy (NCBI): domain Eukaryota; kingdom Metazoa; phylum Chordata; class Amphibia; order Anura; family Ranidae; genus Rana; species Rana kukunoris. The sequence goes on along the minus strand of CM056051.1, from coordinate 472,626,945 downwards.
TACCTTAGCGCAGTCCTCCTTCACTTACCTCATCCTTCCATTTTGCTTTTAAATGTCCTTATTTTTTCTGAGAAACCCTCACTTCCTGTTCTAACTACACACTGTAATGCAAGGCTTTCTCCCTGGTGTGGAGTGTCGTGGACAACAGGAGTGTCAGGACACTACATTGCAGACAGAGAAAGAAGCTGTGTGTTAACCACTTAAGGACCGCCTCCTGCACATATACGTCGGCAGAATGGCACGGCTGGGCACGTACAGGCACGTCCTGTGCTAGTGCCCAGCAGCAGGTCGCGGACTCGCAGACCCGATCGCCGCTGAAGAACGGGGAGAGCTGTGTGTAAACACGGCTTCCCCGTTCTTCAATGTGGCGGCGTCATCGATCATGTGATCCCTTTTATAGGGATACACAATCGATGTCACACCTACAGCCACACCCCCCTACAGTTGTAAACACACATTAGGTCACACATAACCCCTTGTGGTTAACTCCCAAACTGCACTGTAATTTTCACAACAAACAATTTATCAATAATAGTTTTATTTAGAAATTTCCAACACACGTATACATGCAAGATCATTCACATAAGCAACAACTAGTGGAGTGGTCATTACTCCACATGACAGTGTCCAAGGCTTTATCTGACTCGCTGTGTACCTTCTAACAAGGCAGCTAAGAGTCTGAAGTGATTCACAGCCACATAGACCAGTTAAGTGCAAGGTACAAGAAAAGAACAGAAAAAAAATAAAACATACGTCAGTGCATCAGTATACTAGTGAACAATCTAGAAACAACCGTGATTGCACGGGAAAAGATAAGAAGAGAGGAAAAGAAATAGCAAGAAGAAGGGGAGGAGGTTGATAGGGGGAGGAGGGGGATAGGGGGAGGCAGGGAAGGAGGGGGGGGGGGGGGGAAGGGGAATGGGATGGTAAATCACCAGTGTGGTCTAGGTACCTGATCAGGGTGTCTCCTCCCGACGGTTCCAAAGCTCCCAAACCTCGTCGTGGGCCTCCAATCTGTCCATCATTCTGGCTGTCATCCTCTCCATTAGTTCCACATCCTTGATCCTTGCATATAGGGCTTCAGGGGGGGGGAGGGGCAGGGCGCTTCCAATGTAGAGCCACCAGACAGCGCGCTGCCGTGAGGATATGTCTGGTCAGTTTCTTGTAGGGTGCCGGAAGGTTTGGTGGGGGCAATCCTAATAAGTAAACTTTCGGGGTCAGGGGAAGCGTCCTATCTAGAAGTCTGTCCAATAATTGCTGGACAGAGTTCCAGAAGGGGACGATCAGTGGGCAACTCCAGTAAACATGGACAAGCGTACCCCTGTCTTGTCGACAGCGGTCCGAAGTGGTCGGGTAAATGGCGTGAAGAACATCTGGTGTCATGTACCAAAAGTAGAGGATTTTATATATGTTCTCCTTGTATAGCGTACAGATCGAACTTTTCGCCGCTTGGGACCAGATTGCCTGCCATTGCTCCATGGATATCTCCTCACCCAGGGCCTTTTCCCACTTAAGCATGTATGCCCTTAGTATCTACAGGCCGAGAATTCAGTATTTTATATATGTTAGAGATCAAACCCTGCTGTGCCCGCCAATATCAGCCTCTCAAAAGCCGTTGGGGGGGAAAACTGCAGGTGTGGGGTGAAAGTCAACGCATAGTGGCGAATCTGGAGATATCCATAGAACTCTTGGCGTGGCATATCATATTTTGCCTGAATGTCCGCAAATGTGCGCATTTTGCGAGTCAGGGGATCCACTAGGTTCCCGAAGTGAAAAAGGTTCCTTGCCGTCCATGGAGCAGACATTCTGTGGGTGAGGCCATCTGGGATTTTGGGGTTGCCGGCGAAGGAGGTCAGAAGGGATCCATCAGAGGATAATTTATGCTGGCGTACCAATTTGCGCCACGTGCGTCTAAGCTGGGTCATTGGACCTAACATGCTACCGGGATCAACCTCCACATCCGCATTCCACAGTAAGTTGTTTGGATGTACCGGGGCCAGCCAGAGCTTTTCTATTTGAGTCCATTTATTGTACGACCGCAACGTGAACCAGGAGGCTACTGCCTTCAACTGGGTCGCTTGGTAGTACTTTACGAGATCAGGGTATGCTAGACCCCCCTCCGATCTTGCCGCCAGCAGCACCGACCGGGGGACTCTGTGTCGCTTGTAGTTCCATGTATACTGGAGCAGCTCAGTCTGGAGTTTTCTCAAATGGGCGTAGGGCACTGGAATAGGTAGGGTTTGGAACAGGTAGAGTAGTTTTGGGAGGATCGCCATTTTTATTGCCGCTACTCTCCCCAAGAGGGAGATGTGGTGCTTTCTCCATTGTTGTAGAAGGGTCCTAATAGTACGGAAAAGGGGAGGGAAGTTCTGCTGATAAAGGGTAGCGTAGGTGGGAGTGATGTGGATCCCCAGATATTTTAGTGAGGAGGTTTTCCAGCTATAAGGGAAGGTTGTGTGTAGGTGGGCCACCTCCCCGTCGGGGATGTTAAGCGGGAGCGCTTCTGATTTGGACGCATTTATTTTGTAGCCTGACAGCGCTCTAAAGCGATCAAGCTCCGCGTGCAGGTTCGGGAGGGAGATCCTGGGTTGGGTGAGTGTGAGGATGACATCGTCTGCAAATAGTGATATTTTGAACTCTTGATCTCTAACTAAGATCCCTCTGATATCTGGGTTCAGACGGATGGTGGCGGCTAAGGGTTCTACACATAGCGCGAACAGCAGGGGAGAGAGGGGGCACCCCTGCCTGGTGCCGTTAGTTACTGGAAACGTGGAGGAGAGGGCGAAGGGGGTCTTGACCTGGGAGGATGGGTCGGAGTACAGGTGCTGAATAGCCCGCAGGAATGGCCCCTTAAAACCCACATGTCGCAGCGTGGTAAACAGAAAGGGCCACCCCAAGCGGTCAAAGGCCTTCTCGGCGTCTAGGCCCAGTAATATGGACCTCTGACCCATTCTGTTCGCCACCTCCACTAGGTCAATAATTTTCCTAGTGTTGTCCCCAGCTTGACGGAGCGGGACAAATCCCACCTGGTCCTTGTGTATGAGGGAGGGGACAACAAACAATTTAAATGCATTTTTTTGCTGTGAAAATGACAATGGTCCCAAAAATGTGTCAAAATTGTCCGCCATAATGTCGCAGTCACGAAAAAAACAAAAACAAAAAATAAAATTGCTGATTGCCACCATTAGTAGTAAAAATAAAAAAAATTAAATAAAAATGCAATAAAACTATCCCCTATTTTGTTAACGCTATAAATTTTGCGCAAACCAACCGATAGACGCTACCAAAAATAGGTAAAAAATTTTTTTTTGGAGGATATTATAGCAAAAAGTAAATATTGATTTTTTTTCAAAATTGTCGCTCTATATTTGTTTATAGGGCAAAAAATAAAAACCGCAGAGGTGATCAAATGCCACCAAAAGAAAGCTCTATTTGTGGGAAAAAAAGACGCCAATTTTGTTTGGGAGCCACGTCGCAAGACTGCGCAATTGTCTGTTAAAGCGGCGCAGTGCCGAATCGCAAAAACCTGGCCGGGTCCTTTAGCTGCCTAAAGGTCCGGGTCTTAAGTGGTTAGTGGGCGTCCTGACTCTTCTGCAGTCCAAGGGAGGGGGCGAGCATTACTGTGTTACAGACAGAACAGGAAGTGAGGATTTCTCAGGAGAAATAAGGACATTTAAAAGCAAAATTGAAGGATGAGGTAAGTGAAGGAGGACTGCACAAACGTAAAGGAAGCCATTTAGGAGAAAAAAAAAAATTGTACTTTTACAACCCCTTTAAAGTGCATATAAACCCAACAACATCCTTCTATGTGATGGCTGCATTTGATTTTTTTTCAGGCTTATTTTCCTTTGCTTTTTTACCTGGTGGATCTTACAGTAACACTATTGCTGTCCTAAGGTGACAAAGATCACACTGTACTATATCTATTAGAACAGGAAGTGTGTTAGGACTGCAGAATACCTCCTCCTCCTCATCTTCAAAACATGAGGAGGTGGTGTTCTGTAGTTCACACACCTGAAACTGGGAATGACCAATAGCCCTGTTTGAGAGAACACTGCAGAGATCACAGAACAGATCTGAATTTCCAAACCTACATTTATATCTATTCCTGTTATGTCAAAACCGAAGTTCATTGTAAAGGTTTACATACTTTTACAGTGCATAACAAATACTCAGAATACTCAGAACAGCCCTTGTTTAAAGAAGGCATCTGCACATTTAGCTACCTTGTGGGGATGGGGGACACAGGTAAGAGCAGCCATTGGGCGGAGCCTGTGATGCAGCAACCCAGTTTGTGGAAAGGAAATTTGTAAGTTCTGTATATAAAAATGGTATTCTATTTTTTTCTGTATTGCACACACGGCACGAATAATGTTTTCAGTACATTTGCATTCTTTCGAGTCCTCATTAGAATTAGTCTGCCTATGTTATGCCCCTTGTTACCTTCAATTGCATCATAATAAAGCAGAACAGTTTCTGTATATACGCGAGTATAAGCAACTTTTTTGGCACATTTTCTTGACGAAAAAGCTCCCCCTCGGCTTATACTCAAGTCTCCCTGCTGTAATTGTTGTAATGCATAATATGCACAATCCCCCCCCCCCCCTCGAATACCAAAGGCTGGCCCACAGGAAAGGTCTTGCATCTGAATGTTCTGGAGAGACAAATCCCCTCATTAGCTACAGCTACTAATAGCGCCGTCAATGTACACAACGCTTTACATACATTCACGTCAGTCCCCGCCCTCGAGGAGCTTACAATCTAAAAAAGGCAAACATGGCTGAATTCACAGCCAAGCCAGCTGAATCCTGAGTGGTTCTCTATGGGTTCCTGCACTTTGTCTCCCTAAATGAAGTCGCCATGTCCTGTCAAGCCTTTAAGGGAGAGCACTTTCCTGTGTGCGGCCCTCCTAAACAGACAGGTTTACTCTACGTCCAGCCATTGCCACAAATCATGACTTGAAGAGGGGCGTCAGTGATGAAGACTGGACGGGAATATGCACAATTTTAATGCAGCAGAGACATCCTGTCATCTTGTCTGCATTAAAAGATACCTGCCCACCCCCTCCCCCCTGTACAGTAAGCCGTACACAAACAGCTCACTGTAAAATTTGGCATGCATGGAGTGACGTTGTCCCTAGCCGCCCCAAGAGGTCAACAGCCGGCTGGGGAGCTCTACCGCTGGAGCCACAGTAAGTAAAGTTCCACTTATTCTTAATCCACAGTAGACACCTGTAACCCAGTTCAATAAAAACACACACACACACACACACACACACACACACACGTCTGTGGACACCCAACTATCCAACACCTATACAAATTTGCGGAAAATCTATTTTAAAATGATGTGCACTAAATGTATCCCAAGTATGGCTACAATGGACTCCACTATTCAGGGAAGGCTTCCAACAAGATTTTACAGTGAGTTTGTTCTAAGTTTCTAGCCAATTACATTTTGTAAAAAAAAAAAATCAGGTACTAATGTTGGACAAGAAGATGGATGAGGTCTATAAAGACCTTGCTCACAATCAGTGCTCAAAAACATCACAAAGGGTTTAGGTCAGGGCTCTGTGCAGGCTGCTTGCGTTTCTCCACACCAAAAAAAAGGGATTTTTAAATACAGCTTACCTGTAAAATCCTTTTCTTGGAGTACATCACGGGACACAGAGCGGCATATTCATTACTATATGGGTTATATGGAGTACCTTCAGGTGTGGACACTGGCAATCTCAAACAGGAAGTCCCTTCCCTATATAACCCCCTCCCCTAGAGGGAGTCCCTCAGTTTTGTAGCAAGCAGTATGCCTCCCAAAAATGTTCCCCAAAAGAGGGGTGGGAGCTCTGTGTCCCGTGATGTACTCCAAGAAAAGGATTTTACAGGTAAGCTGTATTTAAAAATCCCTTTTTCTTTCTCGTACATCACGGGACACAGAGCGGCATATTCATTACTATATGGGATGTCCGAAAGCAATGCTTTAATGAAGGGAGGGAGACATCTTCTCAAACGAGATTTAATTTAGAGGTATACTCAAATAATAATAATAATTCCAACTTAGTCAAGAAAAAACTTTTTTTTTTTTTACAACCAAGGGTGCCCCTGATCCCGAGGATCTTAAACTGCAGCCTGTAGTACTGCCTGTCCAAAGGCAGAATCCGCATTTCTTCTCACGTCTAGTTGATAAAACCTTGTAAACGTGTGGACTGATGACCACGTCGCCGCCTTGCATATCTGAGCCATAGAGATCTGATGGTGTGCTGCCCAGGAGGCGCCCATGGCCCTGGTAGAATGGGCCTTTACCGACAAAGGAGGAGGCAACCTCTTCAAACCGTAGGCCTGAATGATTAATTGTCTAATCCATCTCGAGATGGTGGATTTTGCAGCTGCCTGCCCCTTCTTGGGGCCATCTGGTAGAACGAACAACACATCTGTTTTCCGGATCTTTTCTGTAGCTTTAAGATAGGCCTTCATGGCCCGGACAATATCCAAGGTATGCAGCAACCCCTCCTTTCTAGACGTGGGTTTCGGAAAGAAGGATGGAAGTACCAAATCCTGGTTCAAGTGAAAATTGGATATAACCTTTGGTAGAAAGGAAGGATGGGGCCGGAGAACTGCCCTGTCCTTATGTAGAACGAGATATGGTTCCTTACACGATAAGGCTGCTAACTCTGACACTCTCCTGGCCGAAACTATGGCGACCAAGAAAACCAACTTTCTTGTCAGTAAAACTAAAGGAATCTCAGCCAAAGGCTCAAAGGGTTGTTTCTGTAGAGTGGACAGGACAAGATTTAAGTCCCATAGACAAATTGGTGACTTGACAGGAGGATTAATACGCAAGACCCCCTGTATGAAGGTCTTTACCAGCGAGTGGGTGGCCAGCGGCCTCTGAAACCACACTGACAGAGCTGAAATCTGTCCCTTGATTGTGCTCAATGCCAGGCCTTTATCCACTCCTAGCTGGAGAAAACTTAACACCCTATCAATGGTATATTTGCGGGAATTCCATCTTTTGGATTCACACCAGCCTACGTAGTTCCTCCACACCCTGTAATAAATCACCCTGGAGGCCGGCTTTCTAGCCCTAATCAGGGTAGGAATTACCTGCCTAGACAGACCTCTACCCCTGAGAATCAGGGATTCAGCCTCCAGGCCGTCAAATTTAGACGTTGTAATGTAGGGTGGAGGATCGGGCCTTGTGAGAGTAGGTCTGGTCGTAGAGGAAGAGTCCAAGGGTCTCCCACTGCCATCTTCAGGACTAGTGAGTACCATGTCCTCCGGGGCCAAGCTGGAGCTACTAGAATGACTGGCTTGTGCTCCACTCTGATCCTGCGCAACAGGCGAGGAAGTAACTGTAGCGGAGGGAATGCATATAGAAGTTTGAATTGATGCCAAGGGCAAACCAACGCATCGGTTCCGCAGGCCATAGGGTCCCTCGCTCGAGACACGAACCTGTCTAGTTTCTTGTTGAACCTGGATGCCATTATATCTACGTCTGGCATTCCCCACTTCTGGCAGATTGTCTGAAAGACCTGGGGATGCAGAGACCACTCCCCCGGCGACAGAATCTGGCGACTTAAGAAGTCTGCCTGCAGGTTGTCCACTCCGGGAATGAATATCGCCGAAATGCAGGGTACATGAACCTCTGCCCACTGAAAAATCAAGCTCACCTCCCTCTGAGCGGCCTGACTCCTGGTTCCCCCTTGGTGGTTTATGTATGCCACCGCTGTGGCATTGTCTGACTGGATTCTCACCGGGGACCCCTGTAATCTGGAGGTCCATGCCAGAAGGGCTAGGCGAGCAGCTCTGATCTCCAAGATATTGATGGGGAGCTGCCTCTCTGTTTCCACCCAAGTTCCCTGGCGAGAGAACCCCTCGAAGACCGCCCCCCAGCCTGCCAGGCTGGCGTCTGTGGTAACTACCTTCCAGACAACAGGGCTGAAGGATCTTCCCTTTAGAAGATTCTGAGGGTTCAACCACCAGGCCAGGCTTTGTCGGACCCTTGATGATAGCGTCAAAGGGGACTCTAAGGCATGTGCTCTCTTGCCCCAGGCTGCTAGAATGGCTGCCTGTAGGACGCGAGTGTGGATCTGAGCGTATGGTACTGCCTCGAACGTGGCCACTAGCTTGCCTAGTAATCGCATACACAGGCGAATAGTTGGTTTTTTCTTGCTTAGAACCAACTGAACCAACCCCTTGATAGCCTCGATCTTTACAAGGGGCAGGAACACCCTTTGCTGTTCTGTGTCTAACCTCATGCCGAGGTATTCCAACTGCTTTGTAGGCTGGAACGCTGACTTTTCCCGGTTTAGGACCCAGCCGAACCCTTCGAGGTACTGAACCGTGAGGTTTACTGCCTGTTGCAGACACGGCCGTGAGTGATCTATGATTAAAAGGTCGTCCAAGTATGCTAGGACTGTGACCCCTTGGATCCTTAGATTGGCCAGAACTGGGGCTAGGATCTTCGTGAATACCCGGGGGGCCGTGGCCAGCCCGAAGGGGAGCGCCCTGAATTGGAAGTGTCGCTGCCCCACTGCGAAGCGTAAAAATCTTTGATGCGACTGAAAGATTGGTACATGAAGGTAAGCATCCTTTATGTCTATGGAAGCCAGGAAATCGTCCCTCTGAAGCGTGGCGACTGCTGACCAGATGGATTCCATCCGGAAGGAACGAACCCTTAGGTAACCGTTTAACCTCTTTAGGTCCAAGATTGGCCTGACATCGCCGTTGGGCTTTGGTATGACAAAGAGATTGGAATAGAAACCTAGCCCTTGCTCTTGGGCTGGCACCTCTATTATTACGTCCTGGCAAAGCAGGTGATCCAAAGCTGCCAGCATCGAGGCCTTCTTTGCTGGATCCTTTGGTAGCCTTGACTCTTGAAAATGAGGCGGAGGAAAGTTTAGAAACTCCAGTCTGTAGCCTGCGGTTACAGACGCCCGGACCCATTTGTCGGGGATCTTGGCTTCCCAAACTTCTGAGAAGAAACGAAGCCTTCCCCCCACCCGCGAGAGTGGGGGCGCCCCTTCATAAGGCAGACTTAGGGGCTGTCTTTGTCGGCTTGCGATACCATGGTCTCTTACCCCCAGGGGCCTGTCCCTGCGATCTACTGTTAACGTTGGATCGTGCAGGCGGCCGTCGATACTGCCTGGAATTTGAGGGCCCTGAGACAGGAAAGAGCTGCCTCTTAAATGTAGGACCCCGGAATGTCTTTTTGACCGGTAAAAGGGTACTTTTGCCACTTGAAATAGTCTGAATGTATTTATCCAGATCCTCCCCGAAGAGTCGTCCTCCATGGAAGGGAAACCCTGCCAGAAGCTTTTTGCATGGGGGCTCCGCCGCCCAGTTCTTCAACCATAAGAGCGTTCTCATGTGCACCAAAAATAGTGATAAACGAGAGGCCTGCTGGATGGAATCCTTTATAGCATCTACCGCAAAACACAGAGCTCTGGGAATGTCAGAAAACTCTTCTGCCTGTTGGGTAGGCATGTCTTTTAGCATTTCTTTTGTCTGGTCCTTTAACGCCTGACAAACTCCAATTGCAGCCACAGCTGGCTGTACCACTGCTCCTGCCGTAGCAAAGGATGCTTTTAAAAGTGTCTCTAACCGTTTATCAACCGGATCTTTAAACATATGTATGTTTTCCACCGGGCAAGTTAGTGATTTATTCACACATGAGATGGCTGCATCCACCACTGGGAGCCTCCACCTCTTGGAGAATTTTTCCTCCATGGGGTAAATGACCGCAAATCTCTTCGGTGGCAGAAAAATCCTGTCCGGCCGTACCCAATCCCGAAAGATCAATTCCTCCAAGAGAGGATGGACCGGAAAAACTGCGTTGCTTAAAGGAGCTTTCAAAGAGCCCAGAGAGGATACCGGAGGAACCTGAGGCTCTGGCAATGGTAAACGAAATGCCGAGCGGACCATGTCCGTCAAAGACTGCACCCACAGTCTCCCTGTCTGGGAGTCTGAAAATGGTTCCTCAGAGGTAGATCCCTCAATCCCTGAACCCTCTTGGTTCAGGTCTAGTTGATCCTCCTGCGATTCCAATTCCTCCGGAGAGAGAATTTCAGCATCTGAGGATACACCTCTTGGTGATGGGGATCTAACCCGTTTCTTGCCAGGAATAGCTCTAGCGATCAATGCTGCTATTCTCTCTTCTAGCCCCCCTAGGGATACAGCTAGCATCTCCTCTGTGATAAACACAGGGCTGGGCTGATCTGGGCCAGCCTCCGCACCAGACCCCCCTAATGGCTCATCCAAGGCGACCTTTATGGGAATAAGTTGCGGGGAAAGTATCGGCATATCATCAGAATCAGAGGGGGAACCCCTTTGTTTTTTGGTCTTTTTTGTACCCTTTGACCCCGAACCTTTGGAAGCCATAATACAAAATCGAGGGACTCCGCCAACAACAACAGACTGTAGTGGCCAGGAGTACAAAACTAGAGCTTAGGGGACAATAGCTCACTACTGCCCAAAAACTGATGGGGCCCCGTATGTTTTTTTTTTTTTTTTTTAAATATATATAAGTCTCTTTCTTTTTTTTTTTTTCAAACATACAGCGACCCCAAACTTAGTTTGCCAGCCTCCAACCTGTTGCAAAAAGGGGGATTTCTTGGCTTAACAGAAAGGCATTGGAACAAAGTCCAGCATGTACTACCCCTCTTCCGCCACCGGGAGTCACTGTTCTGCCGCTCTGCGTCCTCTCCCTTTGAGATCAGCCTCAGACTGAGCACTGACAATGCCTGCTGATCTATAACAGCACAAGGCGCGCCCCTGTATGACGCTGCAGGCACACCCCCCCCCCCGCCCTCCCCTCCGACGGCGCGAAAAACGTCTATAAGACGTGCGCGCGCACGCGCGTATGCCGGAGCAGGAAGAACATGGAGGAGCCGTGCTGCTGGAGACCCAGGACTGCAGTACCAGGCGGCAGATTCAAACCCCCGGCCAGGTAGGACTCTCCAAAAGGCCCCATAGGGATCCTTACCAGTCCTAGGAAGAAAGCAGCAGGTAGCTAGCAACACAATTCTTAGACAGGGGAACCTAGTGATGGGGGAAATGGGATCATCCTGTCTTTCTCAGACATAGTGATCAAGGTTGCCAATGCAGAGCATACTTAGGCTACCCCCCCTTTTAGGTTACCCCGGAGAGCCTGCTGTCGAACCAAGTCCCGCAGGCTCCCCTCTTACCTGCTCCATGCTGCAGGATGTTTGTCTAGCCAAACGATCCAATCTTCTCCCATCTCCGTGGGTAGCGTTATAGACCTTCAGGCCCTGGGGTCCTATGAAGGTACCCACTGTCCTGGACCTATATAGCACCCTGGCAAACAGGAACTTATGGTCTTTATGAACTCCAAGTCCTGGGCCCAGGGTCCAGCCCTCCAAAGAGGAGCATTATAGGCAAAACCCCACGGTTTGGGGCCCGGGTACTGTCCACTTTGGCACTGAGGCTCTTTGGACAGATCCGGTTAGCCCGCCCTTAATCCCAAGGATGTGGAGCAAAGCTATTCCGTGACCAACACCTAAGACACTGGCGAAAAAACTGAGGGACTCCCTCTAGGGGAGGGGGTTATATAGGGAGGGGACTTCCTGTTTGAGATTCCCAGTGTCCACACCTGAAGGTACTCCATATAACCCATATAGTAATGAATATGCCGCTCTGTGTCCCGTGATGTACGAGAAAGAAAGAGGATTTTTAATAAACAGCTTACCTGTAAAATCCTTTTCTTGAAGTACATCACGGGACACAGAGCACATAGCCATTACACTTGGGTTATATGGGTACCTTCAGGTGATGGACACTGGTGTAATCAATTTCACAGCAAGTTTCCTCCCTATATAACCCCCTCCCACTGGGAGTGCTTCAGTTTTGTAGCAAGCAATTCCTCCGAGGTTACACAATGTTCCCCAAAAGAGGGGTGGGAGCTCTGTGTCCCGTAATGTACTTCAAGAAAAGGATTTTACAGGTAAGCTGTTTATTAAAAATCCTCTTTTCGTTATCGTACATCACGGGACACAGAGCGCATAGCCATTACACTTGGGATGTCCTAAAGCAATGCTCTATGAAGGGAGGGAGACCGTAAGGCCAAGAATAGCCAAACAAAAAATTATCAAAAATTATCAAGTAAAGTAGCTCCACCAACAGAGAAAAGGGGGCGTGACCCGGACCAGAGGATTCTATACTGCTGCCCGTAGGACCGCCTGCCCAAAAGCTGCGTCCGTACCCTTTGCAACGTCCAACTTATAAAATTTAGTAAACGTATGTACGGAAGACCAGGTTGCCGCCTTGCAAACCTGTGCCATAGAGATCTGATGGTGTGCCGCCCAGGAGGCACTCATGGCCCTCGTAGAATGGGCTTTAACTGATAAGGGAGGTGGAACGCGCTTCAGACCATAGGCCTGAAAAATCAGCTGCTTAATCCACCTAGCCAAGGAAGACTTGGCAGCCGGCTGACCCTTCTTGGGGCCATCCGGCAGAACAAAAAGCACATCTGTTTTCCGAATCTTCTCTGTAGCCTTGAGATAGACCCTCATGGCTCGAACCACGTCCAAAGTATGAAGCAGTCTTTCCTCTCTGGACTGGGGAGTAGGAAAGAAGGATGGTAGGACTAGGTCCTGATTCAAGTGAAAACTGGATATGACCTTAGGAAGGAAAGAAGGTTGAGGCCGCAGAACCACTCTGTCCTTATGCAGAATAAGGTATGGCTCCCTGCATGACAAGGCTGCCAGCTCGGAAACCCTTCTGGCCGAAGCCATAGCCACCAAGAAAACCAACTTTCGGGTTAGTAGCACAAGAGGGATTTCTGTCAGAGGTTCAAACGGCTGCCTTTGTAAAGCTGACAAGACCAGATTTAAATTCCAGGGGCAGAGGGGAGCTCTAATAGGGGGATTCACATGCAAGACCCCCTGCAAGAAGGTTTTCATAAGCGAATGGGTGGCCAAGGGTCTTTGAAACCATATCGATAAAGCCGACACCTGCCCCTTTAGAGTACTAAGAGCCAACCCTTTGTCAACGCCAACCTGGAGGAATCGCAAGATCCTGTCAATAAAAAACTTTTGAGGATGCCATTTTTGAGACTCGCACCACTCCACATAGGCCCTCCAGACTCTGTAATAAATATTTCTAGAGACTGGTTTCCTAGCCTGAATCAACGTAGATATGACCTGATCTGAGAGGCCTCTGCCCTTAAGAATTAGGGATTCAGCCGCCAAGCCGTCAAATTTAGCTGCTGTGAAGCAGGGTGGCAGATTGGGCCCTGAGACAGCCGATCTGGGCGCAGGGGGAGCGGCCACGGCGCCCCTACTGACATCCTCACGATGAGTGCGTACCAAGCCCTCCTGGGCCAGGCTGGGGCCACCAGGATCACAGGCCTGCGCTCCACCCTGATCCTCCGTAGAAGGCGGGGAATCATCTGCAGTGGAGGGAACGCATACAGGAGAGAAAACTGGTGCCAGGGGCAAACCAAGGCATCGGTCCCGTAGGCCGAGGGATCCCTGGCTCGGGATATGAATTTGTCCAACTTTTTGTTGGATCTCGTTGCCATAATGTCCACATCTGGAACTCCGAATCTTTGGCAAATCTCTTGGAATACCTGGGGGTGAAGAAACCACTCCCCCGGGAGCAACTGTTGACGACTCAAAAAATCTGCTTTAGAATTGTCTATCCCTGGGATGAACACCGCCGAGATGCAGGGTACATGGGCTTCGGCCCATGAGAAAATCAGGTTTACTTCCCTTTGGGCCGCTAGGCTCCTCGTGCCCCCCTGGTGGTTTATGTATGCCACCGCAGTGGCATTGTCGGACTGTATCCTTACTGGCAGACCCTGAAGGGGAAGAGTCCAGGCGACCAGGGCCAGCCGAGCAGCTCTGATCTCTAGGATATTGATGGGAAGCAGTTTTTCTGCCTCCGACCACTGCCCTTGCTGGGTCTGTCCTTCTAGAACTGCCCCCCAACCTGACAGGCTGGCATCCGTGGCTACTATCTTCCACGTGATGGGGCAAAAGGATTTCCCCTTTGACAAATTTTGAGGGACCAGCCACCAGAACAGGCTGCGCCGGACCCCTGGGGAGAGAACTAACGGACGATCTAACGCCTGAATGGACTTGTTCCAAGCAGAGAGAATGGCTGCCTGGAGATATCTGGTATGGATCTGGGCGTAGGGCACTGCCTCGAAGGCGGCCACCATCTTCCCCAGCAGTCGCATACATAGGCGAATAGTCGGCCTCTTCTTGCCTAAGATCACTTGAACTGCTTGAGTTATTGATCTGACCTTTGCTTGAGGTAAAAATATCCTCTGGCAGTCTGTATCTAGCCGAAGGCCTAGATATTCCAACTGCTTTGTGGGTTTCAATATCGATTTTTCTTGGTTCACAATCCACCCGAATTCCTCTAGATGCTGAACTGTGCGAACTACTGCATGATTGAGGCTGGAAGCTGAGCTGTCGATAACCAGAAGATCGTCCAGGTATGCCAGGACCAAAATGCCTTCTGTCCTTAGGACGGCTAGCACCGGGGCTAACACCTTTGTGAATACCCGCGGAGCTGTTGCCAACCCGAAAGGGAGGGCTACGAACTGGCAATGACGGTGATCTATCATAAAACGAAGAAACTTGTGATGTGCCGGGTAGATCGGCACGTGCAGATACGCATCCTTTATGTCTATAGATGCTAGAAAGTCGTCTTGATGTAGGCTGGCTGCCACCGAACGTATGGACTCCATACGAAAGGTCTGAATCTTTAGAAAGCGATTTAGGCGTTTGAGGTCTAAGATAGGCCTGACGTCGCCATTGGGTCTCTTGGAAGACTTGACCCCTGAAATATGAGGAGGGGGGACTTCCCGAAACTCTAGCTTGTAGCCCGTGGCTACCACGGACAGTACCCAAGAATCGGGAATTCTGGCCTCCCACACTTCGGAGAAAAACCGAAGCCTTCCCCCCACCCAAGAGAGTGGGGGCGCCCCTTCATGAATCTGACTTGATGACTGGTTTAACCGGCTTGCGAGACCATGGCCTCTTGCCTGCCATGGCTTGTCCTTGTGGGCGGCTATTAAATGCTCAACGCCCGGGAGGCCGTCGATACTGACGGGAAGTTGAAGGGGCCGAGCCTGCGAAGGCCTGTCGCTTAAACGCGGGCCCACGCGGTCTTTTGACAGGTAAGAAAGAACTTTTACCACTTGATATGGTCTGGATATATTTATCTAGGTCTTCACCGAATAGTCTCCCACCATGAAAGGGAAATCCTGCTAAAAGCCTTTTGCAGGGTGCCTCTGCTGACCAGTTCTTCAGCCACAAAAGGCGACGCATATGAACCAATAGCAGAGATAAACGGGACGCCTGTTGAATGGAGTCCTTAATAGCATCTACTGCAAAGCAGAGAGCCCTTGGGAGGTCAGCCAATTCACGAGCTTGCTGAGCCGGTATGTCCCTTAATATTTGTTTAGTCTGATCCTTTAAAGCCTGACAAACGCCAATGGCTGCCACCGCTGGCTGAACCACGGCACCTACTGTGGTAAAAGAAGCCTTCAGTAGGGTCTCCAACTTTTTGTCGACCGGATCTTTAAACATCTGGACATTTTCAACCGGACAGGTCAGGGATTTATTCACGCAGGAAATGGCTGCGTCCACGGTAGGGAGTGCCCATTTCTTTGCAAATTCCTCTTCCATAGGATAGAGAATAGTGAACCTTTTAGGAGGGATAAAAATCCTATCAGGTCGAGCCCAATCCTGAAAAATCACGCTCTCCAGAAGGGGGTGAACCGGAAAAGAATCACAACTCAACGGTGCCTTCAAGGAACCTAAAGAGGATACCGTGGGGGCTAATTGTTCTGACACTGGAAGTTTAAAAGCAGTGCGAACCATATTTATTTATAAAAATGCTTTTTGGGAGCGCAGTCATTACCCGAAGGCCTCGATGCGTTCATAGAACCACAGATACATGTAAAAACACATCATACAATATAATAATCACTTAAAAATCACATAACATCAACAGCTAAAACTGCTAATATCTAACCCTAATTAAGACCATACGCCTGAGAAAATAAAAACGTTTTTAAAAACTTCCTGAACTTTAACAAATCCTTCTCCCGTCTTAAATGTAAAGGTAGAGAGTTCCAGAATAATGATCCTCGTACATCCAGAGTCCTCCCTCCACATTTAGTTTTCCTAAATTTAGGGACCGTCAAATTACCCTGATCAGCAGATCTTAACGATCTGCTGGGCACGTAACAGGTAAAAAAAAATTGCAGATACCCTGGGCCTATCTTATGGATGGCTTTGTGGACCATACAGCCCACTTTGAACGAGACCCGTTCAGCAACAGGTAACCAATGCAAGGCTTTTAGAGATGGTGTGATATGGTCCCGACGGCCCACTCCCGTTGCTAACCTAGCTGCCGCATTTTGGATCAACTGAAGCTTATGCAGAAGGGCTTTTGAGCACCCCATATATAACGCATTACAGTAGTCCAACCGACTGCCAATGAAAGCATTAATCACGTGGACTGTCTACCTCATCAATGAAATCCAATGTAGAACGCAGGAGTTTCAGATGGTAATAGCACCCGCTTACCACCTGGTTTACCTGCGCCTCCAAAGACAGTTTGGAATCTAAAATGAATCCCAAATCCCAGACCTGTCAGAGACTGGATCCACAGGCTCTCCGCTTGAGAAGCCGAAAAAAATTCATCTACAGTGGAACCCTCAATGTCTGAACCGTCGGGACTCGGGTCCGCTTGATCACCATGTGGGTCCAATTCCTCCGAACAGAGGACCTCTGCATCTGAAAACACCAATCTGGGTGACGGGAATCTAGCCCGCTTGCCACCTGGCAAAGAGCGGGCAATTAAAGCAGTTAACCTTTCCTCTAGCCCACCCAGGGTGGTCGCTAGCATTTCTTCCGTAACGTAAACGGGAATGGGTTGATTGGGGGCCGCCTCTGCCCCTAGCACCCTCAATGGCTCCTGCAACATGCTGTTCGGTGGTCTATCTGGTGAGGGTGGGACCGCTGGAGCCTGGCCCAAATCCTCTGACCCCGACGGAGACCCCTTTAGTTTTTTGGTACCTTTTGCAGCCTTAGCTGGTCCTGATCCCTTGGGAGCCATTGCACAACCTTGAGACACCCCTAAAGCCAACACCCAACTGTTGTAGCTAGAAGTGAACCATTAATAAGAACAGGCTATAGTAAAATGTTTCCAAATTTCCATACGCCCGAGAAGGCGGCAATACCGAGGAAGTCCTGTGAGTATTGCCACAACAATGCCCGTTAGCTGGAGCCCAAGGTTGCACCGACTCAGATACTGCCAGATCTAAGGCCGAGTCCTTTAAAAAAAAAAATCCTCTTTTTTTTTTTCTGGTCAGTATGGAGCCAAGTCCAGACCTGAAGATCCACAAACCCCCACTGGGTGTCACTGTATAGCCAGAAATGGCTCAGCTGCGCGCTCTGTGTCCTCAGCCTCCTCTGCTTTCAGGAGGGAATGACCAGCCCGGAAATGCTTTGCTGCTTTAACTGAGAACTGATGCTGCTGGCCCGCCCCCCCCACGCACGCTGACGCTGTAAAAGGCGGCGCACACGCGCGCGCCCCCCCCCCACGCTGAAACCAACATGGAGGAAGCAGAAAGCAGAGGAGAAGCCTGGACCAGCGCTAGCAACCCAACAGACACCAGGCAAGACACTAATCTTATTGTAGTGCACACATAGAGGAAGCTGTCCCCATAGGCTTCCTAAGAAACAGGAGTTTTGCCAGCATTTCCTCCTTATAGCACGTGGGGCTGCAGTATCATGCTAACAGGCAGATCTGGGGGGAGTAGCAAATACATATCTTTAAAAGCATACATATACCTACATGTTATCTGGGTAAACATTAGTACATCCCATCCTGCCTCAAAAGACATAGTGGAGATAGTGGCTGATGCACAAGCATACCATTAGCCGACCCAGAACCCCCAGGGGGATACCTACTGTCGAACCAAGTCCCGCAGGCTCCCTCTTACCTGCTCCACGCCGCAGGGTATTGCAAAATGCAAGAGGCCCAATCTTCCCCCATCTCCGTGGGTATTGTCTTGGACCTTCAGGGACCGGGGTCCTGTGTTAAGGAACCCACACACCTGGACCTATATAGCATCCTGGCATCAGTAGCGTTTAGTTCTTGGAAGAGACTAAGGCACTGGAGCCCAGAATTCAGCCCTCCAAGGAGAGGCATTATAGGCAAAACCCCACGCAAGCAGGGCCCGTGTACCGTACACCTTGGCTTTGAAGCACTTCGGACGGATCCGGCTAGCTATCCTGGGTCCCGAGACCTCCGAGGGACAGCTAGACGTGACCAACACCTAAGACACTGGCGAAAAAACTGAAGCACTCCCAGTGGGAGGGGGTTATATAGGGAGGAAACTTCCTGTGAAATTGATTACACCAGTGTCCATCACCTGAAGGTACCCATATAACCCAAGTGTAATGGCTATGCGCTCTGTGTCCCGTGATGTACGATAAAGAAAAGGTATTTTTAGTGCTGCGTTTGAATAAAAACAGGGGCGTCACTACAAGGCTGGCATACACGATTGTCTAAAGTGCCGTTAAATGCTTTAGTATTAGCAATACTCTTCCTTGCAAACACCAAAACTCAACATTTGGAGGGGTGTCCACAAACGTTGGGCTTTATGGCAAAGCATGACTGGATAGGAGCCCACAATTTTTTTGGCCATGAAACGTAATACATTTGGTTAAGGTTTTTAAAGCTATCTGACAAGAAACAGCTGGAAAAACAAATTATCAGAATATGGGTGCAAGTGACTCAATTGGTAGTTTGTGGTGGTTTTGCGTGGACACTCACCCATGAGCTGCCAAACTCCTTCCTGGAAGTTTTCTTTAATACAGGTCGCAGGACGGGGCTGGAGGATGTGCTACTGTCAAAACTACAAGTCGGTTTATGGCACAACGTTTTTCTTGATTCTGGAGAACTCAAATGATCTGTAAACATGACCTTCCTCTTCCGGCCTCTTGTAGCAGAGCTTGGCACTGGCGGAATCTCTTCATTCTGTACGGTTACTGTGCCACAGAGAGAAAAAAACAGAACATAAATCACATGAATTACAGTCTGAGATCCTGTCCTATCAAGTAAACTTTGAAACCATGTACTCATTAAAGAGCCACCCCCCCCCCCCCAAAAAAAAACAACACATGACAAATGTTAAAGAGGGGTGCAAATAAGAGGAACTTCCCATTTTGGTCGAAGTCCCAGTTTAATGCAGGTGAACCAAATGCATTTTATTTTTACTATATTGAGAGAAATGTAATATATATATATTACACACACACACACACACACACGGTAGTATTGTGATGGCACAGTACATACAGTGGGGCAAAAAAGTGCTTAGTCAGTCAGCCACCAATTGTGCAAGTTCTCCCACTTTAAAAGATGACAGGCCTGCAATTATCATAAGTATACCTCAACTATAGGAGACAAAATGTGGAAACAGACGCATAATGGCAAAAAACACAGCTCTCCAGTCCCCAATCATCTTACTACTTGAGCTAGTAGGATTTTACAATGCTGGAATTGCAAAAATGAAGCACGAGAAAGTTGAAATTGGACAGGCAAGGGAAATAAAACAGCATTTTAGCTTGCACATGATTGAATAATAAAATCAGCAGAGCTTCCCCTTATTTCAGATTTACAGCTACTGCACTTCTAGTGCAAATCGAATTTGCCTTTCCTAAATAACCCTCATAATGGGTTTTGTACTCAGGAGCAGAATGATTGCCGTGCTGTACCCATTTCAATCTTTTGCTAATAGACTTCCACTAAAAACAATATAATCTCCAGGTAGCTTACACTCCCACTCATTAACTTGCAGCATGGTACTGTTCTCACTGTCTGACAGAAAACCACTAGAGGTAGTGGCAACAAATCTTATAAATCATGAAAAATAGGGCAAAACAAGCTACGATTGAATCGTGCGTTAGTCTGCATTATTTATTTGCTAAGAGAGTGTATTCTGCCAGCGGTTGTCCATGTTTATCCGGTAAACTTCCTGACCGTCATGACACTCCCTGCAAAACAGACGTCCCCCGCTACTCAGCTTTTACCTGTGCCTCTGCTCCCAGCATGCAGCCAGTGTGGCAGGTGCTCTAACAGCAGGTATCCTAGCTGCTATGAAAGCAACAGCCTGTTGCAGATTAAAGATTAATATAAAAAGTTTATCAGTCTAGAATAAATGTCTGGCTGGACTTGGGCACAATAGCAAAAATATAAATTTGGCAGGTGATGCGGCAGTTACACAACTTGGGAGACAAAGAAAGAGAGAAAGAGAGAAAGAATCCTGTCCCCTCTCCCCAAAAGGTGCCAATTGTGGCACCAGAGGGGGGGGAGGAATCCGATCAGCGGAAGTTCCACTTTTAGGTGGAACTCAGCTTTAAAAAAGGATATGTAAAAAAAAAAAAAAAAAAAAAAAAACACACACCACACACAAATCATGTCATACATACTTTGCTAATTGGGCCCAATTTGGACATTTTCACTTAGGGGTGTACTCACTTTTGTTGCCAGTGGTTTAGACATTAATGGCTGGGTGTTTTTTTGGAGGGTGCAGCAAAGTTGCACAAGCTGTAGACTCACTATATTACATTGTAGCAAAGTGTCATATGAAACTAACATTTAGGCTGCATTCACACTAGAACGCAGCGTATTTTGCCGCGATTTGTAAACTTTTTTTTTTTCTTTTTTAAACAAAAAACATTTTACATTGATGTCTATGCCGAACGCCGAAAGCCGCCTGAAAAAAAAAGGATCCGAGACTCGTTTTCAGGCGGCAGGCGTACAGCGTTTCGGCGGGAGATGTGAACCATCTCAGATATCAATGTAAATTCGCCCCTTCCAGCGGCACGAGCGTCGCGCTTTAGGCGTATATACGCCTAGGTGTGAATGGGCTCTTACGAAGGAAACAGAAAAACACCTTTAGGGACCATGATAGCGTCCTTTATAATTTACATAAAAAATGTTGGACTAAACTAAATAAATTACCTGGCCCTAATGTGCTGTAGATAGAACACTACCAACGTTTCGGTAAGATTCTAGTTCCACAGTTGCAAGAACTTTTTAATACAGTGGCATCCTCTGGTTCATTACCTGCAGAAATGCTCAGGGCCTTAAAGAGGCAGTAAACCCCCCCACCCCCCCCACAAAAAAAAGGAAACACTTTCTGTTCTGTCTAACTCCACACAGTAATGCAAGGCTTTCTCCCTGGTGTGAAGTGTCATACTCGCCCCTTCCCTTGGACTACACACCAGGGAGAAAGCCTCGCATTACTGTGTGGAGTTACAGACAGAAGAAGAACAGGAAGTGAGGATTTCTCAGAAGAAATAAGGACATTTAAAAGCAAAATTGAAGGAGGACTGCACTAAGGTAAAAGAAGCTATTTAGGAAAAACTAAAATGTTACCTTTACAACCACTTTAATTGCTCCAGATCAAGTTAGGTTCGTAAAGAGAAGACAGGCACCTCATGGTGCCCGTAGAATCTGATCCACCTAGCCAAGGGCTTAAAAAAAAAAAACACACACACACAACCCTACAGCCTCTCTTGCCTTAGAACGGAATGTTCTAGGACAGAGGTTCTACATATTAATAGCGGCCCGATTGACCATAATGTGCCAATGGAAAAAAGAAGATGTAGCACCCACAATTGAAGAGGTCATCTACACATCTCCCAAGTTCGCTATTAGTACTCCAATGAATGCCCATTTGCTATTGCTCAAGGGAATATGGATCATTTTCAAGGTAAAAGATTCTGAGAAGGACTGGCAAACCTTATTCTAGAACTGGCATATGACATCACTTTTGTTGCAACTATATTTAGCTTCTGTATTCTATTACCACTTAACCATAAAAAAAAAAAAAAAAAAAAAAAAAAAACTTAGGTTACATATTTTGTCAGTATTTGAGTCTCAACTTCTAATGTACTATGACTTGTATGCTTAAAAGTCAATAAAAACCTCAGTTTTTGGAAGGTTTAAGCTCTTAGAAACTGTTTACAGAAAGCAAGACTTCATACCAAAGATACAAAGGTAGATATCTGCACACCAAGGATCGGCACAGAGTGGCATCCAAACGGATAGTTTATGGCATGATCACATTCCTTAACCACTTAAGACCCGGACCTTTAGGCAGCTAAAGGACCCGGGTAGTTTTTGCGATTCGGCAATGCGTCGCTTTAACTGACAATTGCGCAGCCGTGCGACGTGGCTCCCAAACAAAATTGGCGTTATTTTTTTCCCCACAAATAAAGCTTTCTTTTGATGGTATTTGATCACCTCTGCGGTTTTTACTTTTTGCGCTATTAACAAAAATAGAGCGACAATTTTGAAAAAAAAAATGCAATATTTTTTACTCTTTGCTATAATAAATATCCCCAAAAATACAGGTTGTTCTCAAAAAATTTGCATATTGTGATAAAGTTCATTATTTTCTGTAATGTACTGATAAACATTAGACTTTCATATATTTTAGATTCATTACCCACAACTGAAGTAGTTTTATTGTTTTAATATTGATGATTTTGGCATACAGCTCATGAAAACTCAAAATTCCTATCTCAAAAAATTAGCATATCATGAAAAGGTTCTCTAAACGAGCTCTTAACCTAATCATCTGAATCAACTAATTAACTCTAAACACCTGCAAAAGATTCCTGAGGCTTTTAAAAACTCCCAACCTGGTTCATTACTCCAAACCGCAATCATGGGTAAGACTTAGGGTTGCCACCTCATCCCTTTAAAACTGAACACATATTAATTACACAGGTTCCGTGGCCGATTAAGGTGGTAATTAAACTCACTTGGTGCCTTACCTGCAATAAATTAGCCTCAGAAGCTGTGTAATTTATATGTGTTCTGTTTTAAAGGGATGAGGTGGCAACCCTAGTAAGACTGCCGACCTGACTGCTGTCCAGAAGGCCATCATTGACACCCACAAGCAAGAGGGTAAGACACAAAGAAATTTCTGAACGAATAGGCTGTTTCCAGAGTGCTGCATCAAGGCACCTCAGTGGGAAGGAAAAAGTGTGGCAGAAAACGCTGCACAACGAGAAGAGGTGACCGGACCCTGAGAAAGATTGTGGAGAAGGACCGATTCTAGACCTTGGGGGACCTGCGGAAGCAGTGGACAGAGCCATCGTGTACAGGCGTGTGCAGGAAATGGGCTACAGGTGCCGCATTCCCCAGGTCAAGCCACTTTTGAACCAGAAACAGCGGCAGAAGCGCCTGGGCTACAGAGAAGCAACACTGGACTGTTGCTCAGTGGTCCAAAGTACCTTTTTCGGATGAAAGCAAATTTTGCATGTCATTCGGTAATCAAGGTGCCAGAGTCTGGAGGAAGACTGGGGAGAGGGAAATGCCAAAATGCCTGAAGTCCAGTGTCAAGTACCCACAGTCAGTGATGGTCCGGGGTGCCATGTCAGCTGCTGGTGTTGGTCCACTGTGTTTTATCAAGGGCAGGGTGAATGCAGCTAGCTATTAGGAGATTTTGGAGCACCTCATGCTTCCATCTGCTGAAAAGCTTTATGGAGATGAAGATTTCATTTTTCAGCATGACCCGGCACCTGCTCACAGTGCCAAAACCACTGGTAAATGGTTTACTGACCATGGTATTACTGTGCTCAATTGGCCTGCCAACTCTCCTGACCTGAACCCCATAAAGAATCTGTGGGATATTGGGAAGAGAAAGTTGAGAGACGCAAGACCCAACACTCTGGATGAGCTTAAGGCCGCTACCGAAGCATCCTGGGCCTCCTTAACACCTCAGCAGTGCAACAGGCTGATTGCCTCCATGCCACGCCGCATTGAAGCAGTCATTTCTGCAAAAGGATTCCCGACCAAGTATTGAGTGCATAACTGAACAGAATTATTTGAAGGTTGACTTTTTTTTTTAAAACACTTTTATTGATCGGACGAAATATGCAAATTTTTTGAGATAGGAATTTGGGGTTTTCATGAGCTGTATGCCAAAATCATCAATATTAAAACAATAAAAGGCTTGAACTACTTCAGTTGCGTGTAATGAATCTAATGAACTTCATCACAATATGCAGATTTTTTGAGAACGACCTGTATATATAAAAATGTTTTTTTCCCTCAGTTTAGGCCGATACGTATTCAACCTATTTTTGGTAAAAAAAAAAAAAACGCAATAAGCGTTTATCGGTTGGTTTGCGCAAAATTTATAGAGTTTACCAAATAGGGGATAGTTTTATTGCATTTTTATCAATTATTTTTTTTACTACCAATGGCGGCGATCAGCGATTTTTTTCATGACGACATTATGGCGGACACTTCGGACAATTTTGACACATTTTTGGGACCAAAATTCATTAAAAATGCATTGTTTACTGTGAAAATGACAATTGCAGTTTGGGAGTTGGGGGGGGGGGGGGTTAAGGGGGTTATGTGTGACCTCATATGTTTTCCTAACTGTAGGGGGGTGTGGCTGTAGGTGAGACGTCATTGATTGTGATTCCCTATATAGGGCGCCACAGTGAAGAACGGGGAAGCCGTGTATACACACAGCTCTCCCTGTTCTTCAGCTCCGGGAACCGATCGCGGGACTCCAGCAGCGATCGGGTCCCGCGATCACAGAGCTTCGGACCGGGTTGTGTGCACACGTCCGCGACTCCACGGCTGGGCTTAAAGGTCCACGTACAGGTACGTGGATGTGCCCAGCCATGCCATTCTGCCGAAGTATATCGGCATGAAGCGGTCCTTAAGTGGTAAAAAAAGTGATGAAAAGTGCAACGTTTCAGAGTCACACAGAACCCCTTCGTCAGGCATGCGATGACAAAGTCCTGCGTGACTCCGAAACATTGCACTTTTCTTGTGTTGTGATCATGCAATAAACTATCCGTTTGGATGCCACACTGTGCAAATCCTTGGTGTGCTGGCAAATATCTACCTTGTGACTTGAACCAGTATCCAGCTGGTTTTTACTACAGCACCCCATTTCTGAGAGCTTATACCAGGAACGTGTGCGATGGGAATATAAAACACAACATTTCATACCGAAGTTAGACACAGAGGTGAACAATCTGGAAGCTAAAGAGACAGACTCCGAGATCTTCTCCAGTAAAGGTACTTGCTCAGTTTCCTACAAAAAACAAAAAGGAAAATCATGAATATTCAGACTCTGAAAAGCCTAACTTACATTTTCAGAAAAAAAGCATTCAGGCTATAGATACATGTACAAAAAATAAACACACACACACACACACACACACACACAACCCGGAGACAAATCCTAAAAAACAGGTTCTGGGATCAAAAAGGTCCAAGTCAAAAATGGCAGCCAATCTAAATGGAAAGGCCTGAGACCTTTGGTCACTGAGTTTTTGTCCCTCAGAATGTCAGGAATGCAAAGAGGTTGTCTGACCTGACAACCAAAAATTTATTAGGCAAGCCTTACCAGGAAAACCCTGTATATGGACCATTTTATTTTTTGGTTTAGTATGAAATGAGGTTTTTACAGCTATCTGGACTCCATGAGAAAGACTTCCCCTCACTTTGTGTCCTGGAAACAGCCTTTTGACAGGACATGAGGGGGAAAAAAATCCAAAACAGGGAAGCCGACAAGGGTTCTATTATATTCCCTAAAGAACAAAAAAAAAAAAAAAAAAAAGCAAGCTATTAGAGGTTTCCCCTCACTTCCTGTTCTGGGACAACTGACCAAACAGGAAGTAAACGGCCCTCTACCAGCAAGAAAACCTGACAGGACTTCTAATCCCTTCCCACTTTATCCAAAACTAAACAAAAAGCATTTCGGGCTACAAATACAAATTTATCATTTAAGGTCTTTATCTCTGTTTAGAAAAATAGAGATTTAAAAAGTGCGATGTGAAACTGGACTACCCACTAGGAACACAAATGATATGTCTGCTAAGCACATCTTGCATTGTAACTGCAAAACTTTGATAGGTTGACAAACAGCATACCCGAGTGGCCCTCTGAGGTTGTGGGGATATCGGTGGTTCAGTGGATATCAGGGGTACCTCAGGAAGTGAAGTATCACACAATCTCTTCCTCTTGAATGGCGGTTCAGCTTTTTTACATACGTTACCTGGGAAACCATAAGAGGATAGAAGGTTTTTACATGCAGACTTGAAAAAGTTACTGATCGGTAATAAGAAAAAGGGGAGAAAACAGGAGACATACGGTATGCCTGATCCATTACCTGTTTTTATTGAACGTGTATACAAAATGCTAAATTAAAATATTTAGTACAGCTCTGCAATACATGCATTTTCATATATTTAATCCTTTAACCATGCAGGAAGTACAGAACAACAATCATTAGCGCTTTCCTATATTGCGGTTTGAGCTGTCAAACTATTTATTTTTTTGTAAGCGGAGTTGCACTAAAAAGTAAAACTTCCGCTTATCTGTCCCCCCTCCAGTGCCACATTTGGCACCTCGTTTTGACAGGTTCCCCTTCCTAACTTCTGAAGACTGCGCCGTCCCTCAGACGTTCAGCCCGCTTCCTCCATTAGGCCAATTAGAAACCACACTGCCAGGTTCCCTTATCAGGAGTGCCAGTGCCTGCACCCGACCCAACATTGGGAGAATTCTGGACAGGCAAGTGTCCCAATATTCAAAGTCAGCAGCTACAGTATGTATAGCTGCTGACTTACTTTAAAGCGTTTGTAAAAGGAAAAAAAAATTCCTTTAAAATAACAAACATGTCATACTTCCATTTACTGTGCAGTTCGTTTTGCACAGAGTGGCCCCGATCCACATCTTCTGGGGTCACTGGGCAGCTGTCTCTGGTCCTCCCCGCAATTACTCACCAGTCATGTGAGAGCTCACATGGTGGTGAGTAATTGCCGGCGCGCTCCCGTGATACAGAGAGCGGCCATAGCCACTCACTGTATCTCTCGGCCCCGCCCCTCGGCGCGCTGCGTCACTGGATGTGATTGACAGCAGCGCCAGCCATTGGCTGCGCTGCTCCCAATCCATCTGCTCTAGCCAATCAGCGGCCAGGCTGATTGGCTAGAGCAGATGGAACATGTGGGACTTTCGACGGGTCAGGTAAGTAAAAACGAGGGCTGGGGGGAGTTGTTGGGGGCCGGCAACACCAGATGTTTTTTCACCTTAATGCATAGATTGCATTAAGGTGAAAACACTTGTTAGACAAGTCGGGTCTAGTGTTAGCCATATCGTCAAAATAGATGGGACCAAAATAGCAGAAAGCGAGGCCACAATAGGAAATATATCCAGGATGGGCAACCAAGCTTAATCATCCGTTAAAAGGAGGCCTTTGTGGGTTAGACCTAATGAATATAGAAATATTGTATGTCCCGGGGTACAGCTAGCGCTAGCTATTTTCACAATATGGCTAAACACTAGACCCGACTTGTCTATCATGGATCAGATTTGGTTCTGGTGCTAGGTAGAATTATATCTTCATGCTTGGCTGTAAAAGTCCCTTCTCCTACTAGCCACGTACAAATTATCTCTAATATACCTAGGAGTATTAGCGTCCTTGATGTATTGGATATCGGAGGGCCATCTTGATATTAACAAATGAAATTTTATATCCTACCCTCAATTTTCCTACCTCGTCCTGAGGAAGCCAACAGGCGAAACGCCTAGATGAAAGGATATTTTGAAATTCAATGTGTAAACTATGTGGTTTTAATGTATCTTATTTTTTCTATTAAAGTATATTTTTTCTAAAAAATCTTTTTCCCGTCTTTGCCTTTAAAGGGGTGTTCCACCCAAAAAAATTACCTTTTCTCAATCCACTCCTCACCCCCATACATGCCACATTTGGCATGTAATTTTTTTGGGGGGGGAGTGGGGGCTTCAGTAGGAGTGGGACTTCCTGTCCCACTTCCTGCTTCCGCCGTGGGGCTGGTTAGGCGATTAAGCTTAATCGCCTACACCAGCCCCCTCCCTGTAGGCGATCACATGGGACACTGACAGGTCCCATGCGATCGCCTCTCCAATCAGCGGCGAGCCGCGCCGCGCACGCATGCGCAGTACGGCTCGCGCATGCGCAGTGGGTGCCCGGCCGTGAAGCCGAAGGCTGTCACGGCTGGGTGCCCACAGTCAGGATGGAGACGCCGGCCGGGGAGGGGGGCAGAGGAGCGGAGCCCCGGTCGGCGCGTCGCTGGAACGCAGGAGCAGGTAAGTCAGTGTTTATTAAAAGCCAGCAGCTACACTTTTTGTAGCTGCTGACTTTTAATAAACACAACTTAGGGCTGGAACACCCCTTTAAAGTCCGCCCTTGTTACTGTTTAGCAGTCACAAAAAACTTTTCCTTTGAATAATACGGATGATGGCATATGTGAGTGCGTTTAAGTTTTCCCCTTTCCCATTTTGTTCTATAAAAACTATTAGATGGGCATCTGAACGATCACAATATATAGGGATATACACAGGTTGACCTGGATCGACTGGTATCCTTTTCAGCCTTACCGACTATAAATATGCCGGTCTTTAATATTTTATAAAAATCTGTCTATTCCAAAATGATGATCATACATTGATTGTTCTGATGTGGTAATAGATCTATAAATCCGTTTCATTTACCATAGCCTTTGCTTCCCGAGGTGTTGCACTTTGTTCCTTCTCCCTCCTCAGAGAATCCTGCAAATTTAAGTTTTCCTTCCGTTTCCTCAACTGCTTGGAAAGCATTTCGAAAGGAGGAAATTTTTTCCTTTAGTATTGAATTCCGTGGAGATATAAAGGGATTAGACTGTAAAAAGTTGGAAAAAACAAAAAGCTGCTATTACTACCAATATGTGAAAATATATATAAAAATTAAAAAACAAAAAGTCCCATCTCACAGGTCCTGCAATATTACATAGGCCAATAAATGCATAAGAATGAGAAATCCTTTTCCTTCTATATAGCTTCATACAGATTTGTGTTTAACACCTGCACTTCTCTGTACCCCTCTCTATGGTTTACAATGACCCAGCGGACTATAACTATCCTCATGCAGACATGACCAGGCCACCCTGAGTGATGGTTCTCATCTAACGGGGAAATCGATGACTGTTCATTAATTACTTCAGCCCGGAAGTTTTTACCCCCTTAATAACCAGGCCATTTTTTGCGATACACCACTGCGTTATTTTAACTGACAATTGCATGGTCATGCAACTCTATACCCAAATAAAATGTATGTAACCCCCCCCCCCCCCCCAAAAAAAGCACTGTTACTGTATAAATGACACTGGCAGGGAAGGTGTTAACATCAAGGGCGTTCAAAGGATTAAGTGTATTCCCTGGGAGTGTTTTCTGTGTGTGTGTGGGGGGGGGGGGGGTGCTCTGACAAGAAGAGCAGGTCTTCTGTTCCTTGTAAGCAGGAACACAGATCTCTGTGCTTCCCGGTCAGAACAGGGATCCCATTGATGGGTTGCCCTCCGTGCAGCCAGCGCGAGTGTCCCCACAGTATCTATTGCACTAAATGACGTACAGGTACGTCGTTTTGTGCAATAGAGCCACTCAGCAGCTGTGTGTATGTATAATATATATATAAAATGTTTGGTGATCGATCTTTAAGTGGTTAAAGCACCTGAGAAATTTGCCTGCAGTGAATATCAGAGTCACTGCCCTATAAATAAACCCCCCTGGTGTCTCCAAAACTATACTAGTTTTTGCAGCTGTTGCATCTTACACAGAGTAAAATGACCGTTTACCAGAGGCTCAGGAGTGCTCTTCTTGCTTCTCTGCAGTGCAATTTGGCGAATCAGAAAGTTCATTTCGGGTGATCCGCGGATACCGATTGTAGATCTACGCCTGTGTTTGTGCAGCGTTCTTGGGGATTTTCCTAAACAGGAAGGAATTGACAGATCAATAAGAAAACAAATAAGAAAAGAACAAAAAATAAAAAATAATAAAAAAAAAAAGCCAGACGGTGAAGTTGAATTTTAAATGTTGTATATGTTCACCACCGAAAGATTTATCTCCTTCACGACCAGGCCACTTTATGCGATACCGGCCGGCACCACACTACTTTGACAATTACGCAGTCATGCAACGCCGTACACAAATGAAAAATGTATGTAATTTGGTGGCATTTGATCTAGGGATGCGCCGATGGCACTTTAACACCAAGTGCCAATACTTTACCTCAGGTACGCATCGATACCAATTACCGATCCCTATCGCGTAGGTAGGAGGGTGGTTTGGCAGAGGGGTTGTTAGGGAGTGGGGTGAGGGCAGCCTGTGTCACCCCTCATGCGGCCTCTGTCACACCCCCCCCCCTCTATTTTTTACTAGTAATGGCAGCGCCCATGGAATTTTAGAGGAACTGCGACATTGCAGACAAATGGGACACCCAACACCAATAAGTGCTAAAAAAAGATATATGGTCACTGCACTGACTCTGGCAGGGAAGAGGTTAAAATCAGGGGTGATCAATGGGTAAATAGCATTGCCTCGGAGTGCTTTCTTACTGTCTGGGGGTTGGTTTAACTGTATGAAGACAGATCTGTGTTCCTGCTTAGCAGAAACACAAGATCCGTCTTCCTTACCAGAAAGACGATCTGCCTTGTCTAAATAGGCAGACTGCTGCCGGGACTGGCTCCCGCTGTGTCCAATCCGTGCCCCAATATCAGAGAAAAAAAAAAAAAAACTCCGGTACGGGTACATCCTTAAAGCGGAGGTTCACCCTAAAAAATCAACTTTGTCTTATGCATACCATTAGCCATCCTTTATGTCTAATCCATCGTTTTTTTATCCGATTGCTTACCATGATTCAGCAGCATTTTGTGTTGCTTCTGGGATCCTTTGCTGTGCCGTGCTGTAGTGTAATCACGCAATATCTCGCGGGCGGCAGCTGTGTAGTGTCGACGGCGCCGCTCGCCGTCAACACTGCACATGCGCGGGATAGAGCGGTGAATACTGGGACATCAGCATTCACCGTATCCCGGAAGCATTTGCTTGTGGGCTTCAGACTGCCCACAAGCAAGATGGAAACGTCCATCACAAATTTTTATAAACCAACTTTTCCTGCAGAATGACTATGCGGACAGCTCAAGTTTCAAAACACGCGAGTGCAGGATTAAGCAAGGCAACACTTGCAGAATAATTTAGAAAAATAAAAAAATACTTGCGGAACCCGGCTTTAAGCGGTTACTATTCCTTGCACCCCCTTGCATCGTAAAACGGCACATTTTTTTTTAGGTGCACAAAGCTTCATAGTGTCACAGCACCATACAGTTGTGTGGCTGCGTTTTGGGAAAAAAGGTCAGGGGCGATCGTCCTCTCGTCTATCACAAACGAGAGGGCAATCGTGATAGGCGGAACACTAAACAGGGTTTTCTGGGAAACCGAGTGTCCCACCTATCACGGAACAGCACAAGGAGAAGCGCGATTTTTCTTAAACTGCACGGCCGCCGTCTATGTCAGACTCAGGTACACAGTGAGGTTAGACTGCAAATGGGCATTGTTGACCCTTATTTCTGCTTACAGTAGCTGCTGCATTCTCACCCTAGGCTTATACTCGAGTCAATACGTTTTCCATTTGTTTGTGGTAAAATTAGGTCCTTGTCTTATTTTTGGGTCGGCTTATACTCGAGTATATACAGTATATTGTATATCATTGGAGGACTGACCAGAACATAAAAATGACAGCAGGTTAAATATTCATTACAGCATACTTATATCTTTGCTTGCCACCTACCTACAGAGTTGGTAAAGCTTTCACTTGAAATGCCAAAATCATCCACGGTGACATTAGAGAAATTGACTGGTGTGTTTGACTCCCCAATACGCCAATCAGAACCATCAGTGTCCTTCCTGGGAGTAATACTGCCAGATCCTGCAGTCTTTTCTAACATAATGTCATCTTTTGGCTGCAAAGAGACATCACTTCCCAATCCAGACCTCTCCTGATCACCTAGATTGGGACACTCCAATAGGTCTGCTGGTTTGCCAATGTCGTTCTTCCCATCCAACTCAGCAGGGATGATGTTTTCTTTGGCTTCATCAGTGCTGATGTATTTGGCATGAGCTCTGGCAGGAAAGGACAACATCTTATTACCAATGTCCGATATCACTTCCTCAGGTACGACTAGAAATGATTGCTCTTCAGTCTTTGTGGGCAAGATGGGAATCTCCTGCAGCACTTTCCTTGTGGCCATTCTTTGCTCACCTAGAAAGAAAGACGTATACATGGTTACAAGTAGATTGCTGCAGAGACATTTGTGTAACTTTTTCGCTGCCAGACCCTGTGTGCCAATTTTAAAACCATTTTTGCAGTTTTTCCCTTTGCTTTTTTATACTTTTCACTTATAGCATTTAGAGTTTGTAAAAGACCTCACAAACTGTATATTTTCTGAAAGCATAGGACCAGTAGAATAAAAACAGATTTTTAAGGCCCCATGATATTTGAACAAATGTTTATCAAAACAGTAATTTGTGCTAAAAATACACCAAAATAATTATTAGCAAAATAATATAAAAGCTAAAGCTATAGCTAAATAGCTAAATATAAAAGCATAAACTGTAATGAGAAAGCGGAGTTCCATCCAAAAGTCAAATTTCTGCTTAAAGAACTACTAACCACCTTTTTTTTGGGTGGGGGCAGGTACCCCGCTCTCACTCCCGCTTGTAGCACCGCCACGTGCGGAAGTTCTCCTATCCTCGCAATCTTCTGAGACACGTCACAGGTCCCAGAATATTGCCCAGTCATTCAGGACGCGCAGCACGACTCATGAATGCGCAGTATGCAGCCGGGTGCCCACACTAGCGATACCGGCGCGAGGAAGGGGAGAGAACTAAGGCTTTGGGTGGCCGCATCGCTGGACCATGGCACAGGTAAGTGTTTGTATATTATTTATACATAGGGTGCATTAAAGCGGTTGTAAAATTAATTTTTTGTCCCTAAATAGCTTCATTTACCTTAGTGCAGTCCTCCTACACTTACCTCAACCTTCGATTTTGCTTTTAAATGTCCTTATTTCTTCTGAGAAATCCTCACTTCCTGTTCTGTCTGTAACTCCACACAGTAATGCAAGGCTTTCTCCCTGGTGTGGACTGTCGTGCTTGCCCCCTCCCTTGGACTACAGGAGAGTCAGGATGCCCTCTACGTTGCAGATAGAGAAAGGAGCTGTGTGTTAGTGGGCGTCCTAAATCTCCTGTAGTCCAGGGGAGGGGGCGAGCACGACACTCCACACCAGGGAGAAAGCCTTGCGTTACTGTGTGGAGTTACAGACAAAAGAACAGGAAGTGAGGATTTCTCAGAAGAAATAAGGACATTTAAAAGCAAAATGGAAGGATGAGGTAAGTGAAGGAGGACTGCACTAAGGTAAAATAAGCCATTTAGAGATTTTTTTATTTTATTTTACCTTTACAACCCTTTAAAGTCATTCATATAACCGTTTAGTTTCCATTGCAATCATGTGATCGCTATGACCAATCATAGCGATCACATGCTACAGTGGCTGGGTACAGATCGCTGTAATCAACTGTCTGGTGGTCATGGGATCATGCTGCAAGGACGGGTACGTAACCTAGCCTGACTGTGCTGACCATCTGCAGGAAATGTACTGTGGACAGGTGGCAAGCAGTTAAAAGTATAACTAAAAAAGCAAAAAAATAATGTTTCGTTTGGATAGAGAGGAGAAGGATTAGAACACCTGTCGGGTTTTAAATTGCTGTCTGCATAGGCGTGCGCACAGGGTGTGCCAGGTGTGCCCAGGCACACCCTAATCACACTGTGCTGCACAGATTCCCCCTGCTGCTTGGCTGCAGAGAAAGGGACTCTGGAATCTTAGTCCTCAACCCCTTTTTCTGTCTAAAAAGTGAGATATCAGGGGTCTGTTTAGGCCCCTGATATCTCACCAAAGCCCCCAATGGTGCTCGTAAAAAAATGTAAAAGAAAATAAAAAAAAATGACCGGAAAAAAATATTGTAAAAAATTATAAAAATAAAATTGTAAAAATAATAAAATAAAAAAAATTAAAATAAACTACTGACAACAGTCCCTGCCTACTGACACAGTCCATTACCCTACTGCTATATATATATATATATATATATATATATATATATACACACACATATACACACGTGTGTTTGAGCTTTGGAGTGCACACCCTAATGTAATAGGCTGCGCACACCTATGGCTGTCTGTGTCCTCGTTGGGGAGATTCACTCTTATTTGTCCAGTTTACCATCATCACTGATGGTTAAAGTAAAGGAAAATCCCAGATCTTGGGTTGTCCTCAGAAACTAGTTCTGGTGACAACCCAGGATTCCCTCACTTTGAAAAGATTTCAAAAGATTTTTGAATCTCCACAATGGGATACAGATGGCAAAACAAAAAAAAAAAAAAAAAAAAACAGCCCTGGGTGTAGGGATTAAAGACGTCAGAACACTCCACTGTGCAGGGGGGGGGGTGCCAGTGGGCATGAGGACCAGTCTTGTGTGGGTAGAATTGGAGGATAAGGGAAGTAGATCTCCGTTCTCCAGTTTCGTAGACAAAAAATTAGTCATTAACCACTTAAGCCCCAGACCATTTAGCTGGCCAAAGACCAGAGCACTTTTTGCGATTTGGCACTGCTTCGCTTCAACTGACAATTGCGCAGTCGTGCGACGTGACTCCCAAGCAATTTTCACACAAATTGAGCTTTCTTTTGGTGGTATTTGACCACCTCTGCGGTTTTTATTTTTTGCGGTTTAAACAAAACTAGAGCGACAATTTTGAAAAAAAAAATAAAAAAAAATCTATATTTTTACTATACTAAATAACCCCAAAAAAATATATATATAAAAAAAAATAAAAAAAAATTTTCCCTCAGTTTAGGCCGATATGTATTCTACATATTTTTGGTAAAAAATAACCGTATATGGATTGGTTTGCGCAAAAGTTATTGCGTCTACAAAATAGGGTATGGAATTATGACATTCCTTTTTTTTTTTTTACTAGTAATGGCGGTGATCTGCGATTTTTATCATGACTGCGACTTTATGGCAGACACTTCCTTTGGGACCATTGTCATTTTTACAGCGATCGGTGCTATAAAAATGCACCGATAACTGAAAATTACACTAGCAGTGAAGGGGTTAACCACTAGTTGCCGCTGAAGGAGTTAAGTGTGCCCGAGGGATGTGTTCTAACTGTAGGGGAGATGGGCTGTGTGTGTGACAAGACAGTGATCACAGCTTCTGATTACAGGAAGCCGTGTACACTGTCCTGTCACTAGGAAAATGCTTGTTTCCCCCAGTCTTCCACAATGCCGCTCTTAAAGGGCAACGTGTATATACACACACGCACACACACGGTAATCTGCCCAGCCGTGCCATTCTGCCGACGTATATTGGCGTAAGCCGCTCGACAAGTGGTTAACCTGAGCATACCTGGATATTTTTTTATTTTTTTTACGCCCAGGGTCAGGCGTAGGGTTGCCACCCCATCCCTTTAAAGTGGTAGTAAAGCCTTGTGGTTTTAAAAAATCATCATGTCATACTTACCTCCGCTGTACAGTTCGGTTTGCACAGAGTGGCCCGATCGTCCTCTTTTAGGGTCCCATGGCGGCTGCTCCCCGCAAGAGCCAACCCCCCCCCCTCTGGGAAGCTCATTTCCGAGGGGGTTACCTTGTGGGCGTCGCTTCATTGGATTTGATTGACAGCAGTGGGAGCCAATGGCTGCGCTGCCATCAAGCTATCCAATTAAGAGCTGATCAGGCATGTGGAGAACGGCGCAGGTTCGCGCTCCCGGAAATTCGGGGCTCATGTAAGTAAAACGGGGGCTGGGGCCAGTCACTGCAAGGTGTCAAAGCTTTACAAACCCTTTAAACCCAAACATATTAATTGCAGAAAATTCTGTGTCTGATTAAAGTGGATGTAAACCCACAATGTCACAATGTAGAGTATAAGATTTCCTATCATCTGTGCCCAGTGTTGCCACACAGAGTTAATCCAGATCTGAGTAATCCTCTTTTAATGTTCAGTGAAAATTAACAGAATTCCAGATAAAAACCTTTCTAAATAAAAAGTCAGTTTTCTCTCGCTTTGAGTGAGAGGTTATTTACATATCTAGCTTGGACATGTTTATCATATGTTATGTTTATCATAACATGAGGTATAAAAAGTGAGAAATCCACCCCTCCCCCACATAACACATCCTGGTAATATACAATGAATTTTGGATCACCTCATATTATGATAAAACATATAACATATGATAAACACGTCCAAGCTAGATATGTAAATAACCTCTCAAAGCAAGAAGAGAGAAAACAGACTTTATAATTTGGCAAGTTTTTATCTGGAATTCTGTTAATTTTCACTGAGCAATAAAAGAGGATTACTCAGATCTGGATTAACTCTGTGTGGCAAGACTGGGCACAGATGATAGGAAATCTTATACTCTACATTGTGACAAAAAAAATAAAATGTTTTTTTTTGGGTTTACATCCACTTTAAATGTTGTAAATAAACTCACTCAGTGCATGATCTGCATTAAAGCAAATCACCGACGAAAAAAATAAAAGCCAGCAGCTACAAATACTGCAGCTGCTGACTTTTAATATTGGGACACTTACCTGTCCTGGAGTCCAGCGCCGTCCGCAGCAGAGGACAAACAATCGCTCGTCACTCTGCTGCCCCCCCCCATCCTCGGTGAGGGAACCAGGAAGTGAAGCGCTCCGACTTCACTGCCCGGTTCCCTACGACGAATGCGTGCATCGCGCTGCGCCATGCTGACTGGTTCCCGCTGTGTGCTGGGAGCCAAGTGTTTCCCAGAACACAATGGGGGGGGGGGGGGGTGGAGCTGACATCCTGCCCACAGGCTGTGTGGCCGGAAGTGGGTGCAAATACCTTTAGACAGGTATCTGCACCCCCCACCCCCCTGAAAAGGTGTCAAATGTGACACCGGAGGGGGGAGGGTTCCGATGAGCGGGTGGAGCTTAGCTATAAATCAGCCACAGACGCTGTGTAATCCATATGTGTTCGAGTTTAAAGGGATGAGGTGGTAACCCTAGCCGGGCGTTGCAATCAGTCCATGGTGGCAGGTACTGGTATAATGGATTTCTAGTAGAATCAACAGGCTTCTTTCTGTACTTATAAGAACTGTATATAGCCTGGAAGAAGCCATATACAGCCTGGAATAAACAATGCATGCAGCCACCAGATCTAAGTATTCCTATGTAATAAAGGCATGCCAACAAAGACAAACATAGAGCAGCCCCCCTCCCCCATATCACACACAATCATAGGAGACCTGTCTGCACTCTGTACAGTGGACGGGACAGCGGCGGTCCGGTGACATACAGCGATCACACGCAGCTCCTCTTCTCCTCCTAAACCTTCAAATTCAAATCTGCCGCGAACACCCGGGTCCTTCCGCCCAGACAAAGTAGTTCCACGCCCCCCACCTGACTCGGATCACAAGAACGGCTCTCATGGCGGGTCACATAAAGAACCTGCAGCCGGTGATCACACACGTACAGGTGGGACAGGACTGAACCGGGGATAACGAAGAAGAACGGCTTGAAATGTTCCGCGGAAGGATATCGCAAAGCGATAACGGTTAGGTTGATCCGACGCATGCGCACACTGATTACTTCTTGACCCGTGTCATAATATGAGGCGTCACAATCTGCGCCGTATCACACAATGGTGCGGAAGTGACCTGCCGACGAACTGCGCATGCGCGATGCTGTAAAAAAATTTTTTTTTTTTAGCATACGTGATAGGGCAGCGCAGTTAGTGTAGTGGTTATGATCACTGCCTACCAGCCAATAAGGTCGATAAGGTCGCAGGTTCGAATCCCGACATTGGCTGGATGGAGTTTGCATGTGTTCTCCCAGCGTCTGCGTGGGTTTTTCTCCGGGTACTCCGGTTTCTCCCACAGCACAAATACATGCTGTAATGGTAGCCTTATAAATTGTGATATTAATGATGTTTACCAGAATGTAAGCTCCATGCGGGGCAGGGACTTATAGATTGTAAGCGCCATTGCAAGGATTGATGTGAATGTATATAAAGCAGGGAGGGAGGGTATCTCCAAACTACAGCCCTCCCAGATGTTGCAGAACTACATTTCCCATGATGCATTGTACTACTCAGACAAGACACGGCGGAACGTGACAGGACAGGGGACATGACATCATGGGAATTATGGGTTCTGAACAGCTGGCAGAGTATTGCACGGTATGGGACAGGGTATTGCACAGTAAGGGACAGGGTATTGCAGAGTATTGCACAGTATGGGGCTGGGTATTGCAGAGTATTGCACAGTAAGGGACATGGTATTGAGGAGTTTTAATGAATATAAATGATCAGCGCTATAGATGAGTGATGCGTGGGCACTATACAGGTATATAAACCAGTGATAACACAATTAAATGAATAAATAACTACAATAGTAGCATAAGCAAGTGAGAGTGAGTCCAAACTCAATAAAATAATGTGATGAATAGAGTCCTATTCAACAAGTGCATCTGAGTGCTGAGTTATGACCACGTTACACCCACACAAGCCGGAGGCCAATAGATACCAGGCGGTAGCACGATCGCTCTGTCCCCGCAGTTTATCTTGAGCTTGATTGTTTCTTCGTGTACAACGATTTGTGATTTTAGTTTATTTTATTCTATCCAATAAACCTCCCCGTTTTTATAAAACCTACTTCACTATTGGAGGCATTTGCTATAGCGCTGATCATTTATATTCATTTTACCTTTCATTGTTTGTGTTTTGTGAACACCTTAGATACAGCTGCTTCAGACCTGTTGATGTCATCCAATCACTTATCTGTATACTCACAGTAGCGCATTAGACTCACTATACATTTATTATTGAGGAGTTTTGTAGGGTATTGCAGAGTATCGCACAGTATGTGGCAGGGTATCGCACAGTATGGGGCAGGGTATTGCAGAGTATCGCACAGTATGGGGCAGAGTATTGCAGAGTATCGCACAGTATGGGGCAGGGTATTGCAGAGTATCGCACAGTATGGGGCAGGGTATTGCAGAGTATCGCACAGTATGGGGGAGGGTATTGCAAAGTATTGCACAGTATGGGGCAGGGTATTGCAGAGTATCGCACAGTATGGGGCAGGGTATTGCAGAGTATCGCACAGTATGGGGCAGGGTATTGCAGAGTATCGCACAGTATGGGGCAGGGTATTGCAAAGTATTGCACAGTATGGGGCAGGGTATTGCAGAGTATCGCACAGTAAGGGACAGGGGGCCTGATTTACCAAGCCTGTGCCCCATGACTCACGGCGCACAGGCAAGAGTAAAAGTGTTTTTGACATTTACTAAAGAGATACGCTGGCAGTGTCAGGTCAATCTAACTAGTGTCCCCATTAAGCAAATTGCACTGCTGTGTACACTCCAAATGATTAGTTAGTTCGGGGTTTAGTAAAGGCAAAGCCGCTCTGCAGTAGAAGCGTAGTCAATGAAAATCAGAAGGGAAGCACTGATGGTTTTAACATCCAATCCCAGCAAAAAAAAATGTTTTTCTTCCTTGCTTGTCCACTTGTAGTGCAAAGTGGATTTGCCTTTAGTAAATGGGGCCCCAAAGTCCAATATCCCTACTAATTTGGGGTGTACACAGCAAAATGCAATTTTCATAATGGGAAACTATTTAGATTGATCTGTGTGTCCCCAACAAAAGACATTAGTCAGGTTTTACCCTCACTTCCTGTTTGGCTATGTGGCAGGAAGTGAATGAATTAAGTAGAAAGTGACAACATTTGTGAGGTGTCTTCACCCTATCAGGGGTGCAGACACCCCCAAAAACAAACCAGAAAATTGTTTATTTTACATTGGGTGGTGTTTGTGGGGGTCCCTAACACACATTCATACATATTAGCAACGCTGGATCCTGGCTTATTGGCATGGTTATATTTTCTTAGGCCTCTCAATAAAATTATCTGAAATTTGGGGTTAAACTGGAACTATAATCAACACTTCTTTTTTTGTTTTCTTTCATTTTGGATAGAGTTGGGGGGGGAAGGGTCAGTCAGTTTATTTTGTATTATCCCTGTCCGTTTGGCGAGGTTTGCCTTCACTTTCTGCCCCATAGCCAAACAGGAAGTGAAAGAAAAACTAGGCAAATTAAGGGAATCCTGTGATTTCCCCCCTATTAGGAGGTGCAGAAATTTAGTCAGGCCTAGGGCAGCACAAAACCTAAATATCCTACTGCATATTAGGGCTTATTTAGACAGGATCCGATTTACAGCATGTTTTTAGATTGTGGGAGGAAACCCACGCAGGCACAGGGAGAACATGCAAACTCCAGGCAGATGGTGTCATGGGCGGGATTTGAACCAGCGACCCTTTTGCTGCTAGGTGAAAGTGCCATACACTACACCACTGTGCGGAACGAACATGATCGCAGCTAAAAGCATGAGATCAGTGTTTTTTTTTTTCCCAATTCCATGCTTTCCAGCCTGGAGGACAGATGTGGGGTCTTATTGACCCCGCCTCTCTCCATAAAGAGGACCTGTCACACACTAGTCCTATTACAAGCGATGTGTGACTGGATCTGTGACTACACGTGTGACATGGCTTCAGCCATCTAATGTTATGGACCCGGCCAATCAGGTTGCACAGTATGGGGCAGGGTATTGCAGAGTATCGCACAGTATAGGGCAGGGTATTGCAGAGTATCGCACAGTATGGGGCAGGGTATTGCAGGGTATCCGTGATGCGCTGGGTACTCTGGACCCGGCGGTCACGAATATTTCCGGGAGCGCGCCCCAGGGGGAGCATGGCAGAAAGATTTAGGGAGGACGTCCATAGTCACCCTTCCAGAATAACCCGACCGCGCTGTAGCCGTCATCCTTCTATGGCACAGTCGGCATGTGGCTAATGGCCCCTCAGTAAAGATGCACACACAGTCATTCAACCTCCAAGCAAACGGAGAGAAACCCAAGTAAGTACAGAATAGTCTGAGCTCTCTGCTCAACCAATGTAACAGAACTTGTCCAATCACCAGCACTGTCACAAAAGAACGTGGAGTGAGTCACATGCTCCTCCCTACCTCAAAGAACCAGGTATTACCAGTGGCTAAACAGAGCAGCAGGGGAGGGAAGGAAAGGAGTATATGTGCTGCTGGCAGGTGGGGGACGTTATGTTACTTTTCCCTGCAGGAACAGGTTTGCTTTAAAGTGATACTAAAGTCTTTTTTCTTTAAAAAAAAAAAAAGTTATACTTGCCACCTGTTTTGCACAGAGCAGCCCAGATCCTTCTCCTAGGTCCCTTGCCAGTGCTCCTGGCACCTCCCCCCCATCGAGTGCCCCCACAGCAAGCAGCTTGCTATGGGGGTACCCGAGCCAAGCCGCAGCTCCATCTGTCTATTCAAACACAGAGCCGTGGTTCAGCCCCACCCCCTCTCTCTCCTGATTGACTTTGAATGACAGAAGTGGGAGCCAATGGTGACACTGATCTGTCTCAGCCAATCAGAAGGGAGAGAGTCTGAGACAGCCAAGGGACTTGTGCACATCGCCGGACAGAGATGGTGCTCGCCACGCACAGTTTGCTGTCTAGTTTGGGGTTAACAATGTATCATCACCCGCAGTAGAACACAAAGGCAGTGCGTTATGAACACGGTGCAGAAAACACACATGGAACACGCCTTTTTGGCGCCACGTTCTGGTGTAAACCAGTCCTAACAGGACACTGTGCCTGGTGATCTATGACTTCATCAGGGTTCAAGTAGAGCTCCATCTCTCCAGGGCTGCCTACACCTACATTAATGTGTAGGTTACCCAAAAAATAAACACATCCCGTTCCCTTAACCTGTTCGCACCTGCGCTATAGACAAAAGACGTCTACAGCACGTTGGC
Organism: Rana kukunoris; assembly: GCA_029574335.1. NCBI lineage: Eukaryota > Metazoa > Chordata > Amphibia > Anura > Ranidae > Rana > Rana kukunoris. The sequence continues at coordinate 472,585,161 of CM056051.1, read as the reverse complement.
GAAAATCTGTGCCCGCCCAGTCACATGGTTGCTGATGCGTGTGCCTGGTGGCCGCGATGTCCGCCAGGTACCCGCAATCGGCATTTACAGAGCCAGTGACGTGGATCTCGGTGTGTAAACACAAAGCTTCACGTCCTGTCAGGGAGAGGAGACCAATGTCTTGTACATAGGGACACAAATTGGTCACCTCCCCCAGTCAGTCCCCTCCCCCCACAGTTAGAATCACTGCCAGGGAACACATTTAACCCCTTCTTCGCCCCTTAGTGTCAACCCCTTCCCAAAATAGTGTCAAAAGTGTCCGATCTGTCTGCCACAATATCGCAGTCCTGACAAAAATCGCAGATCGCCACCATTGCTAGAAAAAAAAAAGTAACTGTTGCGCAAACCAATTACTATACACTTATTGCGATTTTTTACCAAGACTATGTAAAATACATATTGGCCTACACTGAGGACATTTTTTTTTATTGGGATATTTATTATAGCAAAAATTAAATTGTTTTTATTTAAAATTGTCAGATTTTTTGTTTATAGCGCAAAAAAATAAAAACCGCAGAGGTGATCAAATACCACCAAAAGAAAGCTCTATTTGTGGGGAAAAAAGGGACGTAAATTTCGTTTGGGAGCCACGTCGCATGACCGCGCAATTGTCATTCAAAGTGTGACAGTGCTGAAAATTCATTGGCCTGGACAAGAAGAGGGTTTAAGTGCCCAGTTAGCAAGGGGTTAAAGCCATTGGCTTCCACTGCTGTCCATCACAGCCAGTGAGGAGAGAGCAGGGGCATGGTCGAGCTGCACGCTGTCTCAGACACAGGTGGCTTGGGAACGAGCTGGCACGAGTGAGCATGTAGCTTGCTATGGAAACACTAAGCAGATGGGAGTGGCCAGGAGCGCCAGCAGGGGACCAGAGAAGAAGATTGGAGCTGCTCTGTGCAAAACCATTGAGAAAAAACAAAAATGCAAACCTTTCCAAAAAAACAAAGTATATGTGATGATGCGTTTACCTTAATAAAAGGGTTGGTTTCATACCATTACACTAACTGAACTGGTGGTTCTGTCTACATTTCAGCCCACTGCAGGGAAAGGTGGACCCCCATCCCCTTAAAGGTTTAGGAGTGTAACTATCGGAATGTTTGGCCATTCTTCCAGAAGCACATTTGTGAGGTCAGGCACTGATGTTGGATGAGAAGGCCTGGCTCACAGCCTCTGCTATAATTCATCCCAAAGGTGTTCTATCGGGTTGAGGTCAGGACTCTGTGCAGGTCAGTCAAGTTCCTCCACCCCAAAATCTCTCATCCGTCTTTATGGGCCTTGCTTTGTGCACTGGACCAAATCATTTGGTGGAGGGGGGAGGGGGGAAGATTATGGTGTGGGGTTGTTTTTCAGGGGTTGGACTTGGCCCCTTAGTTCCAGTGAAAGGAATTATTAAGGCGTCAGCATACTGAGATATTTTGGACAATTTCATGCTCCCAACTTTGTGGGAATAGTTTGGGGACGGCCCCTTCCTGTTCCCACCTTCCAATGACTGCACACCAGATCACGAAGCAAGGTCCATAAAGACAAATGAGCGAGTTTGGGGTGGAGGAACCTGATTGGCCGGGTCCATAACATTAGATGGCTGAAGCCATGTCACACGTGCAGTCACAAATCCAGCTATCCCTCCATGCTCAGAAATCCCTGCCAATACTGTGCAATACCCGGCCCCATACTGTGCAATACCCGGCCCCATACTGTGCAATACCCGGCCCCATACTGTGCAATACCAGGCCCCATACTGTGCAATACCTGGCCCCATACTGTGCAATACCCGGCCCCATACTGTGCAATACCCGGCCCCATACTGTGCAATACTCTGCAATACCCGGCCCCATACTGTGCAATACTCTGCAATACCCTGCCCCATACGGTGCAATACTCTGCAATACCCGGTCCCTGTCCAATACCCGGCCCCATACTGTGCAATCCCGGCCCCATACTGTGCAATACTCTGCAATCCCCGGCCCCATACTGTGCAATACTTTGCAATACCCTGCCCCATACTGTGCAATACTCTGCAATACCCTGCCCCATACTGTGCAATACTCTGCAATACCCTGTCCATTACTGTGCAATACCCGGCCCCATACTGTGCAATACCCGGCCCCATACTGTGCAATACTCTGCAATACCCGGCCCCATACTGTGCAATACCCTGCCCCATACTGTGCAATACTCTGGGGCTGATTTACCAAGCCTGGGGGAGTGTGTGCTTTGAGGGAGGGGGGCACTGCCCCCCCACCCCAAAGCACTCTTGTGCCCATGTCGATAGGGACAAGAGCCTCTTCCCAACAACCCTGGCCATTGGTTTGCGGTATCTAATCGGCATCTGGGAGCCCCCTTTAATAAGGCGGCCCCCAGATTCTGGCCCCCCACCCTATGTGAATGAGTATGGGGTACATCGCACCCCTACCCATTAACTTGGCGGAAAAGTGTAAAAATAAGACACCACACAGAATAAAATAATTTATTAGTCAGCTCCGGGGTCTTACGCCAACCCACCCTGGTCTTCGCCGCCGCTGTCTTCCGCCCGCCGGGCTTTGTCGTTTTCTGCCGGGGGGGGGGCCCGACAACCCACCCCCGGTCTTCGCCGCCGCCTTCCGCCGTGGCCCCCTTCACCACAAAGCTTCCTGCTTACGGGGGAGAGCCGCAGGCTTCGTCGTTTTGTGCCGGGGGGGCTCTCGATGGCCTCTTCTGCCTGTCTCCTCCGCTGGGGCCCAGGGCTTCTCTCCGCTGTCTTCCGCCGCCGGGCGACACCTGCGGGCTTCTCCGGTGCCCTCCGCTTCTGCCTGACTCCTCCGCTGGGGCCAGGGCTTCTCTCCGCTGTCTTCTTCCATTCGATGTTGACATGCGGTCCGGCGCTGAAATGCCGACAGAGCGGTGGGCACTGACTTATATTGGCATAGGGCATGGGCGTGGTGATGCCACCATGTGACCTTACCCATGTGACATCACATTCCCATCATGCCCCGTGATGTCACATGGTGGCATCACCACGCCCACGCCCTATGCCAATATAAGTCGGTGCCCACCGCTCTGTCGGCATTTCAGCACCAAATCTAAGGGCCTGTTATGCACCTGGAAGGGGACCCCACGTTTTTTTTTTAATTTGGTGTGGAGTTCCCCTTTATCCCGGTCCTGTCAGGGGGGAGAATGCCTGCTCGTCTGTTCATACATTGTATGAACAGCGATCTGTCATTTTCCCTAGTCAGTCCCACCCCCTTTACAGTTAGAACACACCCAGGTAACTTAATTAACCCCTTCCTCGCCCCTAGTGTTAACCCCTTCCCTGCCAGTGACATTTGTATAGTAAGCAATGCATTTGTATACCATTGGTCGCTAGAAAAATGCCAAAGGTCCCAAAAACGTGTCTGCCATAATGTCGCAGTAGCCATAAAAATCACTGATCGCCGCCATTACTATTAAAAAAATATATATTCATAAAAAAAAACATAAAAAGAACCCCTATTTTGTAGACGCTATAACTTTTGCGCAAACCAATCAAACGCTTATTGCGATTTTTTTTATTTTTTTTGGAACCAAAATTATGTCAAAGAATACGTATCGGCCTAAACTGAGGGCAAAAAAGTTTATTTATATATATATTTTTGGGGAGATTTATTATAGCCAACAGTAAAAGTTTTCTTTTTATTTAAAAAATTGTCGCTCTATTTTTGTATATAGCAAAAATAAGAAAAAACGCAGAGGTGATCAAATGCCACCAAATTTTTTTTTTTACTTTGTGGGGAAAAAAGACGCCAATTTTGTTAGGGAGCCACGTCGCACAACCGCGCAATTGTCAGTTAAAACGACACCGTGTCGAATCGCAAAAACTGGCCCGGTCAGTGACCAGTAATATGGTCTGGGGCTCAAGTGGTTAAAAGTTAACAAAACACTAAAGTTAGCCCACTTTTTGGCCATAATGTGAAAGATGATGTTACACAGAGTAAATAGATACCCAACATGTCACGCTTTAATATTGCACACACTCATGGAATGGCACCAAACTTCAGTACTTGAAAATACCCATAGGCAACACTTTTTTTCAGGTTACCAGTTTAGAGTTACAGAGGAGGTCTAGTGCTCAGACACTTAGAAAATTTAAGCTGGCTTTTTGTGCCTCAAAATGACTTGCATGTTTCTGAGCATGCTCAGAAAGCGTGGTTTTTGGCTTAGTAATTTAAGGACATCCTTAACAGGTGTAAGCAGTTACAAGTGCACACAAACTAGAGGCTGACATTTCTTCACGTGTTTCCAATTGGTTCATTAGCACACATGTTATAAAAAGCGTGGATAGAGCACATGTCAGCTGCCCTGAGAGGGGGCAGACTGACTGGCAGGCAGGGCGAAACAGAGATGGTTTTGAGCAAGGTTGTTTTTTTGGGGGGGCAATTGTTTTATTTAATGATGTTCACTTTGATGTTTTGTCTGCTGCATAATTTAGCAAAATGTTTCTCAAGACGTTAATGACTAATGTTTTAATCCTGTGGGTCTATCCTGTTATTTCAAAAGCATAAACCATATTCCACTTACTGTCTGAAATCAACCTAGGTCTATTTTTGTTTTTTATGTTTATTTTGTTTGTTTATTTTAAATGTTTTGTTTTGCGGACCAATAAAATTACTTTCAAATTTTGAAGTTTGTTTTGTGATATTTTTTTCATGCTACGGATTTTAACAGCTGCAGCTGAAATAGTTTGGGCCTAAGTGTGATTTGTCTCTAAGCTTCTTTCCTGGTGTGTATGCATGAAATGTTTGCTACCATGTTAGTCACCAGAAAAGGGAAGACAAAGCGGTAAGTATTGTTTCCTAGAATTGATGTCCAGACATGTGCAAGATGAAGGGAAAACCTGCAAACATGGCCTGTTGGAGGGGGGGGGGGTGGTGTATTGGTGGACAGGCTTGAAGTGCTGAATTACAGCACTGTGCTTGAATCTAGCACAAGACAATCCTATTCTAATTGTGGGTGTTTGAGGGAAGCCAAGTGAGTGTTAGAACCCCTGCTTGTGTTTTTGAGTTGGGCTTTGTGTCCCTTTTCTTAAAATTGGCTTCACTTCCTGTCACACAGCTGAACAGGAAGTGAGGTTAAAACCCTACCAATGGTCTTTTCTTTGGGACACAGGTCAATCTAGCTAGTGTCCTGATTAAGCAAATTGCACTGCTGTGTACACCCCAAATGATTAGTTAGTTTGGGGTTTAGTAAAGGCAAAGCCGCTCTGCAGTAGAAGCGTAGTCAATGAAAATCAGAAGGGAAGCACTGATGGTTTTAACATCCAATCCCGCCAAGTTTTTTTTTTTCTTCCTTGCTTGTCCACTTGTAGTGCAAAGTGGATTTTCCTTTAGTAAATGGACCCCAAAGTCCAAGATCCCTACTAATTTGGGGTGTACACAGCAAAATGCAATTTCCATTATGGAAAACTATTTAGATTGATCTGTGTGTCCCCAACAAAACATTACTCAGGTTTTTCCCTCACTTCCTGTTTGGCTATGTGGCAGGAAGTGAATGAATTTGAAGTAGAAAGTGACAACATTTGTGAGGTGTCTTTACCCTATCAGGGGTGCAGGCATCCCCAAAAAAACAAGAAAATTGTTCATTTAACATTGGGTGGTGTTTGTGGGGGTCCCTAACACACATTCATGCATATTAGCAACGCTGGATCCTGGCCTTTTGGCATGGTTATATTTTCTTAGGCCTCTCAATAAAATGATCTGAAATTTGGGGTTAAACTGGAACTATAATCAACACTTCTTTTTTTGTTTTCTTTCATTTTGGATAGAGTTGGGGGGGGGGGGAGGGTTATAAGCCCTGTCAGTTTATTTTGTATTATCCCTGTCCGTTTGGGGAGATTGGCCTTCACTTCCTGCCCCATAGCCAAACAGGAAGTGAGAGAAAAACTAGGCAAATTAAGGGACTCCTGTGCCCCCCCCCTCCCCCACAGAACTTGTGTGTGTCCCCTGAAAATTCCTGGGCGGGTCATAAAAAAACAGGGTGTGGCCTTGACAGGAAGGGTGGGTCATTTTTCTATTAGGGCATGCAGAAATTTGGTCAGGCCTAGGGCAGTACAAAACCTAAATATCCTACTGCATATTAGGGCTTATTTAGACAGGATCCAATTTACAGCATGTTTTTAGATTGTGGGAGGAAACCCGCACAGGCACAGGGAGAACATGCAAACTCCAGGCAGATGGTGTCACAGGCGGGATTCAAACCAGCAACCCTTTTGCTGCTAGGTGAACGTGCTATACACAACACCACTGTGCTGAACGGACATGATCCCAGCTGAAAGCATTAGATCAGTGTTTTTTTCCCAATTCCATGCTTTCCAGCCTGGAGGACAAATGTGGGGTCTTATTGACCCCCGCCTCTCTCCATAAAGAGGACCTGTCACACACTAGTCCTATTACAAGAAAAGTGAAAAATAATACAAAAAAAGGGACAAAAAAGTGCAAAAAAAAATAAAATTATGTTAAAAAAACAAATCAAAATCTCAATTAAAATGCCCCTGTCCCTAGTAGTAGCTCGCACTCAGAAGCGAACACGCATGCAAGTTCCACCCACCTATGTAAACACCGTTCAAACCCCACATGTGAGGTATCATAGCGTGCGTTAGAGCGAGAGCAATACTTTTAACACTAGACCTCCTCTGTAACTCTAAACTGGTAACCTGAAAAAAAGAATTGTGTGTGTTCGCTTCTGACTGCGAGCTACTAGGGACAGGGGCGTTTTAATTATTATTATTATTTATGTTTTGTTACGTAAAAATTCAATAAGACCTCCCCTTCAGCAAAAAAAAAACATTATGTTAATGCTTCTCGAGTGAACTGGGCATGCTCAGACACTTAGAAAATTTAAGCTGGCTTTTTGTGCCTCAAAATGACTTGCATGTTTCTGAGCATGCTCAGAAAGCGTGGTTTTTGGCCTAGTAATTTAAGGACATCCGTAACAGGTGTAAGCAGTTACAAGTGCACACAAACTAGAGGCTGACATTTCTTCACGTGTTTCCAATTGGTTCATTAGCACACATGTTATAAAAAGCGTGGATAGAGCACGTCAGCTGCCCTGAGAGGGGGCAGACTGGCTGGCAGGCAGGGCGAAACAGAGATGATTTTGAGCAAGGTTGTTTTTTGGGGGGGGCAATTGTTTTATTTAATGATGTTCACTTTGATGTTTTTGCCTGCTGCATAATTTAGCAAAATGTTTCTCAAGACGTTAATGACTAATGTTTTAATCCTGTGGGTCTATCCAGTTATTGCAAAAGCATAAACCATATTCCACTTACTGTCTGAAATCAACCTAGGTCTATTTTTGTTTGTGTGTTTATTTTAAATTTTTTGTTTTGCTTTCCTTGTTTTGTGGACCAATAAAATTTACTTTCAAATTTTGAAGTTTGTTTTGTGATATTTTTTTCATGCTACGGATTTTAACAGCTGCAACTGAAATAGTTTGGGCCTAAGTGTGATTTGTCTCTAAGCTTCTTTCCTGGTGTGTATGCATGAAATGTTTGCTACCATGTTAGTCACCAGAAAAGGAAAGACAAAGCGGTAAGTATTGTTTCCTAGAATTGATGTCTAGACTGTCTTTTTAAAGCACATGTGCAAGATGAAGGGAAAACCTGCAAACATGGCCTGTTGGGGGGGGGGGGGGTGGGGTGGTGTATTGGTGGACAGGCTTGAAGTGCTGAATTACAGCACTGTGCTTGAATCTAGCACAAGACAATCCTATTCTAATTGTGGGTGTTTGAGGGAAGCCAAGTGAGTGTTAGAACCCCTGCTTGTGTTTTTGGGTTGGGCTTTGTGTCCCTTTTCTTAAAATTGGCTTCACTTCCTGTCACACAGCTGAACAGGAAGTGAGGTTAAAACCCTACCAATGGTCTTTTCTTTGGGACACAGGTCAATCTAGCTAGTGTCCTGATTAAGCAAATTGCACAGCTGTGTACACCCCAAAAGATTAGTTAGTTTGGGGTTTAGTAAAGGCAAAGCCGCTCTGCAGTAGAAGCGTAGTCAATGAAAATCAGAAGGGAAGCACTGATGGTTTTAACATCCAATCCCGCCAAGTTTTTTTATTTATTTTTTGTTTTTTTCTTCCTTGCTTGTCCACTTGTAGTGCAAAGTGGATTTGCCTTTAGTAAATGGACCCCAAAGTTCAAGATCCCTACTAATTTGGGGTGTACACAGCAAAATGCAATTTCCATTATGGAAAACTATTTAGATTGATCGGTGTCCCCAACAACATTAGTCAGGTTTTACCCTCACTTCCTGTTTGGCTATGTGGCAGGAAGTGAATGAATTTTGAAGTAGAAAGTGACAACATTTGTGAGGTGTCTTTACCCTATCAGGGGTGCAGGCATCCCCAAAACAAACAAGATAATTGTTTATTTAACATTGGTGTTTGTGGGGTCCCTAACACATATTCATACATATTAGCAATGCTGGATCCTGGCCTATTGGCATGGTTATATTTTCTTAGGCCTCTCAATAAAATGATCTGAAATTTGGGGTTAAACTGGAACTATAATTAACACTTCTTTGTCCCTCGTCTTCCAGGACGGCACCCTGAGAGTAGACTGGCTCACCTGACAGGAAACACAATGAAAATGAGGTTTAAAAGGCCCCACCCCTCTCGTGTGCCTCAGTTCTGATTGTGTTTCCCTTTCAGCGAAAACGTTTTTTTTTTTTCTTTGTGACCTAAGGCCTGGGGCAGGTGGTCCTTCCCCCCCCCCCCCCCCAGGAGCCCGTTGCCGTTGGGTCCGGGGTAGCTTGCTACCCCCTGGGTAGTTCCCCCTTCTTCTTGGTCCAGGGGGGAACAGGAGAAGACACAGACCCCCCCCTGGACGCCGGAGGCTCCTAGGAGGGCAGGGCTCTCCAGTGCTCCGAAGAGGCCACATCCTCTCTCTCCCCCCGCCTGGTTCCCTACCTTGGAGGTCGGGCTAAGGCCTCCCCCTGCCTGCTGGCTCCTTCCGGGGGTTCGCTGGACCGCATATCGGGCAGTTAGGCACCGCTCCGAGCGGCGCCATGAGCATCCAGGCGCCTGTTGATGACGCGCACGGCGCCGTGACGTCACTACGATCCCGCGCGGCAAGATGGCGGCCCCTACCGGAACGGAAGCTGCATACGGCTTGGGGCCCATTACAAAGCAGCCAGGGAGAGAGAAAGGGTCTGGCGGCCTCAGAGCGTGGTTTATGGAAGCCTTTCCTTGACACAAGACGCTGCTATGGAGGAGGACCGTCTGTTTCCGATGGTTGCAGAGGAAACCACCAAGGGTGAGTCCTTCCTTTTTCTAAGGGGGTGTTTTTCTTCCAGACACCCCTCCCCCTCCCCTCCCCCACTCCTCTGGAGGTTTGAGGGCTTTTGGGCATATGTTTTTCCCTGATATGTTTAGGTGAAGACCCTGTTGCCCAGGGGGAGTCCAGCAGAGTGGCTAAGCCCCCTAAGCGTTTTAGGAAGTGTGGCAATTGTGGTGACAAGTTACCAGCTGAGCATAGCAAGCCATTCTGTTCTAAATGCATCTGTAAACTAACAGGGAAGGAGACCTCACAGGTTATGAAGCAATTTCTTTCGGTTCTGACTGAAATGCTATCCACCCTAAAGGAGTTTCAATCCTCCCTAAGTAGGAGAAACCTTGCTTTCCCGGGCCCCTCCTCCCAGGAATCCTCGAGGAGGAGGAGGAGGAGAGAAAATACATGTTTCCTGCTGATGATATGGAGGGTCTCCCTAGCAGCTGTTTATGCTACTGAGCATATTTAAGAACCAGCAGAGCAGGTCTCAGGACAGGATGTACATGTGCTTAATAAAACCTCAGACCAAGACCATTCCTGTCCATCGGTCACTAAAAGACATTATCCTCAGGAAGTGGGCAGAACCTGAAAAAAGCTTACCAAGTTTTAAAACTTGGAAACGCCGCTGTCCCTTTAAGGCGGAGGTAGTAGACACCTTTTTTTAAGGTCCCTAAGCTTGATGCCCCCTTGGCCCAGGTCTCCAGACAGTAAGACCTTTCATTTGAGGATACAGGCAGTTTAAGGGATGCCATTGACAGGTGTACCGACACTTCTCTCCGTAGAGCATGGGAAGCCAATGCAGCCGCCCTTGGTCCTGCATTGGCCTCAGCCTGCGTGGCAAGAAATGCCGACGCCTGGACTTCCAGGCTTCTAGACCATCTCCCCAGTTCTTCCAAGACTAAGGAGATACAAGATTCCCTCCAGCTTATTAGTGGTGCAGTGGCCTACTTGGCAGGCGCGGCGGTTGAAACCGTTCGCGCCTCAGCCAAGACCGAGGCCCTTATTAATGCCTCTAGGAGGGCCATCTGGCTAAAAACCTGGATGGGTGATCTCGCCTCTAAACGCCGCCTATGTGCACTTCCCTTTAAGGGTTCCCTTTTGTTTGGGGCTGCCTTAGATCAGGCTTTGTCCAGGTCGTCTGAGAAGGGGAATAAATTTCCTTCTAAACCCAGGCAGAGTAGGAAGCGGTCCTTTCGTCCCAACCAGAGAAAGAATCCACCCCTGGACAAAAGACCGTCCACCAGCCGGCGTGGGACTTTTGGAAAGGATAGACCCAAAGGGGGATCCTTTTTTCCAGTCCCAAGCCCACTGGAAAAGATACCAAGTGACGGGAAGGCGGGGGGCAGGCTCTCCAGGTTTCTGCCTGCCTGGGAGAGCATAACCCAGAGTCCCCATGTCCTTCAGATAATCAGGGAGGGTTACCGCTTAGAGTTCAGAGAGCCCCCCCCCCCCCCCCCCCGACCTTTCTCACTCACCTCCCAAAGGACCTCAAGGCCGCAGGCCTCTCCCAGAATATTTCAAATCTGGCAGAACAGGGGGTCATATTCCCAGTCCCACCAGACCAACAAGGTCAGGAAGTATACTCCCACATTTGTGTTGTTCCCAAACCGGACGGCAAGTTCAGATTGGTAATCAATCTGAGACCCCTGAACTCCCATCTCCTCTACAAAAAATTCTGGATGGAGAGTGTTTACAGCCTCAGGGGTCTTTTGCTAGAAGGCGTCATTATGGCGACTATAGATTTGAGGGACGCCTACCTTCATGTCCCGATTTTTTTCGGGACACCAGAGGTTTCTGAGATTCGCCCTCGCCTCCGCCCAGGGAATTCAGCACTGGCAATTTGCTGCCCTCCCCTTCGGTCTGGCCTCCAGCCTGAGGTTGTTTTACGAAGATCCTGGCGGAGGTAATGGCTCATCTAAATCTGAAGGGGGTCTCCCTCGTCCCCTATCTAGATGACCTTTTACTCTTCAGCCCAAGTCAGGATCAGCTCCTTTTCGGACCTGACCGCCGTCATGACCACTCTGGAGTCGCTTGGTTGGATAATCAACAAGCAAAAATCCTCCCTCCTGCCGGAACAGCGTAAGGCATACCTGGGGGTTCTCAAAGATTCCAGAGAGAAGAAGCTCTTTCTTCCCCAAGAGAAATTCCAGAGGCTTGTGACGGCGATCGGGTTTCTAGTAGATGCAAAAAATCCCTCCCTCAGAGAGATCATGAAGCTGTTGGGTCGGATGACCGCTTGCATTCCGGCGGTCCCCTGGGCCCAACTACATGCAAGACCACTTCAGAGGTTCCTCCTCTCCGGCTGGAACGGAAGGGAGGACACTCTTGACTCCCGGGTCAGGGTCCCGATCCCAGTTAGGGACTCCCTAAGTTGGTGGCTTCCTGAAGGGCCGTCCGTGGAGTCAGACCAATCCAGTCAAGGTCACTATGGATGCCAGTGCTTGGGGTTGGGGAGCCCACGTAGAAGAACTGCGGGCTCAGGGATCTTGGAATCCCCATCAAAGGCGGACTTCTTCCAACTATCGAGAATTACTGGCAGTGGGAAAAGCTCTGCGGGCATTCAAAGAAAGAATTCAGGACAAAGATGTCCTGTTCCTCTCGGACAATGCTACGACGGTCGCCTTTCTCTCCCTGGAGATCCTGGGTTGGGCGGAACAGAGAGTACCCGCTATTCTGGCGATCCACATAAGGGGAGCCACCAATTTGGAGGCCGACTTTCTGAGCCGTCGACCCATTCTTCAGGGGGAGTGGGAATTGTGCCAAGAAACCTTCGACTGGGTTTGTCAGCGGTTCGGGGATCCAGAAATAGATCTTTTTTCCTGCTGGGAAAACAGAAAAGTGAACTGGTTCTTTTCCCTTTTCCAGGGACAGGGTTCTCAGGGGGTGGATGCGCTGGCCCAGTCCTGGGAGTTCCGGCTGGCCTACGCTTTTCCCCCGCTAAATCTGATCCCAAGGGTCTTACAAAAATTGGGCTCCTCGGAAACCAAATTAATCCTAATCACTCCTTGGTGGCCCCGGAGATCCTGGTTTCCCATTCTGAAGCTTTGGACTCTGGCTCCCCGCTTCCCCTCCCTCTTCGAGCGGATCTCCTGCGGCAGGGGCCGATCTCTCATTCAAACCCAGAGCTCTTCAGCCTGACGGCATGACTCTTGAGAGGTGGAACTTGCAGCAGAAGGGCTGCTCGGATAGAGTCATAGATACCCTACTGTCCAGCCGCAAGAAGGTCACCAGACACATCTACGCAAAGGTCTGGACAGTCTTTTCGCGTTGGTGCACCACAAAGCAGATCTCTTCTCCCAAAACTCCCGCCATCCTGGAGTTCCTTCAGGATGACGTGGAACTAGGCTTAGCTACCAGGACTCTAAGAGTCCAAGTGGCAGCCTTATCATACTTTTTGGAGAAGAGCCTCTCAGCAGACCCTCTCATCAAGAGATTCCTGACGGCTAGGGACAGACTTTCTCCTGTGCAGGTTTATAGGGTTCCCTCATGGGACCTCTCCCTGGTCCTGGATCAGCTGACTAAGGCACCATTCGAGCCTATAGACAGCATTTCTGTTAAATTTCTTACAATTAAGTTTACCTTTTTGTTAGCCAACACGTCTGCCAAAAGAGTTGGAGACTTGCATGCTTTTTCTATCAAGGAACCCTTTCTTCGGGTTTTTGAAGATGATGATTTTGACTCAGGATCCTCTGTACCTTCCCAAGGTGGCAACCAGGTTCCATAGATCTCAGGAAGTGATACTTCCTTCTTTTTGCGCAGATCCCAGCAATGAAAAGGAAGCCACTTTCCATTGCTTGGATGTAAGACGCTGCCTTTTAGTTTACTTAGAGAGGGTTAGTGAATTCAGAACTTCCCCTCACTTTTTAGTTAATTTCTCAGGGCAGAGAAAGGGTCAACAGGCATCTAAGGCTTCCATCTCCAGATGGATCAGGCAGGCTATCTCCTTGTCCTACACACAGGCAGGTAGGCCACTTTCTATTATCAAGGCTCATTCCACGCATTCTCTGGCAACCTCCTGGGCAGAAAGGGCAGGAGCTTCCATAGAGCAGATCTGTAGAGCGGCAACCTGGTCCAGCCGGAACACGTTCCTCAGACATTACAGAGTCGAACTACTGTCTACACAAGACCTGATGTTTGGTAGGAACGGTGGTCCCGCCCTAAGGTAGGCCTGAGGTTACTTGCTTTTCTCTCAGGGTGCCGTCCTGGAAGACGAGGGAGAAATTACCAGTTACTTACCGGTAGCTGTATTTCTACTAAGTCTTACAGGACGGCAGGCCTACTTCCCTCCCTTTTTTACTTCTATCTAAATTCCTCCTTTTCTTGGTTTTTCTCTATACCGTGTTCTAAAGAGCGGTTACTTATCTTAAACTGAGGCACACTCATTTTGATTGTGTTTCCTGTCAGGTGAGCCAGTCTACTCTCAGGTTGCCGTCCTGTAAGACTTCATAGAAATCCAGCTACCGGTAAGTAACTGGTATTTTTTTTGTTTTCTTTCATTTTGGATAGAGTTGGGGGAAGGGTTATAAGCCCTGTCAGTTTATTTTGTATTATCCCTGTCCGTTTGGGGAGATTGGCCTTCACTTCCTGTCCCATAGCCAAACAGGAAGTGAGAGAAAAACTAGGCAAATTAAGGGACTCCTGTGCCCCCCCCCCCCCCCCCCCACAGAACTTGTGTGTGTCCCCTGAAAATTCCTGGGCGGGCCTTAAAAAAATAGGGTGTGGCCTTGACAGGAAGGGTGGGTAATTTTTCTATTAGGGGGGTGCAGAAATTTGGTCAGGCCTAGGGCAGCACAAAACCTAAATATCCTACTGCATATTAGGGCTTATTTAGACAGGATCCGATTTACAGCATGTTTTTAGATTGTGGGAGGAAGCCCACGCAGGCACAGGAAGAACATGCAAACTCCAGGCAGATGGTGTCACGGGCGGGATTCGAACCAGCGACCCTTTTGCTGCTAGGTGAACGTGCTATACACTACACCACTGTGCTGAACGGACATGATCCCAGCTGAAAGCATTAGATCAGTGTTTTTTTTTCCAATTCCATGCTTTCCAGCCTGGAGGACAGATGTGGGGTCTTATTGACCCCACCTCTCTCCATAAAGAGGACCTGTCACACACTAGTCCTATTACAAGGGATGTTTACATTCCTTGTAATAGGAAGAAAAGTGAAAAATACTATATAATAAAATATTATGTTAAAAAAACAAATCAAAATCTCAATTAAAATGCCCCTGTCCCTAGTAGCTCGCACTCAGAAGCGAACACGCATGCAAGTCCCACCCACATATGTAAACACCGTTCAAACCCCACATGTGAGGTATCATAGCGTGCGTTAGAGCGAGAGCAATAATTTTAGCACTAGACCTCCTCTGTAACTCTAAACTGGTAACCTGAAAAAAAAAGTCAAGCGTCGCCTATGGAGATTTTTAATACCGAAGTTTAGCGCCATTCCATGAGTGTGCGCAATATGAAAGCGTGACAAGTTAGGTATCTATTTACTCGGTGTAACATCATCTTTCACATTATCCCTAAAAATTGGGCTAACTTTACTGCTTTGTTATTTTTGAATTCATTAAACATTTTTTTTTAGGCAAAAATAAAAAAGGCGTTAGAATTTTTTTTGCGCAAATACCATTGGAAATTTTTAATAAAAAATGCCCGCCACTTTATTCCCTAGGGTGTCTGCTAATAATAAAATATATATAATGTTTTGGGGGTCCTGAGTAATTTTCAAGGAAGAAAATATATTTGTTACATGAAGGAGAGAAGTGCCAGAATAGGCGCGGTATGGAAGTGGTTAAAGTGCAACAATAAAAGTGAAATATTCCTTTAAATTTCGTACCATGGGGGGGGGTGTAATGTCAGCATGAGAAAAAGTGCACTTTTCCTGTGGTTAGAAGAACTGTTCCTGCACAAAGTGACATTCTGAAGAAAAAAGCCGTTTAAAACTGACTCGCGGCAATAATGAATTGTCGTCTCCCGGCAATTGTGAGAAGATTCATTCATAAAAAATAAAGCGTGGGGGTCCCCCCAAATCCCATTACAGGCCCTTCAGGTCTGATATGGATATTAAGGGGAACCCCGCCGTCATTTAAAAAAAAAAAATGGTGTGGAGTCCCCCCCAAAATCCACACCAGACCATTATCCGAGCACGTTGACCTGGCCGGCCACAGAAAAGAAGGGGGGACAGAGTGCGGCCCCCCTCTCCTGAACTGCACCAGGCCACATGCCCTCAACATTGGGAGGGTGCTTTGGGGTGCCCCCCAAAGCACCTTGTCCCCATGTTGATGGGAACAAGAGCCTCATCAATAAGCCTCCTGCCCGCAGATCCCCACAACCACCGGGCAAGGGTTGTGGGGGTCTGCGGGCAGGAGGCTTATCGAAAACTGGAAGACCCCTTTAACAAAGGGGCCCCCCAGATCCCGCCCCCCCCCCCATATGTGAAATGGTAATGAGGTACATTGTACCTCTACCATTTCACAAAAAAAAAAAGTGAAAAGTGTTAAAAAAGGCAAGAGCCGGTTTTTGACAAGTCCTTTATTAATATCTTCTTTCCGCTTCTTCTTCCATCTTCTTCTTTTCTTCGGGTTTCTTCCTCCTTCTTCTTCCTCTGCTTCTTTCTTGGGTTTTCTATTCCCGCATCTTGACCGGCGTCTTCCTCCAACTTCTCCTTCCGCTGGCGTTCTCGTCCGCATCTTCTTCTTCGCCGGAGGCGCCACTTCCAATTGAAATCCCCGCCGTGTGCCGGACCACGCCCCCCTCTGATGCCACGGGCAAACTCTTAGGAAAGTCCCCGTGTGGTGCATGTGCGTCAGAGGGGGGCGTAGTTACATGAGCGTCAGACGGCGGAGAATTCAATTGGAAGCTTGTGCGTGGCTTCTTCTTCGCCGGAGGCTCGGCTTCCAATAAAAATTCCCCGCCCTCTGACGCACATGCAGCACACGATGACTTTCCTTAAAGTTTGCCCGTGGCGTCAGAGGGGGGAGTGGTCCGGCACACGGTGGGGAATTCAATTGGAAGCGGCGCCTCTGGCGAAGAAGAAGATGCGGGCGAGAAGGCCAGCAGAAGGAGAAGAAGATAGAAGAAGACGCCGGTCAAGATGCGGCACTAGAAGACTAAAGAAAGAAGCAGAGGAAGAAGATGATGGAGGAAGAAACCCGAAGGAAAGAAGAAGATGGAAGAAGAAGCCGAAAGAAGATATTAATAAAGGACTTGTCAAAAAACAGCTCTTGCCTTTTTTAACACTTTTCACTTTTTTTTTTCGTGAAATGGTAGAGGTACAATGTACCTCATTACCATTTCACATATGGGGGGGGGGGGCGAGATCTGGTGGGCCCCTTTGTTAAAGGGGTCTTCCAGATTTCGATAAGCCTCCTGCCCGCAGACCCCCGCAACCACCGGGCAAGGGTTGTGGGGATGAGGCTCTTGTCCTCATCAACATGGGGACAAGGTGCTTTGGGGGGGACCCCAAAGCACCCTCCCAATGTTGAGGGCATGTGGCCTGGTGCGGTTCCGAAGAGGGGGGCCACGCTCTGTCCCCCCCCCTCTTATTGCGGCCGGCCAGGTCAACGTGCTCGGATAAGAGTCTGGTGTGGATTTTGGGGGAGCTCCACGCCATTTTTTTTTTATTTGGCGTGGAGTTCCCCTTAAATTCCACACCAGACCTGAAGGGCCTGGTATGGATATTTGGGGAGAACCCCTGATAATTTTTCTTTAAATTGACGGCGGGGTTCCCCTTAATACCCATATCAGACCTGAAGGGCCTTCTAATAGAATTTGGGGGGACCCCCACGCTTTTTTTTTTTTTGTTTTATGAATCTCTCACAATTGCCGGGAGCCGACAATTCATTATTGCCGCGAGTCAGTTATAAACAGCTTTTTTTCTTTTCAAAATGTCACTTTGTGCAGGGACATTTCTAACCACGGGAAACATGCGCTTTTTCACATGCTGACATTACACCCCCCCCTAGGTACGAAATTTAAAGGAATATTTCACTTTTATTGTTGCACTTTTAGCATTATTAAAATCACTGCTCCTGAAAAAACTGACATTTTAAAAAATAAAAAAAGCATTGATACATGTCCCCTGGGGCAGGACTGAGGTCCCCAAACACTTTTTAGGACAAAACTTGCAGATTAGCCTTTAAAATGAACACTTCAGATTTCCCCCATAGACTTTAACAGGGAGTTCGGCGGCGGCTTTACTTATCAATTGCATTGCGCTGCTGCTGCGGCCGGTTCATGGGCCTAATTAGGGCTTCATCCAGCGCACTAATTAAGGCATGACCCGGCGCAGCGCAGTGACAATAGTAAATCAGCCCCTCTACAATACCCGGCCCCATACTGTGCAATACCCCGCCCCATACTGTGCAATACTCTGCAATACCCGGCCCCATACTGTGAAATACCCTGCCCCATACTGTGTAATACTCTGCAATACCCTGTACCATACTGTGCAATACCCTGCCCCATACTGTGCAATACCCTGCCCCATACTGTGCAATACCCTGTACCATACTGTGCAATACCCTGCTCCATACTGTGTAATACCCTGCCCCATACTGTGCAATACTCTGCAATACCCTGTACCATACTGTGCAATACCCTGCCCCATACTCTGCAATACCCTGCCCCATACTGTGCAATACCCTGCCCCATACTGTGCAATACCCTGTACCATACTGTGCAATACCCTGCCCCATACTGTGCAATACCCTGCCCCATACTCTGCAATACCCTGCCCCATACTGTGCAATACCCTGCCCCATACTGTGCAATACCCTGCCCCATACTGTGCAATACCCTGCCCCATACTGTGCAATACCCTGTACCATACTGTGCAATACCCTGCCCCATACTCTGCAATATTCTGCAATACCCTGCCCCATACTGTGCGATACTCTGCAATACCCTGCCCCATACTGTGCAATACTTAGTAATACTCTGCAATACCCTGCCCCATACTGTGCAATACTCTGCAATACCCTGCCCCATACTGTGCAATACTTAGTAATACTCTGCAATACCCTGCCCCATACTGTGCAATGCTCTGCAATACCCTGCCCCATACTGTGCATTACTCTGCAATACCGGCCCCATACTGTGCAATACTGTGTAATACTCCTCAATACCCCACAATACCCTGCAATACTCCGCAATACCCACTTCCCGCCCGCGGGCCGTCATATGATGACCTTGACTTTGTGCGGGATATCTGAATGATAAATAGATGAAATAAATCAGCGCAATCTGATAAAAGACCCCAATAACAGCTGGACACCGGGGTCAAATCTCAAATCCCCCAAGTTAATGTAAAAGAAATGGTGCAGCGCTTAGAAAGAACAGTCCATATAAACAATCAAACACCATCAGTGATTTCTTCAATAGAGTGTTGAAACATGCAGAAATCCTTGTGACAAGTGTAGAACCTCCAGCAGCTGATAATAGATGGCCGCTCCCCTCCCACTTATGACCCCCCAAAGGATAAGGTCACAAACAGCCTCCCCTTACGGGTATAGTGAATCCAGATCCTGATGATAGGACGGCAGTGTTCCCAATATGACATATATCATGTAATAATAAAGAAAATGCCCATAGTGCTCTCCGTAATTATAAATATAAGCAGGTAGCAAACTTACAAGCAAAGCACTATCCCAGTGCTGGTGGAATCGGCATATAGACAAATGAGTGATGATCGCCGGTGATGTCACTGCGCTTGTCATGTGCTCCGTATGGAATACCCTGCAATTTTCAGTCTTTTTTTCCTATAGCACGAAATATAAAAAACCCAGCGGTGATTAAATACCACCAAAAGAAAGATCTATGTGTGGGAAAACGGACAAAAATGTCATTTGGGTACAATGTTGTATGACTGAGTAATTGTCATTCAAGGTGTGAGAGCGCTGACAGCTGAAAATTGGTCTGGTGATTAAGGGGGTTTAAGTGCCCAGCAGTCAAGTGGTTAAGTTAAAAAAAAAAAAGTATATTTTTCCAAAAAAAAGCACTTGCAAGATCGCTGCGCAAATTCAGTGTGACAAAAAACATTGCCTATAAAAACTTACCTTATGTGTTGTCTACGATGGCAGTTCTATGATGATTTTCCCCTAGGGATCTCAAAGCTACGGCCCTCCAGCTGTTCAGAACCTACACAATTCCCATGATGTCATTGTCCCATCAATGTCATGTCATGTCTCGTCCTGTCGTGTCTGATGAGTACAATGCATCCTGGGAAGTGTAGTTCTGCAACATCTGGGAGGGCTGTAGTTTGGAGATACATTATATACATTCACATCAATCCTTGCAATGGCGCTTACAATCTATAAGTCCCTGCCCCGCCATGGAGCTTACATTCTGGTAGCCAATTACGTTAACATCATTACTATTCCAATTTATAAGGCTACCATTACAGCATGTTATTTGTGCTGTGGGAGAAACCGGAGTACCCGGAGAAAAACCCACGCAGACGCAGGGAGAAAGCATGCAAACTCCATCCAGCCAATGTCGGGATTCGAACCTGCGACCTTATCGACCTTATGGCTGATAGGCAGTGATCATAACCACTACACTAACTGCGATGCCCTATCACGTATGCTAAAAAAAAAAAAATATTTATTCTTTAAGAGTCCCGCACCGGAAGTGACGTCACCAATAAGCTGTGTGGGTTGACTTTTTTCCGCATCACGCATGCGCAGTTCGTCGCAGGTCACTTCCGCAGCATTGTGTGCTAGGGAGAAGATTATAACGCTGCACCGGCGCCGCCATTCTTATTTTGGGCGAAGTAGTTGTATATCTTTAATAAAGACTGATTTATTCACTTAGCAAAAACAGGGAGATTTATTGTTTTATTATTATCATTTTTTATTTGCGCCTGGAAATGTATTCGGTCCGCTGGGTTCTACATGTTTGCTAGACTCAGGGAAGTGTTCTCCGCCAAGTCCTGTACAGTGAAATACATGTGACGGGGATATGCTCAACCAGCCTGGAGTGGTGTCTCTGAACTATTCCGGTGTCATAAAAAAAAAAGCTCCACTTGTGAAAATCCTTGGGTTGGAATAACATGCCCTCATCCAACATGGCGTTTCAGGGCATATTGTTTCCAGCCAATGGATGGAGGCAGAGACTCCAAACGTATGGAAGGCGGGGCTTCGTTCTGCCACCGTGAAAAGTTTGCAGATACGCCCATTCCATCCCCGCCCACTCCCTGCTTTGATTGGATAATCAATGTCTCGCCGTGGATCTGGGATTGGTGGGATCGCGGAGCTGTCACTTTGCCCTGTAGCTCTCTTCCGGGTTGGCTGGAGAGGGGAGTTGGTTGGCGTGGAAAGGGACCCGAGTATGAAGAGGGTCACCCTGTTCGTGAAGGGGAGTGCTCGGACCGGCAAGGTGAGGAGGAGATTGGCAGAGCTACCTGGGTGTGGTCTCCTTCAGGTGTGGCAACTCCCAAGTATAGATACCCCAGGTGTGGGAACTCCCAAGTATAGATACCCCAGGTGTGGGAACTCCCAAGTATAGATACCCCAGGTGTGGGAACTCCCAAGTATAGATACCCCAGGTGTGAACTCCACCATATATAGGAACTCCCAAGTATAAATACCCCAGGTGTGAGCTCCACCATATATAGGAACTCACAAGTATAAATACCCCAGGTGTGAGCTCCACCATATTAAGGAACTCCCAAGTATAGATACCCCAGGTGTGAGCTCCACCATATTAAGGAACTCCCAAGTATAGATACCCCAGGTGTGAGCTCCACCATATATAGGAACGCCCAAGTATAGATACCCCAGGTGTGAGCTCCACCATATATAGGAACGCCCAAGTATAGATACCCCAGGTGTAGGAACTCCTAGGTATAGGCTGTTTCAGGTGTGGGCTTTCCTAGACATATACTTATACAGGTGTAGGCTCCCGATGTATTGGTTATCTTGGGTGAGAGCCTCCAGGTGTAGGCTTCTTGAGGTGTAGGAATTCTCAAGTACAGGTCCCCCCCCCCCCCCACCGGTGTGGGCTTTCTCAGGTGTAGTACCTTTTGGTGCGGGTTCCCCCGGGCAAAGGTTTTTTTTTTTTTTTTAGGCACGGGCTCCTCCACCCCCCCCCCCCACCCCCCCGGGCGGAGGGATTTTTCAGGGTTCAAGGTTCCACTGTATATTTTTACATATTTCATGTGGTTTATAATGCCTCTAAAGTCCGAACCTTAAGGCTTTCCCTTGCCATCCTATCTATACTTGGGAGTCCCAGCACCTTTTGGCAACCTATACTTGGGAATCCCCGCACCTGAGGGAGCCTAAAACTAGGAGTTCCCATACCCGAAGAAGCCTATACCTGGGACAGTCCACATCTAGGGGTTCTTTTGGTCTACAATCCCTCTAATTCTGAACCTTTAAGGTTTTCCCTCTCCCTCCTAAGCTGCTCTCATTCCTGATTTAAATGCACCCCTCCAAAAAGAGAAGGGGTTCCATTGCGCCCAACATGCGTGGATGATATGGATAACGAACCCCTTTCCTTTTGCTCTTTGATACAAACTCATGATCCCCCCCCCCCATAGACTCCGGTTATATCTTCCCAGCCATGTCTGCCTCTCTACTTCCCTCCTTCTAATTCCTGCCATTCTCTCCCCCACAGGTTATTGCCGTGTATGACTCGTCCATATCAGATCTTCTATCGCTCGCTAGTAAGAAGTTAGGAATCCATGCCACAAATGTGTACAATGACAGAGGTGGACACATCGATGACATCGCCCTTATCCGGTACTTCAAGTTTTTAGATTTTCATTTTCAGCTCACTTAAAATATTGTTGTTTACAAATGTATTCATTCGTGGAAGAGTGACTTCCTGTGATTGAGGATGAGCTTTGTGGCGTGGTCTGTGTAATACACTCGGGACGTGGAGCCTTGTTACACTACCCCAGCTTCCAATAATTCTATACACAGTGCATGTGACTAGAGTACAGCTTCGCTGGGCACACACCTGAAAGGCCCCCATCACATGGGCTGTCCGATCAGGTCCTCCTGAAATACGGCAGACCTGATCAGATCCTCTAGTCTCTTCTATGGAGCAGCAGATGTCAGCTGACACATGTCCACTGATAACCGCCGCCATCCAATCAGATCCTGTCTGCCAAAAAACATGCAGATGGTGGTCCTATTTCCCATTCATCCGTCAGATGGAGACAGAGAAGTGACTTGTTTCCATCCACTTGCTCCATAGATGAGAGCGGGGACTGTGTCCATGTCCGCTCTGCATAGTGGCGCGGACACGGACCTGCCATTCTCCTGCTCGGTGGACAGATCCCCGCTAAGCAAGCGGATTTCGATTAGCAGAGGCACCTGTCTAAAAAGGGCCAAAAACTTTAGCTGACCCCCCATGCATTCCTAGTGATGGCGCTTGTCTTGGACAAGCCCACAGTTTGGGCATTTCCCTCCATGCTAAGTGAGTGGTCAGACAGCGAAGGGGAAGAATGTGCTAGCTAGCTTTGAAGATCACCTAGAAAGGTGGGACAGAATGCTACATGCACTTTGTTTTCTGGGGGACAGGACCCACGAGGCTGGCGTTTTCAGCTGGCTTGCTTTAAGCTGTATTTCATGCAAACCTGTGGCACCACCTGCTGCAAACTGACAAGCTTATAAGAGAATTTCAGGTATTCTGACACTTTGATCAAATTCTTTCAGGCCAGCCTGAAACTAATTATTGGCATGTTAGAATGGATTGGCGGTTGCTTAGGCTATAATGTACCGCAGTGGCTTGTGCTATGTACAATAAGCAGCATGTGTTCTGGCCGCAGTGCCAGATTTTCTTCCACTGCTGGACATATAAAAGTCACCCATACCGCATCTCTGCAGGATTTCTCTTTACTTCCCAATCTGAACAGAAAGTGTGAGAGAACTCTCCCTAGAGACGGCTTCTGATTTATTTATTTTTTTTGTTTACATGCTCTGCAGTTATTTTTCTGTCATGTAAGACTTTTTGTGTATTTTTGTGTCCTAGTGATAATGATGTCTTGTACGTGAGCGATGGCGATCCTTGTGCAGGTGAGTTGTACACTGTGTATGACATAATTCTCCTAGCAGCACGCAAGTAATGATAGATAAGTTCTACATACATTTTTGTGCAGCTCTGTTTTTGTAGCACATTCTTTGTTCTGTTGGTAGCAAATGAAATTGGAGTAGATATTATAGCTCAGTTTTTTTGTTTTTAGAATCATACAAACGCACAAATCCTTTTTTTTTTTTTTTTCCAATTTAGATGATCTGGAAATGCCTTTGGTACCTGAGCCATTAACAGGATGTCACACAGACTGGCTGACATTGAATGTGGGCGGCAAATATTTTACCACAACACGGTAAGAATTAGGGTTGTCCCGATACCACTTTTTTTTTTAGGACCGAGTACAAGTACCAATACTTTTTTCATGTACTCGCCAATGCCGTTTTTTTTTTTTTTTTAAAGCGATTTGTGATAGTTTTCAAATTTAAGAATGTCTCTTACATTGGTGGTCAGGGTACTGGGCACGGGCCACATCGGAGTACTGGGCACGGGCCACATCGGAGTACTGGGCACAGTGGGGTACTTTGGCACAGTGGGGTACTGGGCACGGCATGGCACTGTTTTGTTTGTTTCCTTTTAATTGCAGAGTAGCGCAGGAAGCGGCTGACATCTGTAATAAGTGGCTGCAATAAGTTCTTACTGTCCTCTATCATGCTGCGCTATTCCCCGGCGGCTCCTCCTCTCCTCTCGTCCATCTCAGATGATGTCACAAGCGTACGAGGAGGGGAGGGGCCACTGGGAACAGCGCGTCATGATAGAGAACAGTAAGAACTTATTACAGCCACTTATTAGCCGCCTGAGGACTGCTCAATGTCCCCCCGGCCACTCTCCGGCCGCTCTTCGCCCCGCCGCTCTCTTGCAATAGAGAAGCATCGGCAGCATTTGCGCGAGTACAAGTACTCGCGCAAATGCTCGGTATTGGTCCCGATACTAGTATCGGTATCGGGACAACCCTAGTAAGAATAGTGTCTTCGTACTGGTATTTAGTCACTGACATCTATATAAAGTCATAAGAGGGAAGACTTTTTTTTTGTGTGTGTGATGTGTTCTTTCAGCTCAGGGCAGCACTCATCAGCACAATGCACTGGGGTTAACTGCTTCTATTGAAATGTTTTGCTTTTAAAATGTATGTGCGTCTCGTGTCAATGGATCCTAAAAGCCTCGTACACACGATTTTATGAAAATCCGATCGTGTGTATGCGTGTTGCATTTTCTGACAACAAATGTTGGATTGCATGCTTTCACATTATCCAACAACAAATGTGTGATGTCTAATTATCCGATTGTGTGTCCACGAGTCCGTCGGAAAAAAGTACAAACATGCATGCCCAGAAACAATGCTAACCATAGCAGAAGTTGCCCAAAGTGTGGAGTTAAAGAGCTGAGAAAACAGGTAGTTTCGTATTTGTTGGCTGAGAAAGTTTTGCCATCTGTATGCAGAACAAGTTTGCGCCCAAGGCCCTTTGGACAAAATTCCACGGCTTTGTCCGATGGAAATCCAATCGTGTGTATGAGGCTTTAGTGTTACCAAACCCACAACAGTAAAATCAGTCTGTATATACAGAATCCTAACACTGTACTTGCGATCCACTGTTCAGGGTTGCAATTCTTTCCAGGTTCCTGCAGGAAAAAATAGATGCATCTTTTTTCCTGCAAAAATCTGTGCATTTATGGTTTTCTTGAAAGATGAACTTCTCCTTTTTCTTTCTCGTACATCACGGGACACAGAGCGGCATATTCATTACTATGTGGGTTATATGGAGTACCTTCAGGTGTGGACACTGGCAATCTCAAACAGGAAGTCCCCTCCCTATATAACCCCCTCCCCTAGAGGGAGTCCCTCAGTTTTTTCGCCAGTGTCTTAGGTGTTGGTCACGGAATAGCTTTGCTCCACATCCTTGGGATTAAGGGCGGGCTAACCGGATCTGTCCAAGGAGCCTCAGTGCCAAAGTGGACAGTACCCGGGCCCCAAACCGTGGGGTTTTGCCTATAATGCTCCTCTTTGGAGGGCTGGACCCTGGGCCCAGGACTTGGAGTTTGTAAAAACCATAAGTTCCTGTTTGCCAGGGTGCTATATAGGTCCAGGACAGTGGGTACCTTCATAGGACCCCAGGGCCTGAAGGTCTACTACGCTACCCACGGAGATGGGAGAAGATTGGATCAGTTTGCTGGACAAACATCCTGCAGCATGGAGCAGGTAAGGGGGAGCCTGCGGGACTTGGTTCGACAGCAGGCTCTCCGGGGTAACCTAAAAGGGGGGATAGCCTAAGTATGCTCTGCATGGGCAACCTTGCTCACTATGTCTGAGAGAGACAGGATGACACCTTTTCTCCCCCATCACTAGGTTCCCCTGTCTAAGAATGTGTTGCTAGCTAACCTGCTGCTTTCTTCCTAGGACTAGTAAGGATCCCTAGGGGCCTTTTGGAGAGTCCTACCTGGCCGGGGGTTTGAATCTGCCGCCTGTTTCTGCAGTCCTGGATCTCCAGCAGCGCGGCTCCTCCATGTTCCTCCTGTTTCCGGCATGTGCGCGCGCACGTCTTATAGACGTTTTTCGCGCCGTTCAGACAGGAGGGCGGGGGGGGGGGCGTGCCTGCGGCGTCATACAGGGGCGCGCCTTGTGCTGTTATAGATCAGCAGGCATTGTCAGTGCTCAGTCTGAGGCTGATTTTCAGAGGAGAGGACGCAGAGCGGCAGAACAGTGACTCCCGGTGGCGGAAGAGGGGTAGTACATGCTGGACTTTGTTCCAATGCCTTTTTTGTTAAGCCAAGAAATTCCCCTTTTTGCAGCAGGTTGGAGGCTGGCAAACTAAGTTTGGGGTCACTGTATGTTTTAAAAAAGAAAATATATATAATATATATTTAAAAAAAAAAAGAGAAAAACATACGGGATCCCATCAGTTTTTGGGCATTAGTGATCTATTGTCCCCTAAGCTCTGGTTTTGTACTCCTGGGCACTACAGTCTGTTGTGTGGGCGGAGTCCCTCGATTTTGTATTATGGCTTCCAAAGGTTCGGGGTCAAAGGGTACAAAAAAGACCAAAAAACAAAGGGGTTCCCCTTCTTTTCCCCGCAACTTATTAACATAAAGAGCGCCTTGGATGAGCCATTAGGGGGATCTGGTGCGGAGGCTGGCCCAGATCAGCCCAGCCCTGTGTTTATCACAGAGGAGATGCTAGCCGTATCCCTAGGGGGGCTAGAAGAGAGAATAGCAGCATTGATCGCTAGAGCTATTCCTGGTAAGAAACGGGTTAGATCCCCATCACCAAGAGGTGTATCCTCAGATGCTGAGATTCTCTCTCCGGAGGAATTGGAATCACAGGAGGATCAACTAGACCTGAACCAAGAGGGTTCAGGGATTGAGGGATCTGCCTCTGAGGAACCATTTTCAGACTCCCAGACAGAGAGACTGTGGGTACAGTCTTTGACGGACATGGTCCGCTCGGCATTTAGTTTACCATTGCCAGAGCCTCAGGTTCCTCCGGTATCCTCTCTGGGCTCTTTGAAAGCTCCGTTAAGCAACGCAGTTTTTCCGGTCCATCCTCTTTTGGAGGAATTGATCTTTCGGGATTGGGTACGGCCGGACAGGATTTTTCTGCCACCGAAAAGATTTGCGGTCATTTACCCCATGGAGGAAAAATTCTCCAAGAGGTGGAGGCTCCCAGTAGTGGATGCAGCCATCTCATGTGTGAATAAATCACTAACTTGCCCGGTGGAAAACATACATATGTTTTAAAGATCCGGTTGATAAAAGGTTAGAGACACTTTTAAAAGCATCCTTTGCTACGGCAGGAGCAGTGGTGCAGCCAGCTGTGGCTGCGATTGGTGTTTGTCAGGCGTTAAAAGACCAGACAAAGGAAATGTTAAAGGACATGCCTACCCAACAAGCAGAAGAGTTTTCTGACATTCCCAGAGCTCTGTGTTTTGCTGTAGATGCTATAAA
This sequence comes from Rana kukunoris, assembly GCA_029574335.1. Taxonomy (NCBI): domain Eukaryota; kingdom Metazoa; phylum Chordata; class Amphibia; order Anura; family Ranidae; genus Rana; species Rana kukunoris. Next base: position 472,557,866 of record CM056051.1, on the reverse strand, counting down.
GGATTCCATCCAGCAGGCCTCTCGTTTATCACTATTTTTGGTGCACATGAGAAGGCTCTTATGGTTGAAGAACTGGGCGGCGGAGCCCCCATGCAAAAAGCTTCTGGCAGGGTTTCCCTTCCATGGAGGACGACTCTTCGGAGAGGATCTGGATAAATATATTCAGACTATTTCAAATGGCAAGAGTACCCTTTTACCGGTCAAAAAGACATTCCGGGGTCCTACATTTAAAAGGCAGCTCTTTCCTGTCTCGGGGCCCTCAAATTCCAGGCAGTATCGACGGCCGCCTGCACGATCCAACGTTAACAGTAGATCGCAGGGACAGGCCCCTGGGGGTAAGAGGCCATGGTATCGCAAGCCGACAAAGGCAGCCCCTAAGTCTGCCTTATGAAGGGGCGCCCCCACTCTCGCGGGTGGGGGGAAGGCTTCGTTTCTTCTCAGAAGTTTGGGAAGCCAAGATCCCCGACAAATGGGTCCGGGCATCTGTAACCACAGGTTACAGACTGGAGTTTCTAAGGTATCCTCCGCCTCATTTTCAAGAATCAAGGCTACCAAGGGATCCAGCAAGGAAGGCCTCAATGCTGGCAGCTTTGGATCACCTGCTTTGCCAGGACGTAATAATAGAGGTGCCAGCCCAAGAGCAAGGGCTAGGTTTCTATTCCAATCTCTTTGTCATACCAAAGCCCAACGGCGATGTCAGGCCAATCTTGGACCTAAAGAGGTTAAACGGTTACCTAAGGGTTCGTTCCTTCCGGATGGAATCCATCCGGTCAGCAGCCGCCGCGCTTCAAAAGGACGATTTTCTGGCCTCCATAGTCATAAAGGATGCTTACCTTCATGTACCAATCTTTCAGTTGCATCAAAGATTTTTACGCTTCGCGGTGGGGCAGCGACACTTCCAATTCAGGGCGCTCCCCTTCGGGCTGGCCACGGCCCCCCGGGTGTTCACGAAGATCCTAGCCCCAGTTCTGGCCAATTTAAGGATCCAGGGGGTCACAGTCCTAGCATACTTGGACGACCTTTTAATCATAGATCACTCACGGCCGGGTCTGCAAAAGGCAGTAAACCTCACGGTTCGGTACCTCGAAGAATTCGGCTGGGTCCTAAACCGGGGAAAATCAGCGTTCCAGCCTACAAAGCAGTTGGAATACCTCGGCATGAGGTTAGACACAGAACAGCAAAGGGTGTTCCTGCCCCTGGTAAAGATCGATGCTATCAAGGGGTTGGTTCAGTTGGTTCTAAACAAGAAAAAACCAACTATTCGCCTGTGTATGCGAGTAGAGCTATTCCTGGTAAGAAACGGGTTAGATCCCCATCACCAAGAGGTGTATCCTCAGATGCTGAGATTCTCTCTCCGGAGGAATTGGAATCACAGGCAAGCTAGTGGCCACGTTCGAGGCAGTACCATACGCTCAGATCCACACTCGCGTCCTACAGGCAGCCATTCTAGCAGCCTGGGGCAAGAGGGCACATGCCTTAGAGTCCCCTTTGACGCTATCATCAAGGGTCCGACAAAGCCTGGCCTGGTGGTTGAACCCCCAGAATCTTCTAAAGGGAAAATCCTTCAGCCCTGTTGTCTGGAAGGTAGTTACCACAGACGCCAGCCTGGCAGGCTGGGGGGCGGTCTTCGAGGGGTTCTCTCGCCAGGGAACTTGGGTGAAAGCAGAGAGGCAGCTCCCCATCAATATCTTGGAGATCAGAGCTGCTCGCCTAGCCCTTCTGGCATGGACCTCCAGATTAAAGGGGTTCCCGGTGAGAATCCAGTCAGACAATGCCACGGTGGTGGCATACATAAACCACCAAGGGGGAACCAGGAGTCAGGCCGCTCAGAGGGAGGTGAGCTTGATTTTTCAGTGGGCAGAGGTTCATGTACCCTGCATTTCAGCGATATTCATTCCCGGAGTGGACAACCTGCAGGCAGACTTCTTAAGTCGCCAGAGTCTGTTGCCAGGGGAGTGGTCTCTGCATCCCCAGGTCTTTCAGACAATCTGCCAGAGGTGGGGAATGCCAGACGTAGATATAATGGCATCCAGGTTCAACAAGAAACTAGACAGGTTCGTGTCTCGAGCGAGGGATCCTATGGCCTGCGGAACCGATGCGTTGGTTTGCCCTTGGCATCAATTCAAACTTCTATATGCATTCCCTCCACTACAGTTACTCCCTCGCCTGTTGCGCAAGATCAGAGTGGAGCACAAGCCAGTCATTCTAGTAGCTCCGGCTTGGCCCCGGAGGACTTGGTACTCACTAGTCCTGAAGATGGCAGTGGGAGACCCTTGGACTCTTCCTCTACAACCAGACCTACTCTCACAAGGCCCGATCCTCCACCCTACATTACGGCGTCTAAATTTGACGGCCTGGAGGCTGAATCCCTGATTCTCAGGGGTAGAGGTCTGTCTAGGCAGGTAATTCCTACCCTGATTAGGGCTAGAAAGCCGGTCTCCAGGGTGATTTATTACAGGGTGTGGAGGAACTACGTAGGCTGGTGTGAATCCAAAAGATGGAATTCCCGCAAATATACTATTGATAGGGTGTTAAGTTTTCTCCAGCTAGGAGTGGATAAAGGCCTGGCACTAAGCACAATCAAGGGACAGATCTCAGCTCTGTCAGTGTGGTTTCAGAGGCCGCTGGCCACCCACTCGCTGGTAAAGACCTTCTTACAAGGGGTCTTGCGTATTAATCCTCCTGTCAAGTCACCAATTTGTCCATGGGACTTAAATCTTGTCCTGTCCACTTTACAGAAACAACCCTTTGAGCCGTTGGCTGAGATTCCTTTAGTCTTACTGACAAGAAAGTTGGTTTTCTTGGTCGCCATAGTTTCGGCCAGGAGAGTGTCAGAATTAGCAGCATTATCGTGTAAGGAACCATATCTCGTTCTGCATAAGGACAGGGCAGTTCTCCGGCCCCATCCTTCCTTTCTACCAAAGGTTATATCCAAATTTCACTTGAACCAGGATTTGGTACTTCCATCCTTCTTTCCAAAACCCACATCTAGAAAGGAGGGGTTGCTGCATACCTTGGATATTGTCCGGGCCATGAAGGCCTATCTTAAAGCTACAGAAAAGATCCGGAAAACAGATGTGGTGTTCGTTCTACCAGATGGCCCCAAGAAGGGGCAGGCAGCTGCAAAATCCACCATCTCGAGATGGATTAGACAATTAATCATTCAAGCCTACGGTTTGAAGAGGTTGCCTCCTCCTTTGTCGGTAAAGGCCCATTCTACCAGGGCCATGGGCGCCTCCTGGGCAGCACACCATCAGATCTCTATGGCTCAGATATGCAAGGCAGCGACGTGGTCATCAGTCCACACGTTTACAAAGTTTTATCAACTAGACGTGAGAAGGAATGCAGATTCTGCCTTTGGACAGGCAGTACTACAGGCTGCAGTTTGAGATCCTCGGGATCAGAAGCACCCTTGGTTGTAAAAAAAAAAAAAAAAAAAAAAGTTTTTTCTTGACTAAGTTGGAATTATTATTATTATTTGAGTTTACCTCTAAATTGAATCCTTCTTTGGAAGATGTCTCCCTCCCCTCATTAAAGCATTGCTTTCGGACATCCCACATAGTAATGAATATGCCGCTCTGTGTCCCGTGATGTACGAGAAAGAAAAAGGGATTTTTAAATACAGCTTACCTGTAAAATCCTTTTCTTGGAGTACATCACGGGACACAGAGCTCCCACCCCTCTTTTGGGTGACCATTTTGGGAGGCATACTGCTTGCTACAAAACTGAGGGACTCCCTCTAGGGGAGGGGGTTATATAGGGAGGGGACTTCCTGTTTGAGATTGCCAGTGTCCACACCTGAAGGTACTCCATATAACCCACATAGTAATGAATATGCCGCTCTGTGTCCCGTGATGTACTCCAAGAAAAGGATTTTACAGGTAAGCTGTATTTAAAAATCCCTTTTTTACTTTTTATGCTATTTGAAAATCCAACCAGTATCTACTGACATGTCTAGTAATACATGTTAATCTCAAAATCGTCACCCAGACCTAAAGACTTTAACAGAGCTGTGTGATGGTTGTGTAATTTTTCATGCTGGGCTAGTGGCAGACTCTGATTGGACAGTATCCATGCACTTGTATATACAGTGCTCAGCAAAAAGTATTTGGGCCCTTCCTGATATATTATATATTTTTATTTTATTTTTTCTTTACAGATTTGTCACAATGAAATCATTTGGATCATCAAACTATTTTTAAAGGGGTGTTCCAGCCAAATTTGATGTTTATTAAAAGTCAGCAGCTACAAAAAGTGTAGCTGCTGGCTTTCAATAAACACACACTTGCCTGCTCCAGCGACGCGCCCGCCGGGGCTCCGCTCCTCCCCCTTCCCGGCCGGCGCCTTCATTTGTACTGTGGGCACCCGCCGTGACAGCCTTCGGCTTCATGGCCGGGCACCCACTGCGCATGCGCGAGCAGCTCGTCGCTGATTCCTGTCACGTGTCCTAGACGATCGCCTAGGGGAGGGGCTGCAGTAAGGCGATTAAGCTTAATCGCCTTACCAGCCCTCGGCGGAAGGAGGAAGTGGGACAGGAAGTCCCACTCCTCCTGAAGTCCCTATTCCCCACCCAAAAAATTACATGCCAAATGTGAGGAGTGGAACAAGCGGAAGTTCCAAATTTGGGTGGAACTCCGCTTTAATATTGTGGAAGGAAAAATTAATCGCGCTTACCCTGTGACCATTCAATATTGAGTTGAAATAAATAAATGAGTGCTAAACTAACAGTTAATCACCATTGATATAACGAATAAATATCCCATATATGAAAATTGTGATGAATTCATAAAAATGAATACAATAGAATTAAATTGAAAAAGTCCTCAACAGTGTTAATTGTTGAAACCAAAAAAATGTGTCCATGAAAATTAATAATTGGTCTGTGTGTGTGTGTATGTGTGAAAAGTTTGGACACGCCTTTTCATTCCAAGAGTTTTCTTTATTTTCTATGAAAATTTGTAGAGTCACACTGAAGGCATCACAACTATGAATTAACACATGTGGAATTATATACATAACAAAAAGTGTGAAACAACTGAAAATATATGTCATATTCTAGGTTCTTCAAAGTAGCCACCTTTTGCAGCAGACACATCTCTAGAACAACTGTTAAGAGGAGACTGTGTGAATCAGGCCTTCGTGGTAGAATATCTGCTAGGAAACCTCTGCTAAAGAAAGGCAACAAGCAGAAGAGACTTGTTTGGGCTAAAGAACACAAGGAATGGACATTAGACAAGTGGAAATTTGTGCTTTGGTCTGATGAGTCCAAACTTGAGATCTTTGGTTCCAACCACCATGTCTTGGATGGATGGACTCTGCATGCCTGGTTCCCACCGTGAAGCATGGAGGAGGAGGTGTGATGGTGTGGGGGTGCTTTGCTGGTGACACTGTTGGGGATTTATTCAAAATTGAAGGCATACTGAACCAGCATGGCTACCACAGCATCTTGCAGCGGCATGCTATTCCATCCGGTTTGCGTTTAGTTGGACCATCATTTATTTTTCAACAGCACAATGACCTCAAACACACCTCCAGGCTGTGTAAGGGCTATTTGACCAAGAAAGAGTGATGGGTGCTGCGCCAGATGACCTGGCCTCCACAGTCACCGGACCTGAACCCAATCGAGATGGTTTGGGGTGAGCTGGACCGCAGAGTGAAGGCAAAAGGGCCAACAAGTGCTAAGCATCTCTGGGAACTCCTTCAAGACTGTTGGAAGACCATTTCAGGTGACTACCTCTTGAAGCTCATCAAGAGAATGCCAAGAGTGTGCAAAGCAGTAATCAAAGCAAAAGGTGGCTACTTTGAACAACCTAGAATATGACATATTTTCAATTGTTTCACACTTTTTTGTTATGTATATAATTCCACATGTGTTAATTCATGGTTTTGATGCCTTCAGTGTAAATCTACAATTTTCATAGTCATGAAAATAAAGAAAACTCTTCGAATGAGAAGGTGTGTCCAAACTTTTGGTCTGTAGTGTGTGTGTGTGTGTGTGTATATGTATAATATTGACTTCTTACCAGTCCTGGGAAAACATGGAGCACGCAGTGACGTCAGCGCGTCGCTCTGCCCTACGTCCGTTTTGTGAAAACTCACTTCGTCCATGGGCACGGGCGGTGCGCTGCGTCACCTCTATTTATACTTAAAAACCAAACCAAGCCTCGTTCTGGGCCACCACCACCCAACAGACCTGCGCAGTGCCATGAAATATGGACTTTAACCTGAAACCTGGAACTCAGCCGCAATATTGATGCTAATCAAACGGTCTCTATTGGGATGGAGATGAGTGGCTATTAACTAAAGCTTGTGCGTATGCATATTTGCATCCACGCTCTACATTAAAAACATGATGTACATTCTAAAGAAATGTAATTACTAATCCTCAAATAATTTTTTATTTTATTTGCAACAACATAACATGTTGTCAGTATTCACGCAAATGCACCGGAAATAAACCCAATGCTTACAAGGGGACATACTCGGCCCTTAGGCAAAGGCGGCACCTAGTGGACAGTAAACATATTGTCTCTCCTACATACTCAAACCAAACCCATAATCCACTCGCATGGTGGCAGATGGAATTTTAATACTGCACAAATATAACTTAAGTAAATAGAAAAGTTTTTAAATGATTTTGTTTATTGAACGGTTAAGGGCCGCACACATACATGTAGTGCGGCAGGGCGTCCCTTAAGTGCAATATCGTGTACCTGTATGTGATCATCTTCGTCTGTTCTGGGGCACACGCGTGTGTCGCCAAAGCCTCACTTTCGCTGTCATTGAACACAATCAGCGGGTCCAGTGAACGAGATGTCCGCCAGGAACCCAGTGGTTGTTCGTAGAGAGGCAGAATGGCAGTTTCTAAACAAGGTAGACCTCCTTTCTGTCAGAGAGGAAAATGGAGATCTGTTTTCCTATGGTCAAAGCGCGTTTAACCCTTTGATAGCCCTTGATGTTAACCCCTTCCCTGCCCGTGTCATTTATACAGTAACAGTGCATTTTTTTCTTTATCGTACATCACGGGACACAGAGCGCATAGCCATTACACTTGGGTTATATGGGTACCTTCAGGTGTGGACACTGGTGTAATCAATTTCACAGGAAGTTTCCTCCCTATATAACCCCCTCCCACTGGGAGTGCTTCAGTTTTTTCGCCAGTGTCTTAGGTGTTGGTCACGTCTAGCTGTCCCTCGGAGGTCTCGGGACCCAGGATAGCTAGCCGGATCCGTCCGAAGTGCTTCAAAGCCAAGGTGTACGGTACCCGGGCCCTGCTGGAGTGGGGTTTAGCCTATAATGCCTCTCCTTGGAGGGCTGGATTCTGGGCTCCAGTGCCTTAGTCTCTTCCAAGAACTAAACGCTACTGATGCCAGGATGCTATATAGGTCCAGGGGTGTGGGTTCCTTAACACAGGACCCCGGTCCCTGAAGGTCCAAGACAATACCCACGGAGATGGGGGAAGGCTGGGCCTCTTGCATTTTGCAATACCCTGCGGCGTGGAGCAGGTAAGAGGGAACCTGCGGGACTTGGTTCGACAGTAGGTATCCCCCTGGGGGTTCTGGGTTGGCTAATGGTATGCTTGTGCATCAGCCACTATCTCCACTATGTCTTTTGAGGCAGGATGGGATGTACTAATGTTTACCCAGATAACATGTAGATATATATATATATATGCTTTTAAAGATATGTATTTGCTACTCCCCCCAGATTTGCCTGTTAGCATGATACTGCAGCCCCACGTGTATAGAGAGGAAGTGCTGACAAAACTCCTGTTTCCTAGGAAGCCTAGGGGGACAGCTTCCTCTATGTGTGCACTACAAAGATTAGTGGCTTACCGGGTGTCTGTGTTACTAGCTCTGTTCCAGGCTTCTCCTCTGCTCTCTGCTTCCTCCATGTTGGTTTCAGCGTGGGGGGGGCGGGCCAGCAGCGTCAGGTCTCAGATAAAGCAAAAAAAAAAAAAAAAGCATTTCCTGGCTGGTCATTCCCTCCTGAGAGCAGTGGAGAGTGAGGACACAGAGCGCGCAGCTGAGCCATTTCTGGCTAACAGTGACACCCAGTGGTGGTTTGTGGATCTTCAGGTCTGGACTTAGTCCACACTGACCAGAAAAAAAAAAAAAAAAAGGATTTTTTTCTTAAAGGGACTCAGCCTTAGATCTGGCAGTATCTGAGTCGGTGCAACCTTGGACTCCAGCTAACGGGCATTGGTGTGGCAATACTCACAGGACTCTCCTCGGTATTGCCGCCTTCTCAGGCGTATGAAAATTTAAAAAAAAATTTTTTTTTTTTTACCATAGCCTGTCCTTATTAATGTTTCACTTCTAGCTACAACAGTTGGGTGTTGGCTGTAGGGGTGTCTCAAGGTTGTGCAATGGCTCCCAAGGGATCAGGACCAGCTAAGGCTGCAAAAGGTGCCAAAAAAGTAAAGGGGTCTCCAACGGGGTCAGAGGATTTGGGCCAGGCTCCAGTGGTCCCACCCTCACCAGATAGACCACCGAACAGCATCATGCAGGAGCCATTGAGGGTGCTAGGGGCAGAGGCGGCCCACAGTCAACCCATTCCCGTTTATGTTACGGAAGAAATGCTAGAATCCACCCTGGGTGGGCTAGAGAAAAGTTTAACTGCTTTAATTGCCCGCTCTTTGCCGGGTGGCAAACGGGCTAGATCCCCGTCACCTAGAACGGTGTGTTCGGATGCAGAGGTCCTCTCTTCGGAGGAATTGGACCCACAGGGGGATCAAGCGGACCTGAGTCCTGACGGGTCAGACATTGAAGATTCCACTATAGATGAATTTTTTTTCGGCTTCTCAAGCAGAGAGTCTGTGGATCCAGTCTCTGACGGATATGGTTCGCACTGCTTTTAAACTTTCAGTGTCAGAACCATTAGCCCCCGCGGTATCCTCTTTAGGTTCCTTGAAGGCACCATTGAGTGGTGCGTCTTTCCCGGTTCACCCCCTTCTGGAGAGCGTGTTTTTTCAGGATTGGGCTCGACCTGATAGGATTTTTATCCCTCCTAAAAGGGTCACCATTCTCTATCCTATGGAAGAAGAATTTGCAAAGAAATGGGCACTCCCTACCGTGGACGCAGCCATTTCCTGCGTAAATAAATTCCTGACCTGTCCGGTGGAAAATGTCCAGGTGTTTAAAGATCCAGTCGACAAAAAATTGGAGACCCTACTGAAGGCTTCTTTTACCACAGTAGGTGCCGTGGTTCAGCCAGCAGTGGCAGCCATTGGCGTTTGTCAGGCTTTAAAGGATCATACTAAACCGATATTAAGGGACATACCGGCTCAGCAAGCTCGTGAATCGGCTGACCTCCCAAGAGCTCTCTGCTTTGCAGTAGATGCTATTAAGGACTCCGTTCAACAGGCGTCCCGTTTATCTCTGCTGTTGGTTCATATGCGTCGCCTTTTGTGGCTAAAAAACTGGTCAGCAGAGGCACCCTGCAAAAAGCTTTTAGCAGGATTTCCCTTTCATGGTGGGAGACTATTCGGTGAAGACCTAGATAAATATATCCAGACCATATCAAGTGGTAAAAGTTCTTTCTTGCCTATCAAGAAAAGATCGCGTGGGCCTGCATTTAAGCGACAGGCCTTCACAGGCTCGGCCCCTTCAACTTCCCGTCAGTATCGACGGCCTCCCGGGCGTTCAGCATTTAATAGCCGCCCACAAGGACAAGCCACGACAGGCAAGAGGCCATGGCCTCGCAAGCCGGTTAAACCAGTCCTCAAGTCAGATTCATGAAGGGGCGCCCCCACTCTCTTGGGTGGGGGGAAGGCTTCGGGTTTTCTCCGAAGTGTGGAAGGCCAGAATTCCCGACTCTTGGGTAAGATCCGTGGTAACCACGGACTACAAGCTAGAGTTTCGGGAAGTCCCCCCTCATCTTCAGGGGTCAAGTCTTCCAAGCGACCCATTAAAGAGGGCCTCTCTTGTAAAAGCATTGGATCGTCTCTGGCTCCAAGGAGTAATTGTAGAAGTACCAACCCAGGAATGGAGTCTGGGATTCTACTCCAACCTTTTCATAATACCAAAGCCCAATGGCGACGTCAGGCCTATCTTGGACCTCAAACGCCTAAATCGCTTTCTAAACATTCAGACCTTTCGTATGGAGTCCATACGTTCGGTGGCAGCCAGCCTACATCAAGACGACTTTCTAGCATCTATAGACATAAAAGATGCGTATCTGCACGTGCCGATCTACCCGGCACATCACAGGTTTCTTCGTTGTATGATAGATCACCGCCATTACCAGTTCGTAGTCCTCCCTTTCGGGTTGGCAACAGCTCCGCGGGTATTCACAAAGGTGTTAGCCCCGGTGCTAGCCGTCCTAAGGACAGAAGGCATTTTAGTCTTGGCATACTTGGACGATCTTCTGGTTATCGACAGCTCAGCTTCCAACCTCAATCAGGCAGTAGGTCGCACAGTTCAGCATCTAGAGGAATTCGGGTGGATTGTAAACCTAGAAAAATCGGTATTGAAACCCACAAAGCAGTTGGAATATCTAGGCCTTCGGCTAGATACAGACTGCCAGAGGATAAGTTTACCTCAAGCAAAGATCAGATCAATAGCTCAAGCAGTTCAAGTGATCTTGGGCAAGAAGAGGCCGACTATTCGCCTATGTATGCGACTGCTGGGGAAGATGGTGGCCGCCTTCGAGGCTGTGCCCTACGCCCAGATCCATACCAGAAATCTTCAGGCAGCCATTTTCTCTGCTTGGAACAAATCCATTCAGGCGTTAGATCGTCCGTTAGTGCTCTCCCCGAAGGTCCGGCGCAGCCTGTCTTGGTGGCTGGTCTCTCAAAATTTGTCAAAAGGGAAATCCTTTTGCCCCATCACGTGGAAGATAGTATCCACGGATGCCAGCCTGTTAGGTTGTGGGGGCAGTTCTAGAAGAACAGACCCAGCAAGGGCTGTGGTCGGGGGCAGAAAAACTGCTTCCCATCAATATCTTGGAGATCAGAGCTGCTCGACTGGCCCTGATCGCCTGGACTCTCCCCCTTCAGGGTCTGCCAGTAAGGATACAGTCCGACAACGCCACTGCGGTGGCATACATAAACCACCAGGGGGGCACAAAGAGCCCAGCAGCCCAAAGAGAAGTAAACCTGATTTTCTCATGGGCCGAAGCCCATGTACCCTGCATCTCGGCGGTGTTCATCCCAGGGATAGACAATTCTCAAGCAGATTTTTTGAGTCGTCAACAGTTGCTCCCGGGGGAATGGTCTCTTCACCCCCAGGTATTCCAAGAGATTTGCCAAAGATTCGGAGTCCCAGATGTGGACATTATGGCAACGAGATCCAACAAAAAATTGGACAAATTCATATCCCGAGCCAGGGATCCCTCGGCCTACGGAACCGATGCGTTGGTTTGCCCTTGGCACCAGTTTTCTCTTCTGTATGCGTTCCCTCCACTGCAGATGATTCCCCGCCTTCTACGGAGGATCCGGGTGGAGCGCAGGCCTGTGATCCTGGTGGCCCCAGCCTGGCCCAGGAGGGCTTGGTACGCACTCATCGTGAAGATGTCAGTCGGGGCGCCGGGGCCGCTCCCCCTGCGCCCAGATCTGCTGTCTCAGGGCCCAATCTGCCATCCTGCTTCACAGCAGCTAAATTTGACGGCTTGGCAGCTGAATCCCTAATTCTTAAGGGCAGAGGACTCTCAGATCAGGTCATATCTACGTTGATTCAGGCTAGGAAACCGGTCTCCAGAAGTATTTATTACAGAGTCTGGAGAACCTATGTGGAGTGGTGCGAGTCTCAAAAATGGCATCCTCGAAAGTTTTTTTTTTTATTGACAGGATCTTGCGATTCCTCCAGGTTGGCGTTGACAAAGGGTTGGCTCTTAGTACTCTAAAGGGGCAGGTGTCGGCTTTATCAATATGGTTTCAAAGACCCTTGGCCACCCATTCGCTTATGAAAACCTTCTTGCAGGGGGTCTTGCATGTGAATCCCCCTATTAGAGCTCCCCTCTGCCCCTGGAATTTAAATCTGGTCTTGTCAGCTTTACAAAGGCAGCCGTTTGAACCTCTGACAGAAATCCCTCTTGTGCTACTAACCCGAAAGTTGGTTTTCTTGGTGGCTATGGCTTCAGCCAGAAGGGTTTCCGAGCTGGCAGCCTTGTCATGCAGGGAGCCATACCTTATTCTGCATAAGGACAGAGTGGTTCTGCGGCCTCAACCTTCTTTCCTTCCTAAGGTCATATCCAGTTTTCACTTGAATCAGGACCTAGTCCTACCATCCTTCTTTCCTACTCCCCAGTCCAGAGAGGAAAGACAGCTTCATACTTTGGACGTGGTTCGAGCCATGAGGGTCTATCTCAAGGCTACAGAGAAGATTCGGAAAACAGATGTGCTTTTTGTTCTTCCGGATGGCCCCAAGAAGGGTCAGCTGGCTGCCAAGTCTTCCTTGGCTAGGTGGATTAAGCAACTGATTTTTCAGGCCTATGGTCTGAAGCGCGTTCCACCTCCCTTATCAGTTAAAGCCCATTCTACGAGGGGCCATGAGTGCCTCCTGGGCGGCACACCATCAGATCTCTATGGCACAGGTTTGCAAGGCGGCAACCTGGTCTTCCGTACATACGTTTACTAAATTTTATAAGTTGGACGTTGCAAAGGGTACGGACGCAGCTTTTGGGCAGGCGGTCCTACGGGCAGCAGTATAGAATCCTCTGGCCCGGTTCACGCCCCCTTGTTTTTCTGTTGGTGGAGCCATGTTTTCTCCTGACAATGTTTTTATTTGGCTATTCTTGGCCTTACGGTCTCCCTCCCTTCATAGAGCATTGCTTTAGGACATCCCAAGTGTAATGGCTATGCGCTCTGTGTCCCGTGATGTACGATAAAGAAAAAAGGATTTTTAATAAACAGCTTACCTGTAAAATCCTTTTCTTGAAGTACATCACGGGACACAGAGCTCCCACCCCTCTTTTGGGGAACATTGTGTAACCTTGGGAGAATTGCTTGCTACAAAACTGAAGCACTCCCAGTGGGAGGGGGTTATATAGGGAGGAAACTTCCTGTGAAATTGATTACACCAGTGTCCACACCTGAAGGTACCCATATAACCCAAGTGTAATGGCTATGCGCTCTGTGTCCCGTGATGTACTTCAAGAAAAGGATTTTACAGGTAAGCTGTTTATTAAAAATCCTTTTTTTTTTTTTTTAGCAACAATCACTGTAATAATGTCACTGGTCCCCAAAAAGTCACTTTGTGTCAGATTTGTCTGTCACAGTCCTGCTAAAAATTGCTGCACAAATTCATTACTAGTAAAAAATAAAACTCACTAAATCTTAATAAATTAAATGTAAAAAGGAAGTCAAGGGAACTTTAATCAGAAAATTAAGTGCTGCTGGATCACGTCATGCTGGCCTCTTTTGCAGGTATAACTATGTAAAACATTAAAAATGAGTGCCTGTTCTGTTTAAAAGTCAGGAATGCACTGCCTCACCCTGCTCTGCACATGCTCAGTTGCTCTCCATTGTAAGGCACTGCTGAGTTTGTAGAGGCCGATCTGCTAACATTAAAGCGTAATTAAGCCCTCCTATCCTTCACAGCCAAAGAAGCTGCTTCTGTTTGATCTGCAGCTGCCATGGTGCTGCACATGTGATCAGCTATGACACCATCCATTTGATGGTTTGACAGTTTGGTTGAGGACACAAACAAATCAAAGTGTTTTTGGAACTGGTAAATCGATAGGTTTAGTATCACTTGATGATTTACAGTTGGGGCACTGGGCTTCAGCAAAACGGCAGCCTCTAGCAAGAAGAAACTGGAGCAATGTTGGAGGCAATTTACAGCACACACTATTTTGGTAGTATAATTATTAATGTATGTTCCTTGCTAAAGGTTTAAGGTACGCTTTAAATAAGGTGGCGAAGGGCATGTAAAGCATCTCCCAGTGGCGGACTATAGACCAAATGGTAGAGCTGGGCAAAGAAGGCTGATTCTTGCATCAACAACTAGGGAAGCAAAATCCAATTTCTTATATTTTGCATTCTCTAATGTTTAAAGCAGAGTTCCAGCCTTTTAGTGTTTATTAAATTCAGCAGCTACAAAAAGTGTAGCTGCTGACTTTTAATAAACGGACAATTGCCTGCTCCACGGTCCAGCGAAATGGTCGCTCAGAGCTCCGCTCCTCTCCAGCTGGTGCCTCCATTCATAGTGTGGGCACCTGGCCGTGACAGCTTTCAGCTTCACGGCCGGGCACTCACTGTGAATGCACGAGTCACGCTGTGCTCTGAGTGGACAGGCGATCTCCTGTGGCGTGTCCCTGGAGATTGTCTAAAAGTAGGGGACTCCTAAGGCAAGTAGAGAAGTCGCCGAGGCGGACCCTGGGTGGAAGGAAGAGGTGGGACAGGAAGTCCCACTCCTACCTGAGCCCCCCCCCCAAAAAAAAACTACAGGGGGTGAGGAGTGCTTAAAGCGGAAGTTGCGCTTTTGGGTGGAACTCCGCTTTTAAGCATAAAATCTTTACAATTACTATATATAGTTTGAAGAGTCTGCTTTGAATCATACACTTGCATTGTTTTGCACAAATTCATTTTCTAATCATCGTTTGCCTTTTTTCTTTAATCGCTATAGGTCTACCCTTGTCAGTAAGGAGCCTGACAGCATGCTATCGCACATGTTCAGTAACAGAGGTTTGTAGTGCTCTGTGGAATGTTGGTATAATAAACCTGTTTCTGTAAAGTTGGTCATACTGTCCTTTTTATTTGGGGCAGTGTCAGAGACCTGCTTATGCAAGCCCCCCCTCTACTATTTGAAATGGGCCAAGATATGTCGTCCTGCAGAACTAATATCAGTTTCCTGGTTGTCCAAGACATAATTTTAACCATGTTGTTATGACAGAGGAAATGTATCTGCATTTTACCTCAAGATGGGGGGTTTTTTTTTTGCGCTATAAACCAAAAAGAGCGACAATTTAAAAAAAAAACACAGAATATTTTTTACTTTTTGCTATAATAAAAATCCAATTTTTTAAAAAAATAAATACATTTTTTTCTCAGTTTAGGCCGATTATGTATTCTACATATTTTTGGTAAAAAAAAACAATCGCAATAAGCGTATAGTAATTGGTTTGCGCAAAGCTTATAGTGGTTAGGAAATAAGGGATAGAATTCTGAAAAAAAAATTTTTTACTAGTAATACGGCGATCTGCGAATTTTGTCAGGACTGCGATATTGCGACGGACACATCGGACACTTTTGACACATTTTTGGGACCATTCACATTTATACTGCGATCAGTGCTATAAAACCGCACTAATTACTGTATAAATGTGACTGGCAGTGAAGGGGTTAACACTAGGGGGTGAGGAAGGGGTTAAATGTGAGTCCTGGGTGTGTTCTAACTGTGTGGGGGGAGGGGGGTGACTGGGGGAGGTGACCGATGCTGTCTCCCTATGTACAAGAGAAACCGCATCTGTCTCCTCTCACTGACAGGACGTGGAGCTCTGTGTTTACACACAGAGCTTCACGTCCCTGCTCTAAAACTGCCGTTTAGGGGAACCTGGCGGACATCGCGACCGCCAGGCACGCGCATCGGCATCTCGGGGACGTGCCGGGTGCACGCGCCCCCCAGTGGCCGGAGAAAACGATGACGTCAATTGACGGCAGCTTGGATATTCAGATCCCCTAAGCTGCTGTCAATTGAGCATATACGGGGCCGCAAGTGGTTAAAGAAATGTGATGAGAGAAATACAGGATGGTCCTGGTTGTTATGTTGTCCACGACACTCATGGGCTGTTCACTTTGCAAGGAAATGTTCCCCAAGCTTCGTAAATGCGGTAAAAAAAATCACTTTGGAAAAAATACCCAATTACAAGCAAGGAAAAAACAAACAAAAAACATTTATGCTTGCATATGTTTTGACGTTGACAGTCAGCAGAGCTTAATATCTTCCCTAAGCGAAAATAAAATTTCCTTGTATAGTAAAAATTCCCTTGCAAGCATCCTCTGTGTGTCTGATGCCGCGTACACACGATAATTTTTCGGCATTAAAAAAATGACTTTTTAAAACCGTCATTTAAAATGATCGTGTGTGGGCTTCACATCCTTTGAAAAAATGTTGTTTTTTGGGTTGTAAAAAATGATCGTGTGTGTGGGCTAAAATGACGTTAAAAACAACATTTTAAACGTATGCTCAGAAGCAAGTTATGAGACAGGAGCTTGAATGAAACTTCCCTTTAGAGTGCCATCGTACGTGTTGTATGTCACTGTGCTTTGCTCATCATTTTTTTTAAAACGATGGTGTGTGGGCAACGTGTGTACGCGGCATAAGTCACTGACTCGGGACACATATGCTTTGGTCTGGCTTGTGTTCATCGTTCATTGTACAGTCTTTGTTTCCTTAGATGGCTGGGGAAATAAGAGGGATCACAGAGGAGCTTTTCTGATTGACCGCAGCCCAGAATACTTTGAGCCAATACTGAACTACCTGCGCCATGGTCAGCTGATCGTCAATGATGGGGTCAACTTGCTGGGTGAGCTCTGTGAAGTAGGCTTGTATGATCCTTTGTATCTTGCAGAAGAATTAACCTGGTTTTCTTACAGGGGTCTTGGAGGAAGCCAAGTTCTTTGGCATAGATTCCCTGATTGAACACCTAGAACTGGCAATTAAGGTAATGGGCCTGCTTATTTTGGCATTATGATCAACTTTTAAGCATTTTAAATGTTGAATGTTTTGACTAAACCCTTTTATCTGACCAAATTTGTAAAATGTTTCCCCTTTTATTACTACCTGGTGACCGTGTCTGTAACCTGCTTAGAGTTCTTTTACACTTGCTTCACAAAACATCAGACCTATGGATATTATTTGAGGGAGGACTGGCTTTCGCCATTTTCCCCTTTTTGTAGTAAATGTTTATATTGGAAGGATGATCTCGTTATGCCCGGTGCCTTCAGCTTTGTCATGTTTTTTGTGCTGTAGAATTCGCAGCCTGCCGAGGACCACTCCCCTATATCCCGCAAGGAGTTCATACGTTTTCTTCTCGCCACCCCAACCAAATCAGAACTTCGCTGTCAGGTGAGTTGAAGGCATTAAAGAACACACCTTCTCATTCAAAGAGTTTTCTTTATTTTCATGACTATGAAAATTGTAGATTCACACTGAAGGCATCAAAACTATGAATTAACACATGTGGAATTATATACATAACAAAAAATTGTGAAACAATTGAAAATATATTCTAGGTTCTTCAAAGTAGCGACCTTTTGCTTTGATTACTGCTTTGCACACTCTTGGCATTCTCTTGATGAGCTTCAAGAGGTAGTCACCTGAAATGGTCTTCCAACAGTCTTGAAGGAGTTCCCAGAGATGCTTAGCACTTGTTGGCCCTTTTGCCTTCACTCTGCGGTCCAGCTCACCCCAAACCATCTCGATTGGGTTCAGGTCCGGTGACTGTGGAGGCCAGGTCATCTGGCGCAGCACCCCATCACTCTCTTTCTTGGTCAAATAGCCCTTACACAGCCTGGAGGTGTGTTTGGGGTCATTGTCCTGTTGAAAAATAAATGATGGTCCAACTAAACGCAAACCGGATGGAATAGCATGCCGCTGCAAGATGCTGTGGTAGCCATTCTGGTTCAGTATGCCTTCAATTTTGAATAAATCCCCAACAGTGTCACCAGCAAAGCACCATCACACCTCCTTCTCCATGCTTCACAGTGGGAACCAGGCATGTAGAGACCATCCATTCACCTTTTCTGCGTCGCACAAAGACACGGTGGTTGGAACCAAAGATCTCAAATTTGGACTCATCAGACCAAAGCACAGCTTTCCACTGGTCTAATGTCCATTTCTAGTGTTCTTTAGCCCAAACAAGTCTCTTCTGCTTCTTGCCTTTTTTTTAGCAGTGTGACTCTACAATTTTCAGTCATGAAAACTCTCGGAATGAGAAGGTGTGTCCAAACTTTTGGTCTGTACTCTCTCTGTGTGTGTGTGTGTGTGTGTGTGTGTGTGTGTGTGTGTGTGTGTGTGTGTGTGTGTGTGTGTGTGTGTGTGTGTTATCCTTGTTTTAAAGACCTGGCCCCTTTTTGCGGTTCGGCACTGTGCCGCTTTAACTGACAATTGTGCGACGTGTCTCCCAAACAAAATTGCCATCCATCTTCTTTCTTTTTTTTCACAAATAGAGCTTTATTTTGGTGGTGTCTGATCACCTCTGCGGTTTTTATTTTTTGTGCTATAAACAAAAATAGAGAGACAATTTAAAAAATAAAAATGCAATATTTTTTACTTTTTGCTATAATAAATATCCCCCAAAAATATATTAAAAAATGTATTTTTTTTCCTCAGTTTAGGCTATGTATTCTTCTACATATTTTTGGTAAAAAAAATTGCAATAAGCGTTAGGTTTGCGCAACATTTATAGTGTTTACAAAATAGGGGATAGTTTTATAGCATTTTTATTAATACATATATTATTAATTTTTTTTTTTGGGACACTATTGACACATTGATGGATGTTGCATGCATACCTGTCTTTTTTTTCCATCTTTCTGTCTGATCTTCTTTTTACAGGGTCTTAACTTTAGTGGAGCCGATCTCTCCCGCTTGGACCTGCGATATATAAACTTCAAGATGGCAAACTTAAGCGGCTGCAACCTAACTCAGGCCAACCTATGTGGGTCTTGCCTGGAGCGAGCAGACCTGTCAGGATCTGTTCTGGATGTAAGGATGGGTCTGAATAACTGTAGTTCAGTTTGGTTAAAATTTTTAGTTAATTTCTCATCATACTGCCACATATGACCTATCTATATTTTGTAAATACATTTCAGTGCAATCAGATTATAACATGTATGGTCACTATAGTGCCATTACTTATGAAGTCCCCTTTTCATCCATAGTATCCAGTCAGGCATTGGTAGACCTGAAGCACCACTGAAAACTCTCAGTAGACCTACCTTAGCATCTACATTGCCTTGCAAACAATAAATCAGTCTAGCAGTCATGCACCTCACCCTTACCCCCACCTTGCGCTACACAACTTTTTGTTATTAAACCTTCATTAGAAAATATAAATCTAGAAGCATATCTCAGGTCATCATTTCTGCAAACTGACCCAAGAAAATTTGTGTGTCCTGCATTAAAGCGGAGGTGCGGTTAAAAAAAAAAAACACTAGCTGCTGACTTTTAATAAGGACACTTGCCAGTCCAGGGTGCCTGCGATGACGGCAGCCAAAGCCGAGCAATCGCTCGGGTCTCGGCTGCCCCGTCGCCATCCTCGGTGAGGGAATCAGGAAGTGAAGCGTTGCGGTGTCACTGCCCGATTCCCTACTGTGCGAGCCATGCAGCGCTACATGAATGGGCAATGTCTCCTGGGACACACACACACACTCACTACCAGAAGACGCCGCTCCCCCCATTCCCCAGGAGGCAGCGCAAGGAGAAGAAAGAAGACCGACTGCGGATCAGGGAGTGGTAGATTAGAACGATCTGCCTAGCAACGGCACTTCTGGTTTGCAGCATTTTGGATTTTTTCTTTTCAGGGTGGAGCTCCGCTTTAAAGTAGAACTATAGACAAAACGTTTTTCTTTTTTTTTTCTTTTTTTTGGGTAGAGTAAGCACGGGTCCATAACCCCATGTCACTTTTATTTTTTGTCATCTCTGTGACCCATTGGGGGAGATTTCACTTCTTGTCCCATAGCCAAACAGGAAGTGAGAGGGAATCCCTGCAAATTTGGGGAATTCCCCATTGGAAGATTTTTTTCCTCCTTACTTTTCTGGATTTTGGATTTTTTTATACTTTCGCTATTGATGATAGTCGTAAACCAAACAAGAAGAGAGCACAAATCTCCCTAATTGGGGGCACAGACGGCAATAAAAACCTAATGGGTGTTTTAATCCCTGTTCACTTTATCCAAAACAAAAATTTTGCCTTTAGGTAAACAATTTTGTTTTATAAAGGTTTAAATTGGTTGTAATGGCTGAAGGGTTTTTTTTTTTTTTTTTTTTTTTACCTCTATGCATGCAGATAAAAACTTCAGTGTGAACATCTGTTAAGTTTTTTTTTTTTGTCCAGTGTGCAGCTCCCCCTTATACTCGCCTGATCCAGTGATGTGAACGAGAGCAGAAGCTCTCCCGGATCTCTGCCTCCTTTATCGGCTAGGAGACAGCAGTGAGAGTCATTGGTTCTCACTGGTGGCAATCGCAGGCACTGTGGAAGGAGTGGCACATGTGTCCCCAGAGCAAGCAGCTTGCTATGGGGGCACTCAGCAGAGGGGAGGGGCCTGGAGTCCTAACGGGGAACCTTAGATGAGAAGTATCTGGGCTGCTCTGTGTAAAACTATTACATAGAGCAGGTAAGTATGACATGTAATGTTTAAAAAAGCAAAAGCTGACTCGTTGATACAGGTTTTTATTTTTTTTATGCTGCTTATGTGTCAAAACATGGCTGTGTCTCAAGCAGCAAGTAAAGGGGTGGAGCCTGCCTTTGGCTGGTAGACCCGTCCACTTGTCTGCAGCTTGGGACAGTCATGGGTTCCTTCATGTGTAGCAAGTCATAGATACCCTATACAACCAGCTGTAGATAGTGCTGAGGTGATTTTTAAAAGCCTGAAACTGAGTTGTGTCCGCATCTCTAAATGTTTTAATTCTGTTTACTTTTCCAGGGAGCCAATTTGCAGGGTGTGAAGATGCTGTGTTCCAATGCAGAAGGAGCCTCCCTGATAGGATGTAACTTTGAGGACCCATCCGGCCTGAAAGCCAATCTGGAAGGTTAGAGGCAAAACATTAGTACAATTGATAGTATAATAGATAAAGTAAATACTTCACTGCTGATCATAAAACTATTTTTATTAGGGTCAGAAACTTACCTTTCTGTTTTTTTTTTTTTTCTTTATTTTTTTCTTCCATTAGGAGCTAATCTAAAGGGTGTTGACATGGAGGGCAGTCAGATGACTGGGATAAACTTACGGGTTGCAACCCTGAAAAACGCCAAACTGAAAAACTGCAATCTACGTGGTGCTACCTTGGCAGGAACGGACTTGGAGGTGAGAAGTTCATACATGTGCACGTTATGGCCAAAAGTTTGTTGGACATCCCATTCAAAAACCATTGGCATTAAAGCGTATCTAAACTTAAATCGAAATGTAATAAATTGTGACACGCCGGTCCTTAGATGTAATGTCTGCATTCATTTTTCTTTTCAGGCTATTTTTACATTTTATTTTAATTTGGTGACGGTGTCAGTACACAATTCCTGTAGTATGACCATGCTCCCTTACCCTTCTGTATCAGGGTAACAGTAACTTGACCAGGATGGGGTAAGCGGTGAGGGGCTATGAAAGGTTCACAGTGGTGTTAATGGGTGGAAGGAGCCTCAGGGCATCTTGGAGCCAATTATGGTAGCTTCTTCTGGGTAAGCCGCTGCCCACTAGCCTCCATGCAACTGCTGGGGTGGGAAAAAAGACCTTGGCCCCAGCTGACCAGGAGATGAAGGTTCTTGCAGTCCAAGCTGGCTATTCTCCTTCCAGGGACCAAGGGTGGTCTCCACCTTCGTCTGCCTTGCCTGATGCTGATCTCCAGGCTTGGCGCATTCCCTCACTGCTCCAATTATCATAGAACCCCGATCTGTATTTATGTCCTGCCAACTGAAAAACTGTCCAAGTCACAGGACTACCCACTGAATGATATTATTTAGCTGAAAACAACCCAGAGAGCATGCGCAGATCATTACCCAGATTCCTTTGCGAACATATGCAAGCTAGTAAGGGCAAGAACACTGCTAATTGGCTGTCGGTGGTCACATGATGGCCCTTGTCTCACTCCTCCCCTCTATGTACCCTCCCTCCATTTACTCTCACTGACGTCTTACTTAACCACTTAAGACCCGGACACATACGCTGCTAAATGACCCAAGGTGTTTTTACAATTCGGCGCTGCGACGCTTTAACAGACAATTGCGCGGTCGTGTGACGTGGCTCCCAAACAAAATGTGCGTCCTTTTCTTCCCACAAATAGAGCTTTCTTTCGGTGGTATTTGATCGCCTCTGCGATTTTAAATTTTTTGCGCTATAAACTAAAATAGAGCGACAATTTTGAAAAAAATCACTATTTTACTTTTTGTTATAAAAAAAATCAAATAAACTAAATTTTAGTAAAACATTTAGGCCAAAATGAATTCAGCCACATGTCTTAAGTAAAAAAAAAAATCGCAATAAAAAATAGCTACCTAGCGGGAACAGCGACACTAATACAGCGATCAGAAAAATGATCGCTTAGTGATGCTGGCAATAGGGAGTGAAAGTGTTAACTAGGGCAGTGATCAGGGGGTTAAAACTATTAGGTGGGGGGGCTATCCTGGACCTAACACTAACTGACTTTTACACTGCCTGTCACACTGACACTAAATGCAGTGATTAGATCACTGCATTCAGTGACACTGTGACAGGGGGGTGGGGGGGGCGATCACAAGGGGTTAATGTGCCTATGTGTGTGTGTGTCGGTGTTGTGTTGGTGCACACTTACTGTGGATGTCTTCTCTCATCAGCAGCGGTGGGAAACACCGCTGCGATGAGAGGTGACATCATTTCCTCCTTCCTGTGTAAACACAGGAGGAGGAACTGAAACGAAGGGGGAGCGCTCCCATTGAGCGATCGCGGGGGGGGGGGGGGGGGGGGGGGGGGGGGGGGGGGGGGGAGAAACACGGACATCCGCCCGCTCGTCGGCTTTCGCTCCCAGAGCCAGGGGGACCGCCGCACGCCGCGGACCGCACGAAGGCGAGGACGTAAATTTACGCCCTTGTGCCTGTACGAGCCATGTTGTGGCCGTAAATGTGCGTGCGGGGGTCCTTAAGTGGTTAAAGTATAGCTAAAGGGGAAACTTTTATAAAAAAAAATTGGATAGAGTGAAAAGGGATAAGAATGCTTGTCAGTTTTTTTTTTTTATTGCTGTCTTTACCCCTGTTAACCCCTTGTCAACTGGCTCATGCCGATATACATCTGCAAAGTGACATGGGTGCGCAAAGCGACGTAACCCATATGCCGCTGTGTCATCCGAGGCTAGCGGACGCGTGCCTGCAGGTCCTGCAGACTCTATGTCCACCCATGGCCCGCAATCGTGGCACTGAGAGGCAGAACGAGGAGATGCCTGTACTGCACGGTTATCACCTGGCAAGATTAACAGATATTTTTGCTCTTCTCAAACGGGTATAATACACTTTTTTTTAATAAGTATATGTAACAAATCAAAAAGAACCACTAAGTGAGATTCAGTGTTGGCCCTGTTCTCATTATTGCATAGCGGGAACAAGTGTTTTTGAAATGCGCTTCTACGTGTCACTTAGACTTGTGTGCGTTTGTTGCCTGAAAAGAAGCTCCTGCTCCCTTTTGGGCAACGAGCTTCACGTGATTTGTGAACGCGCAGAATTGCATCGCGTTTGGGGTGCCATTGAAGGATAATGGCATGCAAATGCATGCAGCGATTGCCATGCGATTAGGGATCACGATTCTGCCCACGATCCCAAATCCTGAAATGTGAATGGGGCTTTAGGGTTTTTATACACTTTATTTTTATTTTTTGGGTTTAGTCCTGAGAAAAATAAATATACAGACACACACTTGACATGCCTAAACGAAAGATTGCATCTTGTTGGATGTTCTGTAGAGTAAACGGAGTGGATTTTCTGGTTTTAGGCCCGGTTCACACTGCTGCAAATTCAATTGCGAATTTGATCCGTTCCAATTGCTCAAATTCGCAAGTCATTTTACTAACAGTTTTCCATGAGTGCCGTTCCCATCAATGCGTTGTGAATCTAAGCTGCGTTAAAGGGTCCTGTGCGAGTTTGATCCGTGTGCGATGCAAATTCTGCTCTATAGACTGGCATTCCCTAAAATCGCGGCAATTTTGAAGACGCAGCAGTGTGAACCAGGCCTCGGCTCCGCTGCAGGTGTTTTTTTCTGGGTAATGTTGGCAACGTTTTGTATTCTTATACTTTCTGATACAAGTTACTTGTATTTTTCTACCTCTTCTTTCCCAACAGAACTGCGATCTGTCCGGTTGTGATCTCCAAGAAGCAAACCTCCGGGGATCCAATGTAAAAGGCGCAATATTTGAGGAGATGCTTACACCACTACACATGTCGCAGAGTGTCAGATAGACTCTGACATGAAGGAAGGCTCTGCGCCTCTGATTGCTGGCATACTGGAGACGCTCTGCCTATTGCCTGTACTGCCAAGGCAGACCTATAATCTCTATACCGTAACCGCCTACTTTAATCTCTTGGTAATGTGCACAGAGGACACGTGTTCACTGTGTTACATACATGTAGCTCTTATTATATACACACAAACCTGCTTCAGATTTATGGCATAAGAGAACTGGAGGAATTTGCACGCCTCTCCTGTGGTATATTAGGATTGCGGTTGTTGTACCAGACTGGCAGGATGGTGTGGTACGGTATCTTATTGGACTGCCAATAAGGTCTGATCAATATCACTGACCTATAAGACAAGGGCTTGAAGATAATGACTGTAGTTTTACTCCTTGCATATACTTTACGTGACAGCTGCTGGTGGAGTTTAGAGGCGTTTTCTATTGGCTGTCACATGGTCACCAGACTGCAATGTGACCATTCCAAGGTTTGCCTACAGAGCCCACGTGAACCTTTAATCTATGCACATGTGATTCAAATTGTGTAGCACAAATTATGGATGTGTATAAGAAAGTGTTGAATAGCAAGCTGGCAGCTGTGGTCTTAGGCCAGTTTTGGGAAGCCTTTGTCCCTCTGCCGTACTACAAGTCCCAGCAGACACTTTAAGGCTTTGTTTATCAGCTGCTAGAGGGTCATATGTTGTCCATGCTGTTCCTAACGGAGTAGGATTAGACTGGCTACTCCATCCCATGTAGCCCATATCGGTGATAGATTAGACCTGTCATATCTGTCTAGTCTTTTGTCCTGAGGTCCAGTCACTTATCACAGAGGTTTCTGGGCCCGCTGCAGGTCAGGGGTTACTGAGTGCCTTAAAGCAACTGTCACAGCTGCTTCTGGAGTTATTTAGTTATGCAAATGACAAGATGAAGTGCTGAACTGTTACCCCCTTTCCCTCAATCTATATATACAATAAATATTTTTTGATTGATTTTGACTGACTCTACCTTATTTATAGTCCATGTTTTCATCACCACCAGGTATGAAATATTTGGACCCTTCCCCACTCAGTAAGGGAAATTTCACATTATTGCATATCATTTTTAAACAAAACAGAAAAACGGTGTGTCAAAGCTCCATTTTGTAGTGTGTGTGTGTGTGTGTGTGTGTGTGTGTGTG